>OU015494.1:45790754-45965754 GCA_907164885.2 Dolomedes plantarius
TTTAAAAAAAATTATTGCTAAGCATTATTAGTTGAGATTAAAAATAGCTTTGTTTTTTTTAAGTGGCAGCTTTAACAAAAGCTCACTTTACTGTGCCATATTACAAACTGTGTAATGTCCTTCCTCCTTAACGGATCATTTGAGTTGAGATTTAAAGAAAGAATACAAGTAACGGCGAAGGGTATTTTTTGTTACATATTGTGATTAATTACTAAAGACCTTGCGAAGTTAGCACTCAAACACTGAACGTTAGATATTAGTATCAAGTCATTTAATTTCCCGCAATTTCATTGAATTTTTTTGTCAATTAAATTTTCAGTTAAAGTAATTACAAGCAAAGAATTTCCTGATGATAACCTATAGTTGTCTTAGTATTTAAACATATCCAAACAATAATTTTAGCAAAATGTCAATTCAACGTTAATTGACATTGTTATGAAAAGAAAGAAAGTACATAGTGGATACATAAAAAACTCATACTTAAAGATGTTTAAGAAGGGGGAGTTTAATGGATTTGGATTAATTTCAGTACTATAAACCTGTGGATGATCAGTTCAGTCAAATTATGCGTACAGGATGACTCAGTTGGGGAGTCTCGAATATGTACAGTGTACTGGAACTGTCTGGTGTACAGCATTTGAGTTGCTGACCAATAGGGAGCTTTAAAGATGCGTTAAAGAATTATTATAGCTTAAGGCTTTACGCTATGTTCCTAGGGGATCAACTGACACAGAGAACACTCCCTTAAATCTCCAGACTGTCGTTGAAATCCGATTATTGAAGATGTTTGTACCATAATTAGACGTGCATTTATATACGGATTTCGTAATCGGAAATCTAACCCAATGTACAGTTGGTTTGGTACCCAATGTACAGTTACGCTATTTAAATTATGTTGGAATCATTTCCCACATAATTTAAATAGTGTAGCCACACACCCAAAGTCAAAAACTATGTGTGTTTATTTATTAATTATGTGTTATTAGTAATAATTACAATATGGATATGATATTTTTAAAGTTTTACCTAAATCATTAAGAACTGAAATCAACGATTAAAAGAAACTAGGATATTTCACCGCATTCATGCGTAAATTTGTGTCTAATATAAATCACTCATCTATGTCAGAAGGAAATGAACATGGATTAAAAGGATTTTCCCATTCCATTAATTTAACGAGATTAACTCTACCTCTTAAAAATTTTCTCAGACAAAAGCACTCATTGTGCAATGACTTTAATGGATGGTGGAATATATCAAGCCTTCTAAACATAAAAGGTCTTTCCATATCTGTTTCCATATCTGTTTCCATATTCCGTTTACATACATTTTACTCATGATTTTACTAAAACTATATAATTTTATACTGACTATTATTTTATTTGCACATGTCTATTTTCTATGTTAACCACCCCCTACCCCATTGCATGGGGGTTTGCATTTCAAGCTTTCACTGCGTGGGCCTGACGACAAATCCAGGACAAAGCATAGATGCTCTTGTAGTGTTTTACCCTCATAGGTAGGAACATAGTTTTACCCACTGAGGGATCCCGTAATAAAGTAACCAACAAAGTTCGAGGCGTATATGACCGGATGTCCACGGCATAAGAGCCTACCGCATTGGAGGAAGAAATAATTTTTTTTTTACTCTTACGTATAGAAATATCTGTTGAAATTCATTTAGTAAAAGAAGTTATGCTAGAGACTCAACATTTTTTGGAAAATTTCTTTAATATAATTCTTTACTTTATTATAGGATCGTTAAATGAGAGCGAAGAAATTTAATACTCTATTAATTATTTTTTTTTTATTATTTATCAAAAAAATTATTACTTGTCTTTAAATGAACTCGAATTTTCCCCGACAGTTTGCAGGAGTATTTCGGTCATTTTACCCTGCGGTTTGACTAGATTTTTTGAGTAACCAATTAATGGAGGTTTCCACAGGGTATGCTGCCCCTCCATGCCGTTGATTTCATTTGATGTGCGGAATACGTAGACCAGGGTTACGTCTATCCCTTCGAAAAATCGACTAGTTACCAATAGAACTCATTGTTGGCTCCAAAATAGTTGATGCCTCGATATCCAAAATTATCTCTCCTAATCTGATTAGTTTTGTTTTCCGTTCCGATTTGTTGCACCATTCTCCTAATTTTGCCATCGATTAACTTCTCGCTACTTTTTTTTTCCATCTCTCCTTGGCCTTCTGGATCTCTCTCGCCCTGTTTCCTTTTATCCCATTCCTTTAATATATATATATATATATATGTAATTATATATATATATATATATATATATATATATATATATATATATATATATATATACACATATATACATACATATACATACATATATATAAGCATATATATATATACATATATATATACATATATATATATACATATACATATATATATATATATATATATATATATATATATATATATATATATATATATATATATATATATATATACATATAGATATACCTATATATATACACTGAAGTGCCACTGAATTAGGGATAGCAAAGCCTATGCAAATTGTGTAGCGCTGCGCATCATGTATCCGCAAGTGAGGGCGCTGTGGTAACTGCATATATAACGCGTACTGTGGTACGCAAACTTACGTTTGCGTTTTCTAGAAGTACTTTTTGGCATTTTCGTTGGAAAAAACTAAAAATATTGAGAAAAATAAATGGATTTAGTGACTTTCAATGATTTGATCAAATGCAAACTTGTGCGTAAACAATGATTTAGAATGCACAGTTTAATGCCAATTTCTAAAACAAAATTCGGTAAATAACGTTGCCAGATGTAATTCTTAATATTATTAAGATGCTTAAAAAACTATTTTTGTGTTTTTATGTGTGCATATAATCAGTTTTCCTAACAAAATCATGAAAAACAGCAATATAAATAAACAGTTTTGCTTACTTCCGGTCTGCAGAAACGTACGTTCAGTTGTAAAATTTCACAGCCAAGCAATATTAAAATATCTAAAACTTGGGTTCTAGACTAGCTAGAAACAAAATTCAAACAGATTTTGAAAGTAAAAGATTGGGCATTCATAAAATAGAAAAAATAAAAAATCGATATTTTGACAGAAATTGACGTTTCAAAGGTATCCTTATACCTTAAGCATAAATTATTTAAGAATCAACACTTGCTTTAAAACAAATAAAGGAAGTCGATATAAACTTGTTGAGCAAGGATATCCGCAATATTCCGCTGTGATCCAAATGAAGAATTCAGGTACACTCGGTAACAAATAACACAGCAGCAGTGTAGTTTGTTCATCAGGCTATATAGATGGCGCTTTTGGACGGAGCTGGTCTAAAAGAGCTCCATAAGATGTCTATATCAGTATCTTTTTTAGACGTGGACCATAGAGACTTCATCTATTCGAGATCGAAACTTAGAGGACTTATACATGTATATAATACGTCTTAGATCTCTAATAGACGTCGAAATGACGTACGACTATTAGACATCTATTTTTTCATCTTATAGAGTTCTATAGTACGTCCTGGATGTCATGGATGAATTTCGAGCTCTAATAGACGACCATTAGCTCTGTGTGGTTGTGTGGGATGTGTCACAGTTAAGCGCTTAAAACCGCCTATCATAATAGTTATATAGTTTTAAACAGATAGTTTTTCATTGTTTGTTGATTGTAGGCTTTTTTAGGGAGTGCTACAGTATGTTTTATCTATCTTATACCAAATGCTGTTCAAAACGTATCTGGATATTCCATTTTATAGAATTATTACAAATGTTCCTTGCATAAAATTTCACGGGTATACTCATTATATATATATATATATATATATGCACTGCTGGCCACTGTAAATGCGACACCCTGAAGGAAACAAGCAAATAACATGAAATTTACAACATGCATTAGCGGAGGTAAGATATGCAAATGATTAGAATTTCAACGCAGACGCACATCACGCGCGCCTGTGGCGCCACTTCAAAGCGCTATTTAAGGCTTGGAGATTTCGACGATTTCAAGTTCGGCAATTGTGTTTTTCTTGTGGTTTTTTCAAAAAAACGATCAATTATGCCTCGTCGAAAACAGCGATCATCTTTTGATCAAGTATCCGAGTTCGACAGAGGAAGGATAGTGGCCTACCGAGATTGTGGATTATCTTTCAGGGAAATAGGTAGTCGTGTTGGACGAAACCAAGCAACTGTAATGCGGATATGTGATCGTTGGATGCAGGAGGGTACGACGGACCGGCGTGTTCGATCGCATCCACCTCAGCGCACCACTTCACGTGATGACAGGCAAATTGTGCGCATGGCAGTGACGGATCGCTCAGTCACATCACGAACCATAGCACAGCACATGCAGTCTGTAACGCATCATCCAGTGTCTGCGCGTACCATTCGACGCCGTTTACTGCAAAGTGGTCTGTCCGCAAGACGTCCTTTGCTTTGTCTACCCTTGACGCAGAACCACAAACGTCTCCACCGCCAATGGTGCGATGACAGAAGGATGTGGACGGCAGAATGGAATGAAATTGTCTTTACTGACGAGTCACGCTTCTGTCTGCAACACCACGATGGTCGCATTCGAGTCTGGAGACACCGTGAAGAGAGGATGCTGAACAGCTGCGTTATGCACCGCCACACTGGTCCTGCACCGGGTATTATGGTATGGGGCGGTATTGGATATCACTCTCGCACACCTCTAGTACGCATTGCCGGCACTTTAAACAGCCAGCGCTACATCTCCGAGGTGTTGGAGCCAGTTGTTCTTCCTTACCTTCAGGGCTTGCCCACAGCCATATTTCAACAGGATAATGCGCGACCACACGTGGCACGCATTGTCCAACGGTTCTTCGTCAATCGCCAGATTGGATTGCTTCCCTGGCCGCCTCGCTCTCCGGATCTTTCACCGATAGAAAACATGTGGTCTATGGTTGCTCTACGATTGACCCAGATTCCATCCCCAGCTGCCGCAGCAGATCAACTTTGGAAACGTGTGGAAGCTGCTTAGTCTGCTGTGCCCCAAGAACTCATCCAAAGTCTCTTTGAATCAATGCCGAGGCGGGTGGCAGCGGTAATCTCCAACAATGGCGGCTACCCTGGCTACTGATTTTGGCTGGAACCACACTTCACAGAAGTCTATAAATTTAATCATTTGATACTTGGTCAACATGTTATCTACAAAATAAATTTCGTTGTGATATCTCTTGCCTTTCTTGGTGTTGCAATTTGGGTGGCTAGCAGTGTATATATATATACTTATACATATATACATATACATATACACATATACATATACATATATACATATACATATACACATATAAATATACATATACATATTGGCGTGGGAGCTCAGTTGGCAAGAGTAGCCGGCCAGTGATCTGAACGTCCCTGGTTCGATGCTCGTCGCTGCAAATCTACCGCCGTGTTCACTAATGGTGGCCGGGGCACGTAAAATAGGGCGTGGCTACGATGTCCTCCAAGTTCTCAAATTTACCTCTGGAGGTGCGGGGTCAAGTGTTCCGGTCTCGTCACTTGACTCGGTTCAAAATTACGGGACCGGTCATTTAGCCAAGTCGGACTCCGACCCTTGTGGTGCTAATTCAAAACAGGAGCCGCATCTTCATCGCCCATAGCCTTCGGGACTTGATCTGATATATTGTGGGTCAAGGGGCATAAGCCACAACAACAACATATATATATACATATATATATATATATATATATATATATATATATATATATATATACATATACATATATATATATATATATATATATATATATATATATATATATATATATATATATATATATATATATATATATATATATACGTCTATCTGTGTCAGGCTCCTGCTACCCCCACCCCACCCCAAAAAAAGGGGGATCCCCTCAAAAAACAGCCCAGATTCAATGGTTATTTCAAAAGAATATAACTTCTAAAGAATATATCTTCAAAAGGAAATCAGATGAATTTCCTGTAAGTCAGACCTGATTATCGTTCTTTTAGAATTAGTATTTGTCTCTACGATACAATGTTACAGTAAAATGTAAAATGTTTGCTTTTCTGTTTCCAGGAAGTTTATGTAGTAACATCTCTGGATGTCTTTTTTTAATAGTAAAGGCAAAAGATATTAGCTAACAATAAGAGCTTAAAAGAATCGATAGATTCTATTTAAATTTGCATTTATTTTTATAAATCCTAGTTTCGGGCAGTTTTCTACTCAATTCGAAATATTTCATTTATAATGCATTAGGAGCACTGAACAGCTAGGGTTTAAACTTTCCATAATATGCATGAACCTGGAAATAGTGACGTAAAAAGAATAAAGAATGAGTGAAACAGGAAAAGACGTAATTCAATGAAACTAATATTAAGAAAACACGATATGGTGGATGTTAAATTAAGAAAGCAATTATTTCGAAATACTACAGATTTTTGCGAAGGAAAGGGGATCTACAGAAGCATATACAGAAAACTAATTCATTTAATTCGAGAAAAGTTATATAATTGCATCGTTAAGGTCAAATGGATAAGTGACAAGAGCATAGGTATTTAGGTCAAAAGTTAGCGGCGGCGTTGCACATATTTTGGGGAAGAAAAACTGTTTTTTAGGTCAAGCATTAGTTCCAATGATTGAAGAAGCTTGAGTAGATAAACAATTTTGTCACAAAGTGACGAGCTATTACATATAAATGGTATGAGTGCCGATAATCCATGCCCGATCTTTAAGATCTTTTTTGGGGTAATATTATGTATGAAATATGATAAAATAATTATAGTTGTTTATAAAATGCGATCTCCCACACGTATGAGAGCAATAAGTAAAACTAGCATGGTTAAAAGATATATATACAAATGGAATTAAATAATAACTATTACTGAGTAATATTTATTATATGATAATTAAGTAATATTAGATAATTTTCAAGTTCAGGCTTTTTCCTTTGAAGCTGAAGACACACCATAACTTTTTATCATGCATTTATATAGCGTTTGCATTTAAGAGATTTTAAAAAAAGTAAAGGCTAGAAAATTAAAGGAATTAAAAATTTAATATCACCAGTTTTATAAGACTTTCGATTTAGTAAACCAAGGAGAAGAAAAGGTTTTCTTTTGGACTAATCAACCCTAAATGCTGTGATTTCGTCAGATCTTTATTTTTCTAAACGTGTAAATATCGTACCTTCCAACCTAAATGGAACTTTTTATCAAAAGAACTTAATAATTAGTCAAGCTGCATCGTGAAGCATGTGCACCTTATGTGAAATATCCTATAAATATTTATTTTCGGCGTAGTCGAAAGTGAAGTCAGTGCTCTGTGAGAGATTACAGATAGCCTGAAAACCCGGAAGAAAAACGAAAACAAAAATGGCCGCCGTAGAATTACATTTTCCCCCTTACTAGCAATTTAAAAAAAAGATTGAAAATATATGTTTCTACGCGTAAATCTTAAGTAGAAGTTTTCCATAAAAGTATTTGAAGTAAGATTTAATTTTAAAACATTTTATGAAGAATATTGATTATAAAAATAAATTTTTTCAAGAAAATTACAGAAATATTTAATTTTTTTTTGAAAGGCCGAGGTGGCCTTGTGGTATAGCTCGCTGGCGTTAGATGCTGAAAGTGCTCGGATCGATTCCCGGCAAAGTGACACTAAAATACCTCCGTTTGTGTCGACCTTTCATAGGGGGTAATGCTGTCCGCCTATATGGTGCCCCCAAAATAAAATGCAAAGTAAACTGTGAACAGTAGTTGTTTATATATAGATATAGGAGAGATCCGTGTAATATGGACCACCTAGGCAAGAATGCTCATAAAACTTAAATTATTTTTTTAAAAAGATTTAATTTGTTGGTTGCTCATTACAATTGTATAGTTGCATGGTTTAACCTTGGTAAAGTACTCTAGTAACTATTAATAATTGCAGGAAATACTTTTTATTTTCGTGTCAGTGGTCCATATTACACATACGTTCGTGTAATATGGACCGAACGTATGTGCAATATGGACCACTGCAACGAGAATAAAAAGTGTGATATAGAATGAAAGACGGATGAACATAGCTGTGGTTTTAGTAAATTCATTTCAAGTACAGCAATCATCACAATAATAGTGTATCGGGTTGGTTATGTTGGAGCAATCTTCATGCACCCATGAGCAGCATTTCCCGCATCTGATCCAGTCTCCCTCCGTACTCTCCCCGCAGGATGCGGAGAAAGTAAACGGTTCAGTAACTTGATTCGCAGGTGTCTCTTGGCCGGAGGTTCCTGGGCATGCCCCTACTGAGACCCTTGGAGCTGCCGGGCGTTTTCGTTTTGTCGTCTTCTTCTGTGCAAGCATCTCTTTTTGAGCTTTCTTTGCTATTCTTTCCTCTTTCCGAAGCTGGTCGCTTCTTTTTTGATTTTGTTTTTCTTCAACAGCCTTCTTGAAACGGGATGAAGTCAGAACAGTGGCCTCTGAATTGTTTCCCTTTTTTTTCTCAGGCTTCTTTGTACGCAATGAGGAAGGGGACTGATGTCTTCCACTGCGAACAAACTACATTCCACAAAATACAAAATGTAGTTTCATGACTAACGGGAACCGGGTTCTTCTCCTGGACTACATCTTCGAAAGTTGGCTCGGAAACTGACGTGCTCTGCTGGACTGTAGCGTCAAGTGTTGGGTCGATAGGAACTACATTTTCTGGCAAGTGGTCGTTGGTCTCGTCTTCTGATGTGACTCGTGGTGGGGCTTTATCAGAAACTTCGGATGGAACGCATTCGAAATCGGGAAATACATGGCGATTGACAGGCCAAATCTCACCTGCACGGAAACCATCGGCAGCGGTTTCAAGAGATGCTGACCGTGTATAAGCCATCCCGAACAGTTCACACACTTGGAATTGTGAAATGGCCCGTCCAGCATATTCCCTCATCCACTTGTCCATCTCTTGGGAATAGTAGACGCTTAATGGTCGAAAGAAAGCGAGGTCCAAAGGCTGTATTCGATGGGTAGTATGCAAAGGAAGTAATAGTGTGATCACCCCTGCTTCTATGGCCAATTCTATAGTCTCGAGATTTTGAGTGTGGGACACATGTCCATCGAGAATTAACAAAACCTTCCTGTTCTTGTCAGGTTTAGCGAAACTAATGAAATGTTTCATCCATTCACTGGAGAGCTCGATCGTCATCCAACCTTTTTCCTGTCATTTGAAAACAGTTCCTGGAGGAGTTACTACTTCCAGCTCCAGCTTCCATCGCTTACGGGGTAACACCACTATCGGTAGAATGAAGGGACCAGCAGCACTCATTGTGCAGATAAATGTGACGTTCTTTCCCTTCTCTGCAGATGTTATCTATCCAACGTGCCTACAACGTGTAATATGGACCAGTGGTCCATATTACACAACAGCGCGTGGTTCATATTACACAACAGCGCGTGGTTCATATTACACGCATGGACGGATCAACGCTGCTTCCAATCACATATCACTATGCAAAATGGCCCGCATAAAATACATGAATGGATTGTTAAGAAAATAAGTACATTTGCTACTATTAACGTGAAAATTATATTAAAATTACCTAACAGCAGAAAGTAATACTTTCATTTTAACATACCTGTTACATCAATGATCATATAAACCAAAAGCACAATTTCATAATCGTTCAAATGCAGGCACACGTGTACAAGTCACCTCATGCTTTGGATAACACTAGTATTCACTAAAGGCAATGGGATGGTTCTGCTATCTAGTGGTGAACAGATGAATTTCCCCCATTGTTCATATTACACGATGGTCCATAATATACGGATCTCCCCTATATATATATATATATATATATATAACTGTGACATTAATAGGCGAATTTTTCATGACAAGTGCCTCCGCTGGTCAGCTTATATGGTGGTCCTATAATAAAATGGCCAGCAAAAGCTACGGTGAATTAGACACGAAAGTCCTCTGACAAAATTGGGAAAAAATAATATTTTTTGACTCACGATTTAAAATTAAATCATTTTTTAATTATGAAAAATATCTTCGGGCAAAATTTTAAGAATTTTCAAACCTGCTCTAACAGACTGCTGGACAGGAGTGGGATTTGAATCTTAAGCCCTCGGAAATCGAACTAAGGTTCTGACTAGCAAACAATTCAAACAACGCCAGGAAATCTCATATTGAAAATTTTACTCTGCACGTTCTTCCTTAAATAACACATTACTTTTAGTATTTAAAATCTTTGGTTTACATATGTTTGATTTCACCGGCTTCATCCACAATATTAAACTATATATATATATATATATTATATATATATATATATATATATATATATATATATATATATATATATATATATATATATATATATATATACATACATACATACATACATATATACATATATATATATATATACATACATACATACATACATACATACAGACATACATACATACGTATATATATATATATATATATATATGTGTGTGTGTGTGTGTGTTATGACGTATGTAGTATCATTAGGAATTATGTAAACGTAATGAAATAATAGATAAGAATTCCTTTATGCAAATTACTACAGATAATGTTGACAATGCAGGACTAAAATGGGTACATTGGTGTTTATAAAATTTAATCCTGATTTAATATGAAGGTTTAACCTTGATAATATGTGATGTGTAACTGTGGACTCGGAAAAATTTTATTTGCTAGGGACTTTGAAATAAGGACACTATGCGATGGAACTTTTTTCTAAGGACTGTAACGGGAATTGTTGTTTGATATTCTTTACATTGAATGCTTCATGATATTCTTATTTCTTACGCTTGGTATTTTCTTTTAGTAATTTTCTTTATAGTTGTAACTCCTTTATTTGAATGAGAGAAATTTTATTCTGTTTACATTGAAATAGATATATTTTGAATTAGTTTGCTTTGTATATATTGTATTACTACCTTACTCCTTTTATGTTAGTGAGAATTAGACTTCTGACGCCTCGTTGCACATGTCCTGGTACCAACTAGTCAGCCGATCTTCCAAAGAAGGATCTACTCTTGAGGTTGGAGGGGAATTATTATGCTAGAATAATTTATTAACAAAGTATTAATTACCTGTGTCATTAAACGTTCATGGTATGACCTGTAAGTAACATTTCGGTATTGGTACAGTTTACTTTCTTTTTGGAAATTCGTTTACCTAAACATAAATAATTTTATCACGGGAACGCACTTGTAGGATTCTTCAAGCACTTATGAAACATCCACTTCTAATTCTAGGGTGAATACCGTTATTTTGGAATTCGAGGGAAGGAAGCTTAAATTAAACTTCTTTCATAAGATTTCTGATTTTGAAGAGGAGTCCACTCTTTTGGAATTTACCAGGTATAATTGGCATTTTGGCTGTATAGTACGTGTAGGTTTAAGCAGATGCGATGGAGATGTTTAGGGGATACGTTGTTGATCTGGGCCATAATTTCCGATATGGTTCAGGGATAAATGAAAGAGTAATGAAAGGGATTTTCTGTGTTAAAACTGTGTTAATTTATTGATATATTTTCTCTTCTGGCCAACGGCGACTGCACACTAATGGTGTAAGCCTAATATACTCTCATAATGACTGACACACACACACACACACACATATATATATATATATATATAACAGTTCCGTCACTGACTGACAAACAACGCACAGACCAAACCGCTGGACCTAAAGCGCTGAAATTTTGTATGCCGATTCTTCTTATAGTCTAGGGGTGCACTAAGAAAGATTTTTGAAAAATTCTTCTTAGATTTTTTTAAATTAAATTTTTAAGCTGTTTAAGTAACTTTTTTTAAGTTTGCATTAAAAATAATAACTTGAGGGTTATAAAATTTATATCACGAGAAAGATCCTAAAAATTCCTTTAAAATGAAAACTTTTTCGAATCTTTACCTCTATTTTCTGATTTTTGGTAAATTTTTAAAGATTAATTTTTAGAATTTAATTTATTAAATGCTGATCACGTGATTTATTTTTCTGGTACTTTAAATAAATTTATCGTCACGTGCATAACAACTAAATTGACCAAAAAAAATTTTTTTTCTTGCTAATGTGGCAGACGATTGGACATTATTTTGTCTATAAAAATATCCCTTACGATTTTTTATAAATATATATATTTTTTTCTACATCAATTTTATATATTGATCTTCGTATTTATTATAAATATATATATATATATATATATATATATATATATATATATATATATATATATATACATATTTATTTTTTTTGGCATTAATTGCGTACATTGACCGTTGTATTTAATTTGAATGTACTCCGTAGCGAAGTGCGGGTTTTCAGCTAGTATATATATATATATATTATGCATTATATACATGAGGTATTTGAATTACTAATTGTAAGTGGAAAATTGATTTCACTCCTTTGTCACCTCTCTAAAAATCTTCGCCATTAGTTTAAATTCATTTAATGTTTATCTCTTATTTTTAATAAGAAGGATATTTCCAAACAAGAAATGATGTTAAATATGTGTGATAATAAAGTGAGACTAAAATTTTGAAAATATTGATTTCATGCTTTCGGTATCTTGTGAAATGAATCAATGCTTAAAATCAATGT
The DNA here is from genome assembly GCA_907164885.2 of Dolomedes plantarius. Lineage (NCBI taxonomy): Eukaryota > Metazoa > Arthropoda > Arachnida > Araneae > Dolomedidae > Dolomedes > Dolomedes plantarius. The sequence continues at coordinate 45,803,373 of OU015494.1, forward strand.
TTCTAATCAACGATCCATTATATATCCTACGTTATATTTGGTAGTTAATGAGTACAATCATGTTGCAAATTAATCAAAACTGATTTTGAACAAAAATTATTGTTTTATTTCTCGTATGATTCCTTGCTTTAAATATATAATCGTATATATATATATATATATATGCATACATACATACATACATACATACATACATATATATATATATATATATATATATATATGATGCCTGGTATAAAGGGTTTATATCAAAAACAGTGATTTTTTTATACTTGTTAGTATTGATAAAAAAAACAAAAATCCTTTCACTGGAATGGAAATTTGATTATGAAGGAAGAAATGTAATTTTGCATTCAAAATTGATAGACTTAAACCTTTTACACCAGGCAAAATATTTTTTTAAAAATCAAAACTAACAAGTATTTAAATATCACTGTCAGTATATATATATATATATATATATATATATATATATATATATATATATATATATATATATATATATAGTTATTTTGTGCATATTTATGTTGTATCCTAAAATTCTGTTCGAAGCCCCCAATGAGGTTCTGGCACCCTATCGTGGATGTAGATAAAAAAAATATATTTGGACTTCACCTATGGTCACGAGTGCCTGTTTGTAGTTTTCTAACTTCGGTTTCAACTTTGTTTAGTCTTAAAGAGGTTCCACAATTGTTCCACAATTAGAAAATCCCTCGTTAAATTTACTTAGAAACTATTTAATCATTTAAAATAAACAGTACCTTTACGCATTTTAAAATATCACATCGCCATTTTTACGATTTAATCAAGTGTGTTATGGATCGGAATAACATGCACTCAGAATGAATGATTTAAGTACAAGATTAACCACAGTCGTGCCAATCATACGATTACTACTGAAAACAAAAGAATTATTTACGTTTTCATTCAAACACAACGCCAATTTGTATTCATTTTTCATTCGATCAAGATAAGAAGGATTATCGGATTACAATGGTAGTATGCTTTATTAGTGGTTTTGACATTCATTCAAAATTGTCAAACTGTTCACCTTTCCTCATGAAGCGGATGTCAGGGCAGTTTGATATAAATAAAAAAGATTTAACCTATAAATGATGAAAAGAAATGCATATGGATATTCTCCAATTATGCTGAAAAAGAAAGTGGATACTTACCCTTGATGCTCTACCTAGAATTAATCTATACGTTGTATTGCTATCAATAACTTATGAAGCCACAACATAGAACATTTTGATTTTTACTTCTCATCTCTCTATCTATCTATGTAGAATGCTATGGTGTGAGTGTGTATGTAAGATAATCCTAGCTGAATACCCGTGCTTCGCTACGGAGTACATTCAAATTAAATACAACGCTCAATGTATGCAATTAATGCCAAAAATATATATATATATATATATATATATATATATTTATAAAAAAATCGTAACGGATATTTTTATAGACAAAACAATTTAGAAGAAAATATTCAAATTAAATTCAACGGTCAATGTATGCAATTAATTTGTATGTTTAATATCCATGAAACATACTATTTTGAATAGCTTCCACCTCAATTAGTCTAGAGGTTAAATTTTATCTTTTACCGTATTTTATTATCTTTTTGTCAATTTATTTCATTATTATGCACGTGACGCAAAATTAATTTCAAGTATCACAAAAAGAAAAGAAACCACGTGATCAGCATTTAATAAATTAAATTCTAAAAATTGATCTTTAAAAATTCACCAAAAATCAGAAAATGGAGGTAAAAGATTCGAAAAAGATTTCATTTTAAAGGAATTTTTATGGTCTTTCTCATGATATAAATTTTATAACCCTCAAATTATTATTTTAAATGCAAACTTTAAAAAATGTTACAAAAAAGCTTAAAAATTTAATTTAAAAAATCTAAGATTTTTTTTAAATCTTTCTTAGCGCACCCCTACACTAAAAGAAGAATCGCCATGCAAAATTTCAGCCCTTTAGGTCAAGCGGTTTGGTCTTTGCGTTATCTGTTAGTCAGTCAGTCAGTCAGTTACAGAACTGCTTTATATATATGGATTATTGGCACTCTTAAACAAAACGACATATGAGTATTTCATACCACTCAATGGAAACAACTCAGTGGACGATTAATCATTAAATTCCAACATAGACGCTCACAAGGATTCAGTTACAATAAGAACAAACAATAACAGAGTATTTAACACAAGACTAGGGTCTCAGTTAAATCAAGATAATTTAGTAGGTGAAAGGGAAGGTGTCCTTGCATGGCTACAAGTTTTCTGAATCGTGATATTTTCTAACTTATTTATCATTAATTTCATTATTGTTATTAAGCCCTTTTTCATTTGTCTCTGGGAAGCGTGAAAACATTTTTGATGTGGGGAAATAATTATTAGTTTGTTTGAGTTGTGATTGGTGGCAATTATTAGGACATGGGCATTTTGAAAGTGCTACGCTTCGGAAAACAATGGTTCAGGCTTGGGGCAATGTTACTTAGGTTTCGTAAATGGAAGAGAAACTGTTGAAAATATTACATTTAGCATGCCGTAAAATAAGTGGTAGACTTGATGTGTAATCTTTGAGAATAAGAACTGGCTTGAGTAAGTTACTGAAAATGCAATTTAAAAAAGAGAATTACTGAAGGTGTCGCTAGTACATATGTTGATCTCTAGGTCGCAATCCTAAGCAGTGAAAACAAGAGATTATGATAGAGGAGAACAATAAACTGATTAGGTATAAATAATGATAGATAATTTTACACACACATAAATTCTATAAGGCTCAGCGAAAATGAAAAATTATAAAGATCGTTTTGGTATCCATTTAAGATTCAATATAATTAGTATGCTAAGACTCAATATAATTAGTATATATTATTATATTAAGTTTTTGAGGGCAACATAGCACGAGTTTTGTACGTTTCTTCACAGCATTTCAGTTTGCAGTTTTTCGCATCATAATTCTTTGAATTCTTATTTTTTATGAATTATTTTATAATTTTACTACTCATTTTAACGTTTTGTCAAAAACATGTATGAAATAAATACTTTTATGTCTGCATCGAGGGCAAAACCCTGAACATGATGTTATTGAAGTTACAGAATTTTTTCTGGGATTTTCTGGTGTTATCAGTTTATATTTAATGCATTTTTGTCACCACCCTCTTTTGACTTTTTTTTTCATTGCATGATCTTGGCAAAGTGGATAAGTTCGATGTTTCTGGTACTTTGTTATTTCTTGATATTAGCTGACGTGTTTTACCACACACACACACACACACACACGCATACATTATATATATATATATATATATATATATATATATATATATATATATATATATATTAATATTATATATATATATATATGAATATGAGGGTCGTTTGATAATTCCATGCAAAACCAGAGATGGCCCCACTGCACTGAAATCGTTGGCGCTTTACCATTTATCATGCTTCGAAGGCACACATGCGAAACTCTAAACAGATTTGTCTCTTAGTTTGGGATTTACAGTTATATTAGTCGGCCAACTTTAATTTCCTCTCACACAATGGATGAAAAATTGATCCGCGTATTAATAAAACATTCCTTCTTAAGAGACAAAACGGCGGCAGAATCTAATTGCACTCTTGATAAATATTATATTAAGTTCAACAAGTTACAAAGGTACTTGGGTACTGATACTGGCTACTACTCTGACTACTCTGGCTACTGATTTTGGTTCCTGCCAAAATCAGTAGCCAGAGTAGCCGCCATTGTTGGAGATCACCGCTGCCACACGCCTCGGCATTGATTCAAAGAGACTTTGGATGAATTCTTGGGGTACAGCAGACCAAGGAGCTTCCACACGTTTCCAAAGTTGATCTGCTGTGGCAGCTGGGGATGGAATCTGGGTCAATCGTAGAGCAACCATAGACCACATGTTTTCTATATAAATATTGTAATATAAATATTGTATTTATATTACAATTTATAATATAATATAAATATTGTATTTGTATTAAGAACTTTTTCTTAGATGGATTTACAAGTGATTTGTTAATTTTCGTTGCAACCGGATGAGTATGAGCGACGTTCTGGTCGCCCTGCAGAGGTTATTTAGCATATATTATTCTTACCAGATAGTAATCAAAATATCCACGATATGGTAATGAACGACACGAGATTAAAAGTGCGTTAAATTTCTCAGGCTGTTGACTTCTGATCAAATAGCTTTCATAATAATCTATATGAATATTTGGATATGGGAAAACTGTCGGCCAGGTGGGTGTCACGTTTACTAACAATAGATATAAAACGCGAACCAGTGAACTTATCGAAGAACAATTTTAGTTGTTTCAAAGAAATCTAGATTTTTTTTTTCGTTTCGTAAGAGTTGAAGGAACATGGATACATCACTACCAGCCAGAAACGATAGAACAGTAAAAACAATGGGATGAAGCAGGTGAACCTGCAACAAAGAAAGTGAAACGGTTCCAACAGCAGGAAAGCTTACGGCCACTATTTTTTTTTTTTTTTGGGGGGGGGGGGGGGAGGACGCCCATGATATAATCCTTTTTGGCTACTTTGAAGAGGGGAAAACAGTTACTGAGGTGTACTATGCATCTTAACTGGATCATTTAAATAATGAAATTAGGACCGAAAAGACTGCATTTGGCAAGAAAAAATATTCTTTTTCATCATGACAATAGCGCCCTTTACACGTACATTCTTTCGCGAGTGCTTGGAGCGTACGGTATTGCACGCGGGAAAACTTGCAGTACGCTCAAAAGCAGCACGTGCACTCAATCGCGTGCACTCAATCATGGTTTCGTGCAGGAAAAAGCGTACGTGTAAAGGTCGCTATTGCTCTAGCTCAATCATGTGCGATTGCAGCAGCAAAACCTTAAAATAACGTCACGAAATTGCTGCACATCCTCCGTAATCTTTAGATTTAGTTCCCGCGGACTGTTACGTGTTCCAAAATATGGAAAACTTTTCTTACACAGTAGATATTTACAACGAATTCCGAAATAATTAGATCGAAAATGCTTATTTTGCAAAGTTGAACAAGTCTTTCACTATGGAAAGGATAAGAAAGCTTCAAAATCGTTGGACCAAATACATATATTGACTTCAAGAAAGTCTATGCCACAAAATAAAATAAAATTTTTCAAATAAAAACGCCGATTTAAAAATTTTTGCAAGGACTAATTAAACGACCCTCGTATATATATACACTGCTGGCCACCCAAATTGCAACACCAAGAAAGACAAGAGTTATCACAACAAAATTTATTTTGTAGATAACATGTTGACCAAGTATCAAATGATTAAATTTATAGACTTCTGTGAAGTGTGGTTCCTGCCAAAATCAGTAGCCAGAGTAGCCGCCATTGTTGGAGATCACCGCTGCCACACGCCTCGGCATTGATTCAAAGAGACTTTGGATGAATTCTTGGGGTACAGCAGACCAAGGAGCTTCCACACGTTTCCAAAGTTGATCTGCTGTGGCAGCTGGGGATGGAATCTGGGTCAATCGTAGAGCAACCATAGACCACATGTTTTCTATCGGCGAAAGATCCGGAGAGCGAGGCGGCCAGGGAAGCAATTCAATCTGGCGATTGACGAAGAACCGTTGGACAATGCGTGCCACGTGTGGTCGCGCATTATCCTGTTGAAATATGGCTGTGGGCAAGCCCTGAAGGTAAGGAAGAACAACTGGCTCCAACACCTCGGAGATGTAGCGCTGGCTGTTTAAAGTGCCGGCAATGCGTACTAGAGATGTACGAGAGTGATATCCAATACCGCCCCATACCATAATACCCGGTGCAGGACCAGTGTGGCGGTGCGTAACGAAGCTGTTCAGCATCCTCTCTTCACGGTGTCTCCAGACTCGAATGCGACCATCGTGGTGTTGCAGACAGAAGCGTGACTCGTCAGTAAAGACAATTTCATTCCATTCTGCCGTCCACATCCTTCTGTCATCGCACCATTGGCGGTGGAGACGTCTGTGGTTCTGCGTCAAAGGTAGACAAAGCAATGGACGTCTTGCGGACAGACCACTCTGCTGTAAACGGCGTCGAATGGTACGCGCAGACACTGGATGATGCGTTACAGACTGCATGTACTGTGCTACGGTTCGTGATGTGACTGAGCGATCCGTCACTGCCATGCGCACAATTTGCCTGTCATCACGTGAAGTGGTGCGCTGAGGTGGATGCGATCGAGCACGCCGGTCCGTCGTACCCTCCTGCATCCAACGATCACATATCCGCATTACAGTTGTTTGGTTTCGTCCAACACGACTACCGATTTCCCTGAAAGATAATCCACAATCTCGGTAGGCCACTATCCTTCCTCTGTCGAACTCGGATACTTGATCAAAATATGATCGCTGTTTTCGACGAGGCATAATTGATCGTTTTTTTTTTAAAACACAAGAAAAACACAATTACCGAACTTGAAATCGTCGAAATCTCCAAGCCTTAAATAGCGCTTTGAAGTGGCGCCACAGGCTCACGTGATGTGCGTTTGCGCTGAAATTCTAATCATTTGCATATCTCACCTCCGCTAATTCATGTTGTAAATTTCATGTTATTTGCATGTTTCCTTCAGGGTGTTGCATTTACAGTGGCCAGCAGTGTATATACACTCATGGGCAAAAAAATTAGCGCAACAAGAAATAATTGTGGGATCGTAACGAAACTTGCAATGAAGGTACATGTCGGGGAGATATGCAAATGATTAGAAATGCAGCGTGATTGCGCATTACGTGTAGCCGGTAGAGGACGTTGAACATCGTACTATGTGGAGTATAAAACAGGTAACCAAAGCTTGTTTGAGTGTGCTGAATCATTTACAAAGGAAGAGCTGAGATAGACATACCATTACGCCCTGTTCGATGACAATATAAGCAGTTGTCGGATTTTGAGAGGGGGAGAATCGTCGGGATGATGGAAGCTGGGTGGTCAGCTAGGCGAGTAGCTCGTCAATTAGGCCGCTCTGTTTGTGTTGTGAGGAGGTGTTGGGACCAGTGGACCCGAGAGATGTCATGTACACGAAGACCAGGCTCAGGACGCCCTCGACAGACCAGTCGTCGAGAAGACCGCCACATCGTAAGAAATGCACGCGTACAGCCAACTGCTTCATCGGCCGCCATCCAGGCACAGGTAGCACCTTCACTAGGGGCCTCTGTGTCTTCTCGAACCATACGAAGGCGCCTGGCTGAAGGACAGTTGGTATCGCGGCGCCCATAACGTGTGCTGCCCTTGACGCTCACCCATCGACGCCTCCGTTTGGAGTTTTGCCGCGCACGAGGAAACTGGACTGCAGCGGAATGGAACTAGGTCGTCTTTAGCGACGAATCCAGATTCAATCTCGGCAGTGATGACAATCGTGTTCGTGTGTAGAGAGCCCGTGGTGAACGCTTCAATCCTGCCTTTGCTGTACAGCGACACATCGCTCCCACAGTTGGTGTGATGGTATGGGGTGCCATTGCCTACAATACACGGTCACCCCTAGTATTGTTCCGTGGCACCATGACAGCCCAGCGGTATGTTCATGAAATCCTGCGACCACATGTGTTGCCACTCATGGAACGGCTTCCAGGAGCCATTTTTCAACAAGACAATGCTCGTCCTCATACGGCAAGGGTGTCACAAGACTGTCTCCGCACTGTTACTACCCTTCCTTGGCCTGCCCGATCCCCAGATTTGTCTCCAATCGAGCATATCTGGGATCATTTGGGACGACGAGTTGTGCATCCCACGAGTTTGAACGAACTAGAGGCAAGGTTACAGCAAATATGGAACGAAATGTCTCAAGACATCATACAGAACTTGTATGACTCAAAGCCCGATCGTATCGCATCGTGCATTCGCGCTAGAGGGGGTCCAACGGAGTATTAACTCCTCCGTTCTTTTGCCTTTTTCTCTGAAATAAATTATCCTTTTTCTTTGATTTTCTTATCATTTACTTATATCAAAGTAGTCATTACGTATGTAAAATTTCGTTTCATTTTGACGACTCCTTCTTGGTGCGCTAATTTTTTTGTCCATGAGTGTATGTGTGTGTGTGTATCAGAAATTAATTGGGGAAAGAATAATTAAGTTAAATTTAAAGGGGGTTTCGGGATTAATCATTTTCGTGGCGTGAAAAAGCCACTAGTTTTCATATTCCAGGACGCGTGCGGGTAGAAAAAGTATTTTATTCCCCATTTCAGTAATTGACCTTCGATTCGCGGTGGAATGAAGCTCCATGCAGAGAGATTATTTTTAGATACTGTACCGGTTTGGCGGGAAGATGCTTCCAGAAAATTCTTAATTGGGCTCTGCGGATGTGCCAGAAGAGAAGACGCGCGATTTTTTACTTAGAACTACGCAGAATGATTTGGGAACTCGCTGCGTGCGGTCGCCCTGCTCGGGTCGCCGAATGTTAAAATGGCTAACTAGGGACAAAGACTTTGAGAGTGGTATTCTGAAGAAGAATTCAATATAAAGTAATTTAACGTGTGGACTGAAGTATTGTTCAATTCGTATTCCCACTCGCCACCAACGAATGAATCGTGACTGCAATTTAAAGATTTTAGAACAGGCAAACCACTTGCCTGTCATATATATATATATATATATATATATATATATATATATATATATATATATATATATATATATATATATATATACACAGTGGAATCTCGATCTATCGTTTTTCAAGGGACCGATTGAAATGAACGATAAATGCGGAAAACGATAGATGCGGACACATATCAAAGCAATATGATCATTGGGACTCGATAAAATGAACGACACATACGGAAAAACGATGGATCCGAAAACGATCGATCGAGATTCCACTGTATATGTATATATATATATATATATAAAATTATACAGTATGCCCACTAAAGTCCCTTCCCACCCTCTTAACTGGAACGGCTGCTGCTATATTCATAAAAGTGGTGTCTAGGTATAGTAAAGTAGCCATGCGCTACTGAATGAAACCACCCACCGCGCCACCTGGTTGGAAACTGCGGAGTTAGCATTCCTATCTCGAAAATAAAACAAGATAGGAAAAAAAAGGGATTTACAAAGTTGTAGAAAATCATCGATTTAGTACGAATAGATACCTTGTGGACATTAATGCAAAGAATAGAACGGTTAAAACGCGCATTTGTTTTTTCGTGATTTCCTACACTGTGACGTCACGAAACTTGAACGAAAGGAGAAATGATTATCTTTCGGGCAAAACACGACACCGCAATGTGCACAGTGGTATATCGCTTTTGATCCCCAATCAAAAGGACTGCGGTTCAAACCTCGAGGGTTTCATCCATGTACTGATTGTCTTTATAAACAGAGTAGACAATACGTAGATCGTGTAAAATAGTGTCGCATCAACTCAACGCAACTTGCGCTTGGTGTTCGAAACTTTTGCAGTATGCAAATACGTAAGAAACGTCACGCCTGTTCACATGAGACAGCTATAAAAAAGACATCTTCTTGGTGTTGCAGTATGTTGATGCTCGTGGTCATGGCTGAGTATTCCAAAGCTGAGATCTCCAGTGAAGCAGTACCTCGTCAAGGAATTCGGGGACCAAATAATTGGGTATGGCGGTTTCGAAGAGTGGCCTCCACGTTCACCTGATCTCACTCCACTGGACTTTTCCTGTGGGGATACTTAAAACAGCAGGTGTATGCGACCCCTCCACAAACATTGCAGGACCTTAAACGACGCATTACGGACGCCTGTGCCAACGTGTCACGCTCTATGCTCCAACGTGTGCAACGTGAGACTCAAACGAGGATCCAAATGTGTATTGCAGCTGAAGGTGAGAAGTTTGAACATCTCAAATAAAGGTATATTGTTAAAATTAGTTGTTTTTTTCTTTCTCAGATCCTTTTGTCACGTCACAGTGTAGGAAATCACGAAAAAACAAATGCGCGTTTTAACCATTGTAGTCTTCTGATTAATGTCCACAAGGTATCTTTTCGTACTAAATCGATAATTTTCTACAACTTTGTAAATCACCTTTTTTCCCTATCTCGTTCCGTTTTCGAGATAGGAATGCTAACTCCGCAGTTTTTCACCAGGTGGCGCGGTAGGTGGTTTCATTCAGTTGCGCATGGCTACTTTACTATACCTAGACACCACTTTTATGAATATAGCAGCAGGCGTTCCGAAGTTAAGAGGGTGGGAAGGGACTTTAGTGGGCATACTGTATATGACATTTAATCAAGACCATATATTGGTAAGTGATATAACTTCCTGTTTCAACTAGTAAATTTAGCTGTACTATGAGGCTGTAGATTAAACGAACATTTGAAAATTTTACAGATATACCGATGCATGCTCTCATCAAATCCTGTTGATCATTAAGCATCTTTGTTGAAGGACTCAAGTGTCCTACTTGTCGGTAGATTTAATCAATCTTTCGTTTCTAGGGCTCTACATCCATATTAGTAAACCAGATGTTAAACACATAGTTCCCTGAGATTTTCTTTCTTTTAATGGAAGTGTAAGGGTACTACATTCTTGAAGCTGACTATCATGACGGGAAGCAACTAGTCTTGTCGTATGAATATATTACCTGTAACGTTCAACCATCATAGAGAATTACCTTTTTCCAAACAGTATTATCATACCTGTATTAAATGTGTACTGGTGACTGACAATGTTAAGTGAGTTGCCGTTATTTTAAGGTATCGTACTACGTTCGGAGCAGTTTCTTTCAAAAAAATTTTACTTCAAAATATTATGTCATAGTTTGTGGGATAATATAGCACCAAAATAGGAAAATGATGAAAAAATAGACTATAACTATGCAACTTTTTAGAAAATTGAAGCATTTTGTTCGGGATTGTGCAAATATTTATATGAACGGCTCTAGCTCTATAAAAAGTATATGCATATAAAATCAATCCCTTTTTATCATATGTGCGTAAGGAACTCATGAGTGTAATGAACTAAAAACTAATCGATATTTTTATATCTAAAAAATACAGGTGATTTTATGCAATTACATGTAAAATTTCAGTCATTTTAAATGTGATTTTATTTTTAAATGCAGCCAGAAATCAGCAAATTATACACCGAGAGCCAAATCTGTAGTTCCTTTCATTCTTAGTATTACGAAAAACGCACCTGAAAAATGTTTATAGGCATATCATGATTATATTTTTAGTTGTCACAATAGTCGTTGGAATTTTTGATGAAAAATAAGTTCTTCAGAAAACTCAAAGTTTTCATTTGTGTTGAAATCGAAAGCTGCTGCTCTTCTTTAAATGGATCTCGTTTCATTTTTAATGATTGTACAGAAAAAATAAAAGCACATTTAGAAAAAGAAATTTACCTTCTTTAAGGAACAGAAATACCAACAATTTGGTACTTTTCACCAAAAGCATCTTTTTAAATGTAGTCGGATACCTACCTTAAGAGGAAAGTTTATGTTCAAAATGTGTTCGCTAAAAACGGAGGGTAAAAACACAAAAAAAGGAATATAGGTACAGCCAAAAATATGTTATTCGTTTTCATAATATCTTTCCTCATATGATGTGCAACGGTCACGTTATTCAGTCCACTTTTCAAAACATGTGACGAATGCGTTTTATGGAAGCTGCCTTGTACAGCTGAAATAACGTCAGCATCTGTATTGAATATTATTCGACAGCGATTTTCTTTCAATGTCAGAAACTCCCAGGAATAGCATGGAGCAATGTGGCATGGTTTTAATATCAAAATTCATTTCTAGTTATTTTTTTGTGTAAAACAATATTTTTTCGCAAAAATTAACTTCATTTGCTAAATTTGAATCCGTCAACTACGTTGCTATATATAATGCGCAAACGTTCTTTCAAAAACTGCTCAGCACCGAAAAAAAATCGTCTAAAAACTTCAGCCATATCCTTTAATTCAGAAAGTCGTGTGCTGTTTCATTATTCACTTTCGTATTGTTTTCAACTCGAGAAAAAAGTACTCTCAGTTTTTATGGAACACGCTTTGTATCTCCTCCTTTAGTTCTCTCCTGAGAGGGAAATCTAACTTTTAACATATTTATCTCCCACAATGAAGGGGTAACATTTATCTTCAGGTTTCTCAGTTTAAATTTCCAGGGAGCTTTTTTTTATATCAAATTACAGGATATGTTAGCTATTTTAAGAAGAAAAGTTTAATGCTGGTCAACTTACTGTTTATTTTTCATAAATTAGTATTTATGAAATATTAATTTCTAGCACTTCAGTATTATAGTCAAAACTTTTATTTCAGTAAAAATATAATTAGCGGTAAAAGTAACTTTTTATTAATATTAGCATTGAATGCTATTACAGTCGCTTCTTATTCCTATCACATAAAATCTTTTCTCTCATATATTTTTAACGAAGAATAATTTTTTCATGCACCTCGTGTGTTTGAATTACATTCAAAGGCTAATTTAAAATCCTAAAATGAACATCACTAGCCAAGTGTGGACTTATGTTTTATATAAGGACCCAATTTATGGGGCTATACGGGAGAAAGCAACAAAATATATACCGATAGTATTGTTTTTATAATGACGTCTTGAATTGCTCTCTCAAAGAGCAAAATGGGGCTCTGCTCATTGATGCGTTTCTTAGAACTTAAATAGATACTATTACACAGCCTCGTTTGTCGTGCTTCTAGGAAGTTGTTCCCCTGCAGAGAGATTTATGCTGTTGATACACTTTTCGGAACGTGTTTGACGAAGGAGAAAATATGACAAACGGAATGTTAATTACCTTCGTAATATCCGAGACGGCGAAAATGAGAGAACGCTTGGAATCAAGGTGGAGGGAGGCCTTTGGTATCGATTCATTGCGAGACTCAAGAAATTATTTATCCAGAAAATCCTTATTATAAACAAAGTTGCTGTATAGGAGCTTATATGTAAACCTTTTCTTTTGTATATTAAAAGGCATCAAAATGTTCTTTAAAATATTTTTCATTAACGTTTTTCCTTTATAAACATCTGCAGCATGATCAGAAGCTATAGAATAAGGTATTTACCTTCATAAAGTAGTTTCCTCAACATGGAGTAACCAACAAGTGGCTAAAGTGACAAAATTCCGTACGCGAATTTTCTCTCTCTCTCTCTTTATATATTTTTTCTTGATTGGCAGATTTTAGCCAGTTTAACCCACAATATATAGGGACAAGAATTTTGCAGGATTTAAAGGGCAAAATATAGCAAATTGGAATATGATAAAACGGTATGAAACTCATCCTAGTCAGAGGATTCACTTATGTAAAGATATGCATCTCACATCGGTGAGGTACGGAACAGACTTGGATCTAGATTTCTTCTTCCGCTATTGGGCCAGACATGATTAAAGGACAAGTGGAATAGCCGTAAACAAAAGGCAAATGCCCCAGACACAGAATTTCGCAGCCTGGGAATTTGTCTATGGTCAGTGAGTAAGACAGAGATGTGTCTAATTTCATAAGTAACACCTTTTACAAGAAGATGTGTTTCATGAAATTTTACGATGCACATGATTTTCAGTGTTATTCCTTTTATCTTCGATCCAAATTATTGTAATATATAATGCGTGATTTTCTAATTTAATTGTACTTCTATTTTACTAGGACAGCTTCAATATTATCTGGGAAAGTGTATTATCGATTTAAAAACTTGCATTCAAAGAAATGCAAGAAAGGAAAACTTTAGGGGCAAATTTCAATAAAAAGTTTTGGATATAAAGTTAAAGAATAAATTATTTAAAACACCAGTTATCACTGAACATCTGAGTTTAGTATTTAGCGAATATTTTCACTAATATATTAACTTGCCTTAAAACCCGTGTTGATTAGTTACCACCGCAATGAAAGTATCACTAATTTTGAGTTTCACTTATAATTTTTTAAACCTTATTGACCGTGTCTATGGCAACAATGTTTAATGCCCTGAGGATGGAATTCAAAAATCCATTTTCAAATGACTAAAACATAATTTTTCCAAGAGCTTTTTAGGATTTTGCGCGCAATTATAAGAACAGAACTTGTCCTCCTGATTCCTAAAAGTAGTTAATGAAATTGCAAGTGGGTTGGAAGAAAATTAAATATTTTATTGACGTGTTCATTATCAAATTAAAATTTGCTTGCTAATTATTCGTAAGGATTGCACTACTTTGTAAATTAAAAACAATATATTAAAACTTCAGTCAAAATGGTACATGAAAATAACAGTATTAAAATCACCTTTTTCCACTGAACGTGGATGAGATATGAAAGTAAAAGTATTTTATGCAAGCGTATTCGTTACGCGTTTGATATATCTGAAGCTGTCATGTACGTACTTAATTTACAATTTACGATTTATGACAATCAACATGGTTTTTTAATTTTTTATACACAACTTGATTAAATGGTGGAATCTATTTTTTATTGTAGTATAGAATCGGAATAGTTTTGTTCCTGAATACTAATTTTTATTGGCTTAATACGCTATTTTATAATTTTGTACCATCATTTTACCAATGATTTCGGAGTCAGTTACAATTTCTTATTATTTCCCTTTAAAGTTTTCAAGCACACTTCATTAAACGAATTCAGTATTTATTTTTACTTTTATAGCAATTTCACAGGCGGAGAGATTTTTTCCCAATCAACTTTCAGAATCTGAATTATTTGGGCCTGTGTAAGGCATTCTTTTGCAAGGTTTTACTTCATAGTTTTTGAGAATGAAACCTGCTTGTTTCAGACGAATATCCTCATAATAAAATTTTCTCACTAAATAGAGATTTTTTTAGTCCACTGTCTGGTAAAAGTGCATTTATTGGTAGGGTAATAGGTGATACGGGTGTGGATATTTTAATTCTACATTAATACTGGGAATTTCAATTTGGGGATACGAAGCTTACTCTCTTTTTTCGGGAAAAAAATTTCTATTTCCACCAGAAAACATATAATTCCCCAAATTTTTAGCTGGTGTAGCAAAAGATGACCTTATTATTTGATTCAAACCTTAATTTAAATTCGAAAGAAGTACTACGATATCATTTAATTCGGAATCTATCAGCAGCTGAATACATTAAAGTACCCTGGGAAATACTTGCATCAAAAATACTTATATTTTCCCACCTATTATTATAATTATTTGAATTCAGTCAACGGTGAAAATGTAAACTAATTCCGGTCTAGTAATTTTGATTCCTCCAATATACTCGCCGGCTTCTCTGTACTGAGATGCCTCTCTAATGAGTGTGTATTTCATGTATATTTTACAATTATCTAAATAACAAATGTTCAGTCATTCAAATAACTACGATACGTTCGATGATAAGAGTGATAACAATATCGATGCATAATCGATACCTAATTCATTTAAACTGTAAAGTGTATAACTTATTAAAACTGTACACGTTGAAATTCCCGATTTAGTAGAAACATTTCAATTTTTTTGTAACATTAGATGCACATTGAAATTTTGAAGCATCCCACTATTTTCTTATGCTATCCTTTGTGTTGAGTGCAACGCCTGCCGCATTTAAAAAGAGCGCTGCTGTCGCTGTATATGTACCATTTGACTTGTGATGAGAGATGAGACGAGCTCCGAGTGGAGAACGGAGTGAGCGTAGCTCAGAGTTGAAACAATAAATTATGAGAAACCATACAGTCCAGCATATTTAATTTTGAGTTGAGTCATTTAATTAATGAGTAAATTATTGAGCTATCGATGGGCCAACCCATGGTCCGTCGAGCCGGAGATGGATATTTAGTGACCTTTTGGATATATTTAGTGAAATTTGAGTATTCGAGGATTGGATCCTGGTCTCGTTTGACAGCAGTCCCAGAATAGAGGTAAGAGCATAGTTTTCTCTTGCCCTATTGAGTTAAGAAAAACTAATTAATTTCTCGAGTCGAAGTTAATTTTTTGAGTTTAAAGCAAATTTTGTTTGTGAGTTAATATTGTTCTCTTGAATTAGTGTACTGTCGGTTTATGAGTTCAAAATGTCGAAAATAGCCGAATTAAATAAAGATGAGTTAAAACGCGTTGCTGAGGAGATTGGTTTATCAGTACCAGAAGGTGCTAAAAATATTGATTTGAAACGTTTAATTGAGGGGAGTGATGTATTTAAAAAAGACATCAAATTCGTAGAAAACGTTATGGATCAAGTGTTAGAGGAGAAGAAAAACCAAAAAGCCGATCAGAACGCTCAAATTGAATTAGAGGACTTAGATTAGAGAGGATTAAAGCAGAATTACAATTAGCGCAATTAAAGGCTAATGAAAAAAATTCCGATACTTCTTTTGATCACAAATGTAAAAACGAAACTGAAGAGTCAATTGATGTTTTAATAAAAAGTGTTAGAATATTAACAATTAAAGTGCCGAGTAAATCGGAAGGATGGGGTTTCTTTTTTACTTCCTTAGAGAGAGCATATAGTACTAAAATGGTACCTGAAAAACTTAAAGCAGAGATTCTGTTGAATTTATTAGGGGAAAGAGCTTCTAATATCATAACTTATATTAATGAGAAAGATCTAAACAATTATGAGGAAATTAAATCAATTGTTTTGAGAGAATTCGAACCAACAGCGCAAGCAGTGTTAGAGAATTTTAGTTAATGCATCCAGACAAAACGAAACACATGTGCAATTTGCTTCGCGCTTAACTACGAGTTTTGAGTACTATTTAAAATTGAGAGGAGTAACGGACTTTGAAACCTTAAAACAACTGATTGTGTCTGATAAATTGTTTCAGACATTAGATAAAGAAACAGCCGCTCATATTAATGTTAGACAGGCAAAAGGCTGGTTTCATCCCGTGGAGCTATCTAAGGAGATAGATTTGTATTTTATTTCGAGAGGTAAGCCTATAAATGAGACTAAAAGGGAGCAAAAAGTTTATAACAATAAATATAAACCAGCTACAAGAGTATTTTTCAATGAGATGAAAAATAAAAATTGTGATTTATGTCTAAGGAATGAAAATCACCCACTATTCGCTTGCCCTCAGTTTAGAAGACTTTCGGTTCCTGAGCGAGTTGAGATAGTAAAAAATAAAAACGTGTGTTTTAAGTGTTTATCGCCTAACTGCAGCGTTAAAAAATGCTCATTTAGCAATTGCTTTTGCGGTAAACCACATAACAAGTTAATCCACTTTCCGAAAGAGAGGAATTATGTTTCGTCTACGAATGGAATAAATGGTAGCATGCCAGGCGTCACGGAAATCGTAAACAATTCGCAGTCGGGGGAAAAAACGATGACCACGGTTTTTCTGTTCCTCCCAGCAACAAGTGGAGTCAGCCGCCTTTCGTAGCAACTAATTTAGTTGAAAATAAAAAGAACGTTATGTTGTCTACGGTACAGTGTTTAATCAGAGATAGATACTCGCAATGGCAGGAAGTGAGATGTTTATTAGATGTGGGATCCCAAATCTGCTTGATAAGTAATGAGTGTTTACAGCGATTGCAACTAAAGAGTGAAAAAATAAATCAGTCTATATCTTGTATTAATGATGCCTCGCTGGTGGTTAATCGTAGAGTTACGGCTACTGTTGCGAACAAAGACGGGAGTTTTGAGAGAAATATTTCTATGTTAGTAGTACGAAAAATAACTGACCTAATACCAAATCAAATGATCGATGCACGTTTGCAGATCCCAGAGACAGTTAAACTTGCGGATATTAATTATAATGTTCCGAGAAAAATTGATATTTTAATTGGTGCGGAATACTTCTATGACATAATAAAGCCGGGAAAAATAAAAGTAAAAGGTGCGAGTCTGACGCTTCAGGACTCTGTATTTGGTTATATAGTAGGAGGTAGTACTACTTTGAGTTCAGATAAATTAAATTCCAAATATTGCAGTTTAATATGTGAGACAGAAGAATTAAATTCGAATTTGAGAAAATTTTGGGAGATCGAGGAAATAGGAAAAGAATTACCTAAAATGAAAGAAAATTCTATATGTGAGGAACATTATGCGCGGACGCATAGGAGAGACAAGACAGGAAAATATGTCGTGACTATGCCATTTAAAGAGCATTGGTCATGTTTAGGGAATTCGAGGGACATTGCTTTAAAATGACTCGATTCGCTATGGACTCGCTTGTCTAGAGACCAGGAGTATCTAAAATTGTATCGTGACTTTCTTAGTGAGCACTCACAACTAGGTCACATGACTGAAATCAAGGAGAGTGAGGAACCTGAGTTCACATATTATATACCTCACCATGGCGTCTATAGGCCTCAAAAAAGCACAACAAAATTGCGAACTGTGTTTAACGCGTCCACCTTGACTACTAGTGGAAAATCGCGGAACTCTATTCAATACAACGGTGGAGTTATTCAAGACGACCTTTTTTCTTTGTTAGTGAGATTCCGTAAACACATCTTTGCATTCACTGCAGATATTCGTCAAATGTACCGCATGATTAATATAGATGAGAATCAACGAAACTTCCAAAGAATTTTGTGGAAGGAGGAAGTTAACGAGCCCGTTAAGGTGTACGAACTGAATACCGTGACGTACGGAACGGTTAGTGCCCCGTACCTAGCTTATGCGAACTTTAAAACAGATTTCCATTGACGAGGGGAAAAACTTTCCTATGGCTGCATCAGTCCTGTGTGATGACTTTTACATGGATGATGTCTTAAGTGGAGCAAACACATTGGAGGCTGCAAGAACTTTGCAACACCAACTTATTGGCATTCTAAAAACTGCTCAGATGTCATTACACAAATGTTGTGGGAATACTTCCGAGCTTATCCCAACCACAGAAAATGAGTATGAATTTTCATCTACAGATGAGATTAAAACTTTAGGTATTGCCTGGAAGGCTAGAACTGACTGTTTTACCTTTAAGGTAGAAGTCGAACAAAATGCTCATCCTACTAAAAGGTCAGTCTTATCAATTATTGCCAGACTCTTTGATCCACTTGGATTGCTTGGTCCAGTGACCACTAAAGCAAAAAATTTTATGCAACAATTGTGATTGCTCAAAATTGATTGGAGTGAAAGGCTTCCTCAGAAAGAAGCTTATGAATGGCAAGAATTTGTGCGGTCTTTAATGAGTTTAAGTGACATCAATATTGAACGGTGCATAGTGATTCAAAGCGCTGAAGTAATTGAGCTTCATGGCTTCTGTGATGCCTCCGGAAAAGCATATGGTGCTACAATCTACGCCAGATCGGTCACTTCAGATGGAGAGGTGAAAGTGAAGCTTGTCGCGAGTAAATCTCGTGTGTCACCGATTAAGCAGGTAACCATACCTCGCTTAGAATTATGTAGTGCCGTCCTACTCACCAAATTAATGCATAAAGTGAAAAATGCATTAAAAATGGACATAACATCAGTGGTCTATTGGACGGATTCTACGATAGTGTTATCGTGGATGAAAAAGGAACCCAGAGATTTGAAGACGTTTGTAGCCAATCGAGTGGTGGTTATTCAAGAATTAACAGAGACCAAGCAGTGGCATCATGTTCCCTCGGAACAAAATCCTGCAGATATAATATCGAGAGAACTTGATCCAGAAAAAATCCAACAAAGTAACATGTGGTGGTTAGGGCCATCCTTTCTAAGAGAGCTCATAGTGAACTTCCCTGGTGACTGCAAGGACATCCATGATAGTGATTTATATGTAAGTGAGCTAAGGAATAATCAAGGGGATTCAGTTTGTCTCTTGGTGCAAGAATCTGAGATACTCCCCATCATTTATAAGTGCTCTTCATTACTGAAACTGCAAAGAATAATTGCATGGTGTGTGCGTTTTAAAGAAAATACAAGGAACCTATCGTCGAAAATCACTGGCAGTTTAACTGCACCTGAATTATCCGCAGCTTTAAGGTATTTAGTGCGAAATGTGCAATTTGTATATTTTTCGAAGGAAATTCAGTGTATTCAAAGAGGACAACAGTTACCTAATTCCATTAACTTGTTGAATTTGTCTCCGTTTTTAGACGAGAAGAACATACTTCGTGTTGGAGGTAGACTGAGACATTCTAGCCTACCTGCAGAACAAAAACATCCTATGTTAATTCCTAGCAACAATCCTATTTGTGATTTGATTATTACTCACTATCATGTCTTTTATTTTCATACAGGAACTGAGGCTACTTTAGCCAACATTCGTACCCAATTTTGGATAATTAATGGCAGATCCACAGTCAAAAGAGTAATTAAGAAATGTTTAAGATGCCTTAAGGTAAGTGCTAAAGGTAAAAACCAAATGATGGCGGATTTGCCTAGTGCCAGAGTTAACATTTCAAGAGTATTCACTAAAGTAGGACTGGATTTCTGTGGTCCCTTTAGTATCAAATTAATCCCAGGTAGAGTTAAAAGAGTATATAAGTGTTACATTTGTATTTTTGTATGTTTTTTTGTCAAAGCCATACACTTATAAATTGTAAATAGTTTAAGTACTGAAGCCTTTATTGGTGCCTTGAAAAGATTTATTTCTCGTAGAGGTAGGCCTAGTGAGATTTTTAGTGATAACGGAACTAACTTTGTAGGAGCCAACAATGAGTTTCGTAAAATTTTAAAGGGGCTGTTTAAAAAGGAAAGTACAGAAAAATTTGAGGATTTTCTTGCTTCTGAGAGCATTAAGTGGTATTTTAATCCCCCTACCACACCTCACTTTGGAGGTTTGTGGGAGGCTGGGGTTAAATCTTTGAAAGGCCACCTTAAAAGGGTTGTGGGAAATACGGTCCTTACTCATGAAGAATATTTTACACTTGTTACACAGGTGGAGGTGGTATTAAACTCACGACCTCTTTGCCCTCTCTCTGAGGATCCCAATGATGATTTAGCTCTTACTCCAGCCCATTTTTTTAGTTGGCTCATCGTTAACACCATTGCCCGAACCAGATTTTAGGGAGATTCCAATGAATAAGCTCAGTAGGTGGGAGTTAGTGCAAAAATTATCTCAAACATTTTGGAGTAAATGGACCTCAGACTATTTAAATCGTCTTCAAGCACGACCTAAATGGTATAAAGGAGAAAAAGAGTTTAAGGAAAACGAAGTAGTTTTGGTTAAAGATGATGATTCAAAATTACTGAGCTGGAATCTTGCCAAAATAGTTAAGGTTCATCCAGGAAAGGATAATATAACCAGAGTAGTTACATTAAAAACAAGTAAAGGTATCTATAAGCGACCTGTTCATAAAGTTGTTAAATTACCCTTTGAATCTAATTGAAGTATATGATTTTGATTTATTTGTGTTTGTGCATCAATTTAATTGTATTGTTTTGGAATTTTAGTGTATTTTTTTAAATATTTGATTATTTGAGCACATATTATTGTAAATTCATTGTGTACTATGGTTTCCAGTGTATTGTAAAGAGTGTCATCTGGTATTTGTAACTTGCTTGATTTATATGTTGAAAATTTAAAAAATTTGTCAAGGTGGGCTGTATGTTGAGTGCAACGCCTGCCGCATTTAAAAAGAGCGCTGCTGTCGCTGTATATGTACCATGTGACGTGTGATGAGAGATGAGACGAGCTCCGAGTGGAGAACGGAGTGAGCGTAGCTCAGAGTTGAAACAATAAATTATGAGAAACCATACAGTCCAGCATATTTAATTTTGAGTTGAGTCATTTAATTAATGAGTAAATTATTGAGCTATCGATGGGCCAACCCACTTTGGGAAACTCTTCCTTTACATACCAGGAGATACCAGGGTCTTGATACCAGGTGTAAGTTAACAAACTTAGTGATAGAAAGAGACATTCTGTTAGCTATAGGGTCTGAATTAAGCCAAGTTTGTTAGAGAATATCCTTGATTTAACATTATTATTCTCATCCATTTTGGTGTTACACACAAGTTGTTCTACCATCGGTACTCTCTGTATCATACATATTCAGTAGAATAATCCCTGAGGGTTAATACAGTGGGTAATTACAAAACAATGCGTAAAAGATATAACTCTCCTGTTCCTTTCCATATGTCATTACAGAGGTTTACATGTCTATTGTTAACACATACATTTACCATTCTTACACAAAAAATTGAATGCTGTTATCAAACATAAAGACAAAATCAAGACACAAACTGCCTGGCATGATAAAAAACACACGCGTTAACAGAAAAACAAGACTGTAAATGAAACTTAAATACTTCCGGGTTTAGTCACCATTGAAATTCGGGTTGGAACTTCATTTACAACTGTTGACTCTAAACTAAGTAGCGTGACGAAAGAAAGGCGAAACTTATGCTTTTAAATCAACAATTCTTTACAAAATAAGAATACTCATCTAACCTCATTTCATCTTTTTACAATTTCCGTGAATTATAATGATTGTCTCAAAATTAAGCATAAAATAAAATTATCTGTTTTTCCACTTGTAATCACCGTAATACGATCTAAGTACAGAAGTTTTTTCCCCATATTTCTCGTTTTTTCTACGCAAATGAGACAAATTAAAGTGCTTGAATGATGTAAATTAAGTTAGAGATAGTTTTTACGCATGCACTAATATCAGTATTGAGTTAGTACAGCTCAGAGGTGTATTAAAATTTTAAATGCCCCAATATTTAAAAAAAATAGCGTTAACGCGTAAACAACAACAAAAATCTCTGCTTATTATATGTATTTTTTATTCTGAAAACATACATTTTTTTTCTAAACATAGTTGAAAAAAATTGATGCGATATTCTTTATTTAAATATTGGTTGTCATAGTTATACTTTATTTCATTTAAAGAATACAGTACATTATGGTAATTATGCATATGGGCATATGAACTACATTAATGTTAAACTTTTGAGTAAAGTTCATGAAAAAATAATGATAAAAAAATTAATGTAAAAAACTTCATTTAAGATATTATGTACCCCTTATACACCCATGGCCATTTTTCTGTGATTAGACCGTTTATAATTTACCAGAGAACCAAAGTATATCGGAGGTTTCCGGTTTTATTTCAGGATAGGATGAAAAAAATTGTAAGGACTGTAAAAATTGCAAAATTTTTTAAAGTTCCCTTATTCAAAAGGAAAAGCTCCGCAGTAGAAAAACAAAAATATGATGATGATATTATCGCCTCCGACTTATTAGCAAAACTGGGACGGGGACTCAAATTACATGATTAGGATCAAAAGAGGTAGTTTATATTATTTTCCACATTAAAGTATTGCTTAAACTGATGAGTTCTTTATTCACTCTTTCACGATTTTTGAATACTTTAAAATGTCGTTATTTTCTGTAAGGTCATTATTACTCTCACAAAAATCTCTTTGCAGCTTTCTTTTTTTGAAGATACCCAAAGACATGCAAGTATAACTTTGACAAGAAGATTTAGAGAAAAATTTTTAAAGCTTATTTTGAAATAATGGACTTTAGTTCCCGTATTTATCAAGAATAATTTATTTTTAATTGAACATCATAAATATCTTTGTAAAACCCACTAACATGTAGAACGTGTTCACTCTCAATACACTTCACAAATTATCTCAAGAAATAGAGAAATATGTTTTGTTAATTCTTCATTAATTACATTATTATTGTTAATATATATATATTAGCAAATATATTTTATTTGCATAGAAGCATAACTATAAAAGTCTGTACTTAATACGCTCTATTCATTTAAAATATAGCTTAATGCACCTATGTATGTCTGAGTATATATGTTGACAATCAGGCATTAGGATTATATAGTTAGCAATAAATAATATTAGCAAATAACTGTAAACAAAGTGTTATTAGCCCAAAATTATTGTTTACATTTAGATCTTTTCATCTTTTTAAAGTAGCACCACGCACTTATGCTGATTTTAACAATTTATGTAGCCAATCACGCATCAGAGAAAGTATGATTATATTACCTTGCACTCCATCTTTTTCTTACCTGAATAAAAATTACTATTTTCAAAATATTTTTAGTTAACTGCCTCTGTACTCGAGCGTAGACTTTTTTCGCTTTACTTTCTGGACTAATGTGTATTGATCTACTGATTTCCCCCTGTCTATCATCAGTGTATTAATACATCTAAGCCCAGGGTCACGACCACAAAAAAAAAATGTAAAACAATGAAACAAAGATTACGTGCAAACAAAAATTAAATACAGATAGATACATAGCTTTTTGCACAAAGCTTGCCAATACATGCAAGCTTGCGTGCACATATTTTTTAAAACATAATTTTTTTCAGTTATAGAGGAAATGTTATGGACATTAGTTAAAGAATATGTATTATTCAATTCCGTTTCCTGTTAAAATGAGTTTCAGGTCATGAGCAGAAATTACACAGAAAAATGTAAAATTCAAACTCAGGAAATTCTTGCAGTAGAATGAGATCATGGTTGTGTGATAGTAGTGCGTTGGTGCAAAGGGGCAATTTTTTAGATTCGTTGCGCGTGCACGAGTGAAATGCTATGATGATTGATACTGACGCACTTTTGAGCTTAAAAAAGCGCGCAATCAAAGCAACAACATGGTAATGTCTTTCGCTCTGTAAGAAATAGTGTTAAAAGAAAAAGCCAAATAGTCACGCTAGATATTTGTCTATGCATACATTGTTGCATTATAATGAATTATGAAGTGTATGCAATTCTAGCTTTGAGAAATATATTGTATTAAGAATTAAATATGTAATACAACTATAATTTTTAATGCATGAGAAGGTTTTAATTATTTCACATTCGCAAAGACAACAAATTTAGATAACAGTCTACATTGATAATAAGATTATGACTATTTTAGAAGCCAGAATTTCTATCACAAAGGGATTTTATCCAATGCGACAGGGTCTTGTCCTGAGTTTGAGTTTATTTCCTCATACACACCACGAATTTTGTTGGCTACTTAATAATGGGAGCACCATGTAAGTGAACCAACAATGCTTCTAACACGACAGGAAAGTCCATGCCTTAGCCGGGATTCGAACCCGAGCCCACTGCTGAAGCTCACTGCTCTAAACAACATACGATGTGAGCAGCTTTTTTCTCAGATATTAGCGTGTAATCAAAATCCACACATTATTAAAACATATTAGGTAAAAAATAAGTTCCTATAAAAATTGCATTTGTTTGAGTAAAAGATTCTGGGAGTTATAGTTGTTTAATTTGACTAATGTGCTGTTTTTTGTCTATGAGAACTTTCTTTATGAATAGCTTCATGAAAGTACAAAGTTGTTTTTTTTTTTACATAAACCGGGTGTTACAGAAAAACTTCGTTTATTCGTACCATATCATTCGGAATTTAATTAACTTGGTCATTACCTATGCCAATCAAGGGCAAAAATTTTCTTGATCTTTGTGTAGAGAAACAAGAAGATGCATTTAAGAACACTGAGGTGTGGGTGGAGGCAGATAAACTGATTAAAAAGTGATGTTTTTATAACTGAAGAAACCGCGAACGTGCCTGCAGTGGTGTGATTTGAAGACGAATTTCAAAACAGGGAGTTTGTCAGGGAAACGATACTGAACGACGTAAACACTTGAAAAATTTATTTATTTATTACAATGCCCGGAAGATTGGCTATGACGCCATTTGTTCACAGTAAAGGGCGAGACTGCGGGCCATTCATTTAAGGGGGCACCGTATAGGTGGCCAGCACTACCCCGTACAAGCCGGTCTCGTAATTTAGAATCCAGTCAAGTGACCAGACCGAAACACTTGACCCCGGACCTCCAGAGGTAGATTTGAGAACTTGGAGGACATTGCAGTCACGACAGATTTTACGTTTATCGGCCACTTGAAAAATGAAACACTTGAAAAATGAAAAAGAATTTGTAGAGCGAATTGTGGCATCACGGTAGGTGGTTAAGGCTAATCTCTGAGGCATAATAAAAATTACAATTTCTGAATCCATGACTAAGAAAGACAGAGTCCTAATTAAAATGCAAAGGCCAATTTTAAAACAGAAACTTAAAATGAAAATTTATTTACAAAAAATTAAACATTAGACAGTTACGACATATTCAATTAATTTACGTGCAGATTCACAATACACGCTCCGGGACTCAGCTAGTCCCAAAAACAGGAGCTTAAAAATCACGTCCACTCAAAGCGATGTTACATGGCAATCTCCCTCAAAAACACCAAGTCTCTTTATATCTCGCTTTCAGGACCACGCGGGTGGCGTGGCGTCTTCTCAGAAATTGCTGGATTTTCCGAGGGGGAACGAGGAATTCCGCGCTCGATCACAGCCTTTCACTCGATGGCATTTTTATGAGAACATATTGCTTCTATAACGTCAGAATACTCTGACTGACGACCCCGATGGACAACTTTATGAGGAAGAAAGGCGGCGGTTCCCCGATTTTGTCGGTGAGGATGAAACTGGGGCTTAACCCGTAGAAAACCAGGAACGTCGAACTCCGGTCGTGAAAACGTATTTTATAGCCTTTTAATCCCCACAAAAGTTTAGAATGCACGGGTTGTGTTTTTTTAAATCTTGCAGCTGTGGAGGGCTCATCATGGGAACCGCACAAAACACGTGACGTTACAGAATGAAATAGGGAAAGTTGCAGATAACTGTTTCGGGTGCGCTTTTGAGGTTCTATGTTAGTTGGATGGATGAAAACGCTGCGTTAATTTTTTGCTACTCGAGGGCTGAATAGACCAGAACTTAACAGCTTAAAGTCGGTTCCGAATAGCTACAAACACTCAGGTCAAAGTGGGATTCGAACCTACTGACACTTTTGAGCGCCGAGAACGCTTTAAAAGAGTTCAACACGATAGAGTCCGAGAGCAAGGGATACGCTATTGAAAGAGAACTAGAATCAAATGATCAGGTGAGAAAATTATTTATGCATATATAGAAGCATTATAAAGAATAACACTGGACTTGTACTTTTAATTTAGAAAAATAGTTTGTGATATAAAAAAGAAAAGTAACCTAAAAGTAATTTTTACATTTCTTTCGTGCTTTACAACTTTCAAAGTATGAAAAGCTGTAAAAAATCGAGATCTATCGGAAGTTAGAAAACAACGATTTAGAAAAAGTCAGAAGATGACATTTTGTCTAAAATTCATAATTCGCAATGGATATTACTTTCAATTAATAAATCAATATATTTATGCCTTTTATTGAAATTTACAATATTTCACTCTCTATTCCGAGAGCAATTTAAAACATTGCTAAAAACGGCAACCCCTACTCACCGGAGAGAAGATACTCTTGAGAAAATCTAGATTCTGTTATGTGCGTTCGATCATTGATCTGGTGTCACGTAGCTTGGCTTCCCACATTAATGGAATTATCTATTTTCCCCCAACATGGATGTTTACTCTAATCTTGACTCAGTTGTAGGATTGTAGTCAATTTAAATGAACAACATAGGTATGAAAAGTTTTTTAATGATGTACATTTTGTTATGCAGTCGAACCCCGTTATAACGAACTTCAAGGGACCAAAGGTTTTGGTCGCTTTATCCGATGGTTCGGTATATCCAAACCGATAAGAAAAATGCTAGAGTTCCCAAAATGGATAACTCATTAGTTGCAATTTTTATTCAATAATGATGTATTAAAAAATGAAAAAATCTATTAAAAATGATCATTAACGAATTAAATCGATTATAATCGTTTACATTAAACTGACACAATACTAATTAAATTACGTACAATAGGAAAAAGGCGGGACCAAAATTTTCGTTCGTTATATCCGTGAGTTCGTTATATACCAGGTTATCTATAACGGGGTTCGACTGTACTCCTATAACTGGTTTTAGAATCTAAGAAACTATCCTATACCAATATTAATTGCCATTCATTTTTTAAATTTTCTATGCTTATACTATTTCTTTACACAGGTTTATATATCTTTTCAGTTTAGAGGAAGTGAATATTATCTATATACATATAAAACAGTTCCGTAAATGACTCAATGACATACAACGCACAGACCAAACCGCTGGACCTAAGGGGCTGAAATTTTGCATGGCGATTCTTCTTATGGTGTAGGGGTGCACTAAGAAAGATTTTTCAAAAATTCTTCTTCTTAGATTTTTTTTTATTAAATTTTTAAGCTGTTTTTGTAACTTTTTTAAAGTTTGCATTTAAAATAATAATTTGAGGGTTATAAAATTTATATCACGAGAAATATCCTAAAAATTCCTTTAAAATGAGATATTTTTCGAATCTTTACCTCCCTTTCCTGATTTTTTGTGAATTTTTAAAGATTCATTTTTAGAATTTAATTTATTAAATGCTGATGTGATTTCTTTTTCTGGTACTTTAAATAAATTTATTGTCACGTGCATAACAACTAAATGGACAAAAAAAATATTTTTTTTCTTGCTAATGCGGCAGACGATTGGACATTATCCAAAAAAATATTAAAATACAGAAAAAGAAATGTTCTACAAACTGTACTATATTAACTGTACTATATTCTTTAGTATTCTTTATATTAGATTTAATTTGAATATTTTCTTCTACATTATTTTGTCTATAAAATTATCCTTTACGATTTTATATATATATATATATATATATATATATATATATATATATATATATATATATATATATATATATATATATTTTACATCAATTGTATACATTGATCGTCGTATTTATCATATAATATATATATATATATATATATATATATATATATATATATATATATATATATTTGGCATTAATTGCATACATTGACCGTTGTATTTAATTTGACTGTACTCCGTAGCGAAGTACGGGTTTTCAGCTAGTTAAACATATATTTCATTATCTCAAAGAAATTGTTTGATAGCATCGGCAAATACAAAGAGAAACATAAATTAATTTTTTTAGCACCAAATACAGTAAAAAGCCGTAACTAAATAACAGTGAGAGGGGGGTGGGGTATGCTTACTTCTCTAAACAATTAAAAATTAATTATTTAACTTAGATGATACCGTTCGAGGTATATAGTATTACGAAATGCAAATATTTTAACAGAGAAGACAAATTTTGGATCGGAAATTAGCATTCTGTTATTGTTGATTTCAGAGTGATGAAAATTCATATATTACAGAAACAACTTAGAAAGAAACCTTTGAAACACCTAAAAAACCCTATAAAATTCGCTTTGTTCAATTTTCTCTAAATAATAAACTCTTTCAAAAAGTGATTTTAATAAGCTTGAACTTCTAGAAACTATGGAAAATGCACTTTTAGAGATTATCTATTCATTAAAAATCCCAGTCACAGAAAGTCTTCATACTGAGATAAAACTATTGCTTTCACAATAAATCAAGGTATTTAATTTTAGAGTTTTTCAAGTTAAAAGAATATAAAAAAATATTACTTCTTCTGGAAACAATATTTATTATAAAGAGACATGACTTTCACTTACCACTTAGTATCCCAATAGCTTGCTAAGAATTTTTCTAAAGTCGTATTTCCCAGGATATTTATGAAAAGATTTTGCTTGTCAAGTGTTGTTGAATGAGTTCTGTAAATGTGAAAAGGAGTTCTTGCAAGATATGCTCGCCCGGCCGAGCGTATCCGTCGCCCCAGGCGGCAGGCGGAAATCGTTTGGAGGTCACTTTAAATGGGGGCAATCCCTGTGATCTATCGAGACCAATCCCTTACTTTCGTGTACTCAATTTTTTTTTTAAGAATGGAAAGTAAAAATTTGGGCTATTCCTTTTAACTAACAGCTATAGCAGAACGTTTCAGAGAATTTTAATTCAGAAAATTAGTTTCTTTTTCCTTGTTGTAACAAGATCTTGTCTGGCGATATTGTTTTGGAACATATTTATAGGATTTCATAACTACGAATACTTTTCTTTCAGAATTTGTCTGCATCAGTGAGAATCCCATCTCTCTACAAACTGTATCTTAACGAGAATTTTTGGCATCCTTGAAGTATTTATATTAGAAGATTATCCAGTACTTTAACTATGAATAAGTATTTTCTGTTGATGTATAACTAATTGTTCTATGGTTTAAACAAAAGTCAAAATCTCTCTGTATCCAATGGGCTGCCATCTTGGGGTGTGTATACACTTGTATCACTTAAGGGTATCCGCATCATGTTTCACGATTCAGAAATGTGATACGAAGCCTTTTGTTGTTTACCTATATATTTGTCAGACTAACTGTACCTCTAAAACCTTGATCAGTTTGTTTTCTACCCTAACAGACCATCATATGATCCACGATGTTTTTGTTGTTTGTCTACTAAAGGCGTCGATACTACTGTATCGCACCATTTCTCTGGTTGTTTCGACGAAACACCGACGCTAAGTGAGTAATAACAATGTCGTATCAGCGTATCAAATTTTGATACATTGTTACAATACGATACACGGCATAATGTACCCTTGCCTATTTATGATATTTATGTTGTTGTGGTTCCTAATGCCCCTTGACCGGAAGTTCCAAGCTAAGTCTATATAGGTTTAGCGGGCTGAGTAGTGCGACTCCGGTTTATAATAGTATCACAAGGGCTGGAGTCCATGATATTTATCTTAATACGGAATGGAACAAAGAAGAAAGCATTCTTAGAGATAAGTGGCGGTGTCTGTTTTGGATTCAGCATGATCATAACAACAACAAAAAAAAAACTTTGCAAAACTATAAAACGCTGATATAAGTAAAATAAATTCTCATGAGTAACACCATCATAACATGAACCTAAAAAATGTTGGCTTATTTTTTAAAAATTTAAACCACTTTGACCAACTCCCTTTCCTGTTAGAGTTCTTTCAAAACCATTCGCAGCGGCTTGTGCTTATGTACCATATAAAGGAATACTCGTACATTATATGGTAATTTTAGGAAGCTGTTAATAGATGGTAATTCCAGTTTGACTCCGGAAAAAAGAGCAATTGAGAAGGGAGAACTGGATTCTCTTTCACTACGGAACGTTGAGACGGGGAAGTCAATCAGGATTGCCTATATTTTATTTATTAAATTTTTCGGGATGAAGACCGACAGCAAGTAGACTACGGCGCTGTCATTTACCCGTTTCAAATTTTCATACACTGATTAATGTCTGCTTCTAACTGATTAATGGGACACATCTTTACGCGGATGCCTTAAACGATTCAAATGTGGAAGATTTCTAAGTTGTATGTACCCAATTAGCTAAAAACACAATTTTTTTCTTATTATTTCACCGAGATTATATAAATTCGATTTTTCAGTACATAATCAACTTGACATCTCTAGAAACTAGCAGTTGTTCTCTCAGCTTTTAAAATCAATTAAAACAATTACTTTATGAATAATATATTTGAAATAACTTTGATCAAAATATTATATTGACAAATGACTGATCTGAATTCCCCCCCCCCCCTGATTTATTGCATTTCCTTTTAAAGTATCTCCTTTGCATATGTGTTATAAATTTTATATTCAAGATTGTTTTATCTAAAGGAAAAACGCTTTCGTTTTTTATACTGCGATAACTATGTTATCTGTATCTTTCCAACAGTCCACTATGTATAATCCATTTTAAATGAAAGCTGTAATTCTAGAGAGGAAATAACTAATAAGGACATGAGGTCTGAAATAAACATATACCGTTTTACTTTTACAATTTCTGTTAAAAGATAATAAATGAAGGGATTTTTCACACATTAAGCCAGCTATATGATTTTATTTTTGATGTGAGTAGTTTTCTTTCCTGCAATACAGGACGAATGCCTCTCACTGCCGCGGGAATATCACAAAATTCTCATCCTTCTTTAGTTTTTTAGGCCTATATTCCCTATTTTGATTTCTGACTTTACCTTTTAGGATATTAAAATAGGATGTGGGTACCTATTTACTTGTAAATCAACTATTAAACAGGGGTTAGTAATATGGGGTCGATCTTTTCTTTTTATCGAGGCCATGTCGATATTTAGTGCTTTTACTTGCATGTTGAGGGTTAGGTACATTTCTCCTTAGATACACATCTATGTTTGAAACAACCAATTTTCATAGATTGTTTGTTGCCCATGGTTTACCTTTCGGCTCATGGAGTGCAGTCATGGTATAATGGTAAACGTACAATGGATTTAAAATTAAGACAGATACAACGACCATTCTTAATAATGTTAACTAAATGTTACAGAACAGTTTCGACGGATGCACTCCACGTTCTATCAGGATGCATACCATTAGACTTAACAGCTAAAATTGAAAAGAATATCTATGAAATCTACAATAAAGGATCAGAAATAAAATTAGGAGACATCGTACTGAACGCGCAGAATTGCGAAACAAAAAGCCGACCTCTAAAGAAAGTACGTGAAATGAGGAAATATGAATGGACATATAACATGGAATCAAAATCGAACATTAAATACTACACTGATGGCTCAAAAACCAACGAAGGGGTTGGTGCGGCGTGTACACGTTAGAACCTTAATATTTTAGAACAAACAAAACTTAAACGTCTACCTAATAATGCATCATTCTATAGCGCCGAAGTTGAAGCCATTGACATGGCCATCACTGATGCTATAAGTAAAGGAATACAGGAAATCGACATATACAGTGATTGTAGAAGTACACTGCAAGCTATATGCGCATATTATTTTAAGGGAGATAGGATTGAAAATATAAAAAACCTAATAGAAAGTCATGAGATAGCAGTAAACTTACACTGAGTTAAAGCCCATTGTGGCATTAATGAAAATGAGATGGTAGACGCAGCAGCTAAACAAGCAACAACACTGAATGAAATCACAGGAAATTATAAATTAACTAAAGAACAGATTAAGAATAAAATTAAGAATTATTACATAAATATATGGCAAGAAAATTGGGAGAGAAGCAGTGTAGGAAGGAAAGTATTTGAGGTATTCCCTAGAGTTTCTACGAAGAGACTGTCGGCAGATTTCCTTGTTAATCAAGCAATAACTGAACATGGCTGTATAGGAGTCTATCAAAACAGATTTTTTGCTAAAACAGATCTTTGTGAGTGTGGCAATATACAAACTATAAAGCACTGTATATACAATTGTAGCAAATGGGCTGAAGCACGAAAAAACCTACCTTTGGGCTTTCAAGATTGGGCCCCTAGTAAATTATTTACGGATTATTATTGTAGAAGGTACATCAAGAATATTATGCAGGAACTTATGAATATACACTTCCCCCTACAAGGGGAAGGTGAATAGCCCCTCATATTTAAAAAAAAAAAAAGACAGGTAAATGAATTGCAAAAAGAAAAACTTCGGGACCCGGTTGGGCTGGATTGCCGTCGGCATGATTAGTTTTATTATTGAAGGGCCGTATAACCTTCGGGTGTGGACGGCGGCGATATTACTTACCTTTCGGCTCAGTTTTTGCATTTTTCGAAATTTATGCCTTAAAATAAAGTGTGTGCAACCAGTGTATTGTAATAAATTGCAACTTAATGATTTCTGAATAAAGGTCAAATTTCAAGGTTAGTAATTTCATTCATCTAATCAGTTACCGTAGGTACCCAAGATAGTGTAAGCGAGGGAGGGACAACACAAGATGTTACAACATTTAAAAATTACCAACAAACCTTTCTATGAAATATGTGCCTTAAACAATAATGAAGTTTAACAGTTACATGAGTCATTTTAATTCAGAAACTACTTATTAGTTTAAAAAATTTTTAAAACAGAAATGGATTGAAATAAAAGCCCATGCCTTATCGTTAAAAGATAATTTCCATTCATTCTATCACAATGCCTCGTTTTTAACCATTACTTAGGATTACTCTTTTCACGAAAGTAGAACACCATTTGAAATAAGAGAATCGTATTATTATTTTTTGTAGCAGTTTTCTCTAGTTGTAGTATCTGAGAATGATGTGCATCAGCTTCTCTAAGTAAAATAATTTATGTGCAATTAAAGGATTTAAAAATAACGAGAAATTACTTTCAATTATTAAAGATTGCTTCAACTATGTAAAGAATTGGATTTTGTACTTCGTATTCTTTGAAGAAAACAATGAAATAAAGACTTCAAGGTCCTCGAAGAGTGGTCAAGGATTACAGTTTTGTATCACAATTGTCACACATCTTTAAGTGTAAGTATAGTTTTTTAAGAATGGTTTTTTTTAAGAATGAGACATTTATAAGGGACATTTAAATATGTTGCTACACATGAAACAGGAAATATTTCCGTAAAGCATTGTACTAATATCTTCATTTCCATAAACGGTCATACTACAACAAGAAATGCCTGTTTTGCGACAGATTTTTTTTTATAGATCAGAAATATTTCTGTGGATATATTATGTGTTTATAGTTCATATTTTAGATAGTTTAGAAAAATATTTCAGCTTCATGTTTACATTGACTTTTTTCAATGTTCTTCCATCCAATCAAATTACCATAGAGGGAAACCATGTATTCAAAAGTTACGTTCATTTCGGTTGTAACGGAATAAAATGTAAATAATTAATTTAAAATTGACTCACAAATATTTTTATCATTTTAAATGTTACTTTGAAATTATTGTTAAAAATAATTTTTTGGCAACGTTTATATATGTAGTTTTTGTTTAGAATCCAGTTGAGTTGAAAAATAAAATGGTTTGGTGTTGATAAATTGCATTATTAGTTTTTTTTTTAGTGAAACACCGTTAAAGAGTAAGCTCTTATTACGTTGTCACAACTAGGAGACAACAACTGGTGACCCAGACATGATACTGAGATATTTTACTTTTTCCTCATAATTTCAGCTTGTCCTTCCTTTACAAACAGAAAAATATAGGTCCCCTTAAATTATATGAAGTTCAATCACTTTTATCGATGCCTGAAAAAACAATGGATTGAGGTTTTTAAATTTTCAGAGTTATATGCATTGCGAATACCTAATTTTTTTTCTCCAGATAAGTAATTAAATAATTTTACCAGAAATCTAAATGCCAGATATTAAAGCCTTTACTTTAGTTTCAAGTTTGCGTTAAATGAATTTTCGCTGAACAATATACGTCATGAAAAATGCCTGGTCTTATACAATATTAAGAATGAGTTTAATTTTATGGAGCTAACGAATCTAATTGTTGTTACTTTTAATAATAATACACGTATTAAGCCTACAAATAGACAAAACGTTAATTGCACTTAACTAGATAATATTTAGGTTTGGCTTGGTTTAGAGCGATACGGTTATTTTTCGCTACACGAGGGTTAATTTACCGGAACCTACTGCTTAAAGTCGATTCCGAACGGCTACAAACATCCACGGAAAGAGTGGGATTCGAACCCACCTACTCTATGCCCTAGCCAGCCAACACCCTAGCCATTCGGCTATCGTCCGGTAAGTAATGTTTAAGATAACAGTGTTATTAAGCACATTTTCTAGTTTAAAGGCATTTTACGGGATATTGTGGGATTGTTTTCAGAGGATGGTCTTAAAATTTTCAGTTTCAGAATACTTTAAGAAAACAAAAATTATGTTATAAGAATTCTTATTGCTTTTGAATGAAAAAAGAAAAAAAAAATATGACTCTCAAATTTTCAAAGAGATTTCATATTAAGAAGTATTATGTCTTTAAATAAAAACTGTCCATCTTTATTCTACATATCTCTTTTCCTGATAAATTTATTGAAAAAGAACTGTTAATAAAAAAATTTCCAATTTTTTAAACATGCATATTATGAATTTAAAACTCTCATTAATTATTCATCCTTTTGTTAATCTTCACATACATAAATGAAATTCATGCTTATTGACCCTTAACTCTATAAGCTGTATAAGTGAGTATGAATAAGCAGTTAAATTAATATCATAAATGTTGAATCAATCTAACTGACATACGACAGTTCTCCGACAAAGAAACTGGCAACAAATAGGTGGTCAGTACAAATTATTTGTGATTAAGATGAAGGAGTTTCTACAGAGAGAGAGAGAGGAGATAACTTAGAGATTATGGAATGGAAATTACATTAATATCGGCTAATGATGTAGTATCGCATTTTAGGATAAAATCCGAACTGATAACCCCCTCCAAATATTGAGTTTAAAAGTAAATGTAATTGTGATTTTAAAATTAAAACCCAAAACCATAAATACAAAAGCCCTTTGTATTAACTAAATCAAAGTGAATCATAAACAGATTGATCTAAAAAATAATAAATAGAGAAAGTAAAAGAATAACACATATAGAATATTGCTTACAACATGGCTGGAGTTAATACCACAAGGGGCGAAATACTAAAGATAAAAAAGTGTCTTATCGAATGAATAAAAAAAATAGGATTACTATGGTTTTATTAAGGGTTTCTCCAAATTTCCTCATAGAACTAGAAAAAAACTCAGAAAATGATAATATATATGCTCGGCGATAAACATATATTTTGTGAACTGTCTGTGATGACAATCTGCCAGTAGTGGGGTTGGAACCCAGGTCTTCGCTACTGAACGTCTATGTCCTTCCAACTGAACTATCCCACGATATTAGAGCTCACAATTTTTAATTCCATTACTTACATATTTACGCTTTCGTTTTAGATCCAACGGCACAGGATATTTGTTGTCTTGAGCATACAATTTTTGAATTAACTTAACCATTAGCTTTTAAGCATCTATATTGTCCCGCTACAAAACGACTCTGAGTGGCAGGAAATAAACTAGTGATAATTATCATATGGTTTATAGGTATCGTTCCGATCATACTGAGGGGAGTTTAATAACATATAATACAACTGCACAATAGTTATCAGTAATCTTGATCAACCTTTCACAATTCATATTATGAAGGTATCCGATGGATTATTTCCTTTCCCTAACGTATTACGTTGAGTTACGCAAGGGAAGCATTAAAACCGCACTATACATATGTTTAAAAGTGATATACGTATAGACAGTGCTACTATGATCTAACTAAAATATATACTTTTGTATATTTTTATAGTTACAGATATTTTAGAATATTCCACTCAAAATCACAAACGATACTTTCTATCAACACTAAAAACATGTATTTCGAAGGGGTCAAGTAACGTAAAAGTACTGACACCATATAATTACTGAAAAAATCGATTTCAACATCTGTGGGATCATGGAATATTTTTATGTTTCATTTTAGGCCGCCCACTTAGTATGGTGGATCGCGTTCTGAACTGTCACGCAGTGGGCTTCGGTTCAAATCCCGATAAGGCTTGGTCGTTTCCGTGTCATCCGCCTCATAGGGAGCCATGCTGCTTACCTAAATCGTGCTTCCATAATAAGGTGGCCAACAAAATTTCGCAGTCTTCAGGTGCCAATGTCAGAGAAGTGCTTACCATTGGAAACAAGTGCCTGCCGCATTGAAAATAAAATGTTTCATTTTAGTAAATAAAGATGATATCGTGTATGGTATTACATGATTATGTTTTGCTTCTACCCCGCTTTAGACCTATTTTAGGTTTTATTTCAAACATACTGAGGAGGTTTTTTTTAATACAACAGATTAATGAAAATGATCGATTAAACACTATTCATATATAGGTTTTTTCTTATTGAATGGGACAAAAAGAAAGCATACCCGTGAACGCTGTAATTACTTTATTTTGATAAATCAAATTTACAGTGAAACTATAGTTATCCAATTTTCTATAGATATTCTATGTGTGCCCCTCGGGTGAAACGGCAAATATCTATGCGGTATTCCAGTTCCTGCCACTTTTCGTGATAGAATATCCTTTGTCAATGATTCGAGCACCTCAGTTATCCGCTGCTTCAGTTGTTGTAAGTCCTTGCGAAATGGGGAGGCACGAACACTTTGTCTTTAACAAAAACCCATAAGAAAAAAAATCACAAGGGGTTAGATCTGGTGATCTCGGTGGCCAACAAAGCAATGGCATTTCATTTGACCCAGCATGGCCAATCCAGCAATGAGGTAGACTATCAGGTACTGACGTACGTTTTTATGCCAATGTTGTGGAGCACCGTCTTGCTGCAGAATGAAGCCGGGAACCGCTTCCTCCAACTGAGGGAACGATAAACAATGATGTTTTGGCGTATTACAAAACACAGTACGCTTTCTCCTGCATGGATGGCGCCATTTCGATTAACAGTGCCTCTAGCGGCGATTTCGTAACCGGAAGATTTTTCTCTGTTGCCATATAAAACTTGTATAATTGTAGTTTCAGAATTAATTTATTTCGGCTAAACAAATCAATTACCGAATTTGTATTATGCCATTCTTTTTGTCCCATTCAATATGAAACACCCTGTATAAATAATATGCGATGAATTCTTTGCTTTCTTTGGTGGATCAGAGATACATAAGCAATAAAAGTTGGATAAATCTCAGTCATCATTACTTTCAATTTTTCTTAAAGATTCCCACAATGTTTAAACGAGCACACGCCTAAAGAACCTAATAATGCTGATTTGGATTGATGACGCTTACAAGGATTGAATAACATAAATGTTATGATGAAATGACCCCGGCGATAGAAAATTTACCCATTCGAACTAGCAAAAAAGGTTGAAGTTTCAAAGATCCTGATCTGATCCAGTCGAATTTCGTCGAAACAAACTCAGCTAGGGATCAAAACTAGGCAGATTAGCAGCACGCGTAGATATACGTTTGTTATCGTTAGGGGATGGAGTAAAAAAGTAGATTCATTGATTTAACTATGAATTTGTCTGTGGGTTTAATTAATGGGATTAACCTATGGGATTTAACTATTATCCAGTTTATCTTTAACGTTATGCCATTAAAAAGTACTGCTGTAGATTTCTATGAATAATCACTGCTGCCCACTTCCCGTTGTTCCCGACATACATTCATAAAATGAGCTGGCATATCTAACGAAGTTCCACTTTTTATATCTTGAGCTTCTGAAAGACACGGTGCCCAACTTGAGGTGAAAGAATGAATTGCACTGAGAAATTATGAAAATGGTGTGCAATATCTGAGTACTTTTGATGGTATAATGCATATAATGTATATAATTAAAAATATTTTGCGGGACCAGAAGTTGGTTTTTATCGAATTTTCTATGAAGGTTCCCTTTTTTTATGCTTCTAAGTTATAATACATAGCCATGTAATCACCAAAATGTTAGAAAATAAACCCACTGCTGAGTTTTTCATGTTATATATAATGCTATTCGCGATTATTGAAATTCCAAATTCTGTGATTCTCAACGATTTGAATATCAAAAAATTCTACAGCTACATAGCGAGGAAAAAATATTCTATAATCTTATCATATACTTTATTCATGAAGCATATGTAATGATTATGGGAAAACCTATCAGTTTAAAACCGAAAATAAAAATGAAAATAGGAATAAAAAAGATTTTAAATAAAACAACGAAAAATCGCTACTACGTGAGTTGAAGTGTTTCTTAGGGGAAGGTTGCCAAATGCGTACGAGTTCCCTAAACCGTACCCCATGAAATTTTCTCTTAATATTTTATTGTGGTGACATCTAATAATATATCTTAAAAGCTGAGTTATTTATATTACTACGAGTACATAATTTATATCGTGCAAGAACATGTGTTTCTGTGCTGCTCCTGTGGACTTGTAAAAAACAGGTTAGACTGATGTAAAATTTTAATAACATTAAATAAGCACTACAAATTATAAAAAGGGTGTAATTATATTAATTTTTTTACCAATATAAGCTTAGATTACTTATATTACTTACGACATTTCTACAAAGTTTGTTAAGATTCATTTTGAGATTAAAAGAAACATTCGCTATAAAGCCAATGGGTTGCGAAAATGATACTGCTGTGTAGTTTCTCAAATCGTACCAGCACGATGTAAGATTACTTTGCCATTGGCAGTAGCTAATAGTATTACATGAGGCTTGTGGAGGAGTATCAAAAGACGCCAAAATTTATTTTTGTTCTAAATGTACTTTATTTTATATAAATACAATTTCTTCAGTAATTAGGTATTATTACTTCGAAACCAAAATCAGGTACGATTTTGAAAACCAACCAGTATGATTTAGGATACTGGTTTCCCAAATGGTACCTCACGGTCAATTTCAAACTTTTTCATGTATGTAAACAAGAAATGTTTACAAATGCGTTTGCTGTTTCAAACTGTGTAAATAAAATGTCATTATATGATTTAGTAAAATTAGTCTTTTAAACAGACATATCAGTTCTCCATATCATGCATAATTTCTTAAGTGGTACAATTTTGGCAGCTTTTGCCTATATGAATTCTTAAAATGATAACACGTTGCTTATAAAACTATAATATATTATCTAAATTTTGCGACCATTCCTCATATGAATCAAATCTGGTCTCTGTGTTTGAAAAGTGAAAAAGATTTTTCAAGTTAATTATTTTATATCTAAATTGCAAAATACATTGTATATATTAAATATCTTTTCGCTATAATTCCTCAAAACGTTTCAGACTCAACGTTCTCCTGAATCAAATTCTTATCCGGGAACTCGAACTAAACAGATAGACTTAACGAACCATCGCAGCGTCTAAACGCTCTCTCTACGAACGCCATACTCTTCCTAAACAGAAAAAGACGGGGGCGCACTAGGACTGTTCCGCTTGAGAACACTTAATTTCATTAATTGACCTCTTTTAAGAAAATTGTATGTTATTTCACGTACCTTCCAATCTTCATGAATGCTTTTTATTGTCCGTGTCCCATGGAAATGCTTTAAGGCAATTGCCTCCTTAATTCTTCTAACCCTTCTAAAAAATTCGTCTTTCTAACACTTTACCCAGACAGGATCGCAAAACTTCAGGGACTCCCAAATCCTTGTGAAAACCCACAACATGTTTGCAAATAAATGAGAGTGCCTTTTCATTATTAATATTAAATTAAGATAATTTAAGCATGTTACTAATACACAGTTTTTCGTTGTCGTAGGAAGATTGGGCCAAGACTTAACAATATAGGCTAGTTTTAAAAATATCCCATTCGGGTCTACATTTTTGGCTGCTGTTATATGATTAAAGTAGTCAAATCTCATATTGGGACTCACAATTATCCGTACTTAAATATAAAATACTTTTAAGAGAAATATCCGAATGCGCTTGTGTATGTATGTGTGAACAAAGGTATATACATAATACGCCGTATGAAAATTGTAAAAGGATAGAATGTATAAACTGTATTGTCCCCTGAAACTTATCTTAAGCACTTAAACTGAACCAGACTGCACGTGAATGACAGCGTGATAGATGTTCTCACGGAAGTGAAATGTGTTTTGAAGATTTTTTCAGGTCAGTAACTAATATAAAGCGCTTCGTGTGATAACAAATATAATTTCCAACACTTCTTTTTGTCTTCAGTCGATTCGGTTATCCTCAATAAGAAAAGAAATTCCACTCTTGACTACTGTTGTTGTTTACAAAAACTGGGATATTTTATTAAGGTGATATTACCAACAGGGCAATCCTACTTATGAAGCATACAATCTTCATGTATTACTTAAGAGTGAGGACGCGGAAAACGATCGAAGAGAAAGTGGGTTACATTTGTTGTAAATGCTAGAAATATGAAGAAAAACTTATCATTCCCACTCCTTTGTAACAACAGTAATCGGACGAGCGAATAGAGCAACTACATCTCACTGTATACACTGTGTTTATCATGTTCTCATTTCTCGACTCTCAAGTAAATATTCCTCCTGATTAACTGAGGAATTATTTAAAGAACGCGGCTAATTTTTTTCTGCTCAAATAAATTACCCCATGATTTTTATGTTATGAAAATTACTATCTCTCCTCTGTAAATAGATATTCTTTACATAAATTGTACTCCATTAATAAATACTCATATATACCTATCATAAAATTTATTGAATGTTGTGTCAAAGCTTAAACTACAGAATAAACGACTTTCCTTTTCAGAATAGGTTTTTTTATAATCAAAGGATTTTTTCTGCTAAAAAAACCAATATTATAATTGAAAACACCCACAGAAAAATATCGAATTAGCATTTGCACTATAGTAAGCCCCTATAAGAACAATTGTGTAGAATTTTG
This sequence comes from Dolomedes plantarius, assembly GCA_907164885.2. Taxonomy (NCBI): domain Eukaryota; kingdom Metazoa; phylum Arthropoda; class Arachnida; order Araneae; family Dolomedidae; genus Dolomedes; species Dolomedes plantarius. Next base: position 45,845,154 of record OU015494.1, read on the forward strand.
AATTCATAACGACAGTCTGCTAATATCGGACATTGGACTCGCGTAATCAAACCTCAAAGCCGCATTCTACCAAGTGAACTATCATAGCGATATGAAAAGGTCTAATTTTTTTTAAAGTCATTCCTCACAGTTAATTTCCTTTCTTTTCTCGGCCAACGGCACACGATGCTGACCTTACATATTTCCTTCCATTTATCTTTTTTTCCGATATAGTGTTCAATATGCGTCTAAGCTGTCCTTCATCGTTGTTTTCAACGGTCTGATGCCACTTTAATGGCCGTCTGTGAGGTGACGAGCTCGGACCTCTAAACTTGAACGGATATCTCCATTTCTACTGCCCCAGAAATGAGAGAACTTACCATTTTCACTTACCATTCCTCACTAGCCATTCCTCACTAGCACCATTCCTCACTAGCTGTTTGCATCATCAGTTACCTAATGGTCAGTATCCCGTATTAATAAATCCCTAAAGACATCTTTATTTTGAAAATAAGCATGAATTTACTCATATTTAAAATATCTCGTTTAAACATGTTTATGTTTAATTGGGATATTTAAGCATAATTACTTCACGGAATCTTCATTTAAGAAGTGCGTATGACAACTCATCTCTTTACATATCTTAAAGCTTCAATTAACTGTGTGTTGTTACATAGGCAGTTATGTGATGCTTTAAGATATCTGAAGATATGAGTCTACTCATGTATTTATCAAATAAAGATATCGTACAATGTTCATGCTATGATATCACAATTTATTTTGGGAATGTGTTGACTTATTACTTTTTAGTTTTGAAATATTTTAAAAAGAATCTACATATGTACAAGAAATAAAAAAAATATGTTGATGGCTTTAAAAAATCTAATAAAGTAGTCTGCCATATTAACACCATTTTTTTCGCGAAGAATTTCTTCATAGCAGACTAACATCTTTTTTTAATTACCTGCTTTCTCGTGATAACCCGATCTTTATTAGAGTCTATATTCTCTAAAATCCGTAACCCTTTATCAATTGAGCTGAGACCTTCTGTCAAGTTTATAGTTGTCATTAGGTTTTCATTGCACATTGTACTTATGCATTATTATTTCCTTATGTGTACATTATACTTATGCGCATTTCGCACATGGATTATAAAAGACGAAAACAATTAAATTGGTATCTATGTAATTATGGACCTGTTAAATTGTTTTTTAACGTCCTCGTAAGGTCATGTGTTGTCATAAACAAAGGAAAGCATGGAGTTGTCAAGCTATATAGGGGAAAAAGGGTAAAATCCAAAACCGCGTAGATTCGAGTTTACTTAAGTCGGGGTAGCGTAAGTCGTATTACTGTATGCACATTTTGTAATGAATTCTTCATTAAACGTGTTTTTATTTTATGACGATCGTTATAAATACAAAAAATACTTGAACAATTTGAAATTTTGTTTAAAATATTTTAAATTAAAAATTTTAAGTATGTTTAGTTTTTCCTCCGCTAAACCATTGATTGTGCTAGCGCATTTTTTATATCTGTGCATCAGAGAGCTTTCAGAGTTATTTCTGTTTTTTTAATTATTTATAAGAATTTAATTTATAAAATTTTTACTAACCATTAAGACCAAAAGAATATTTTCCAGGCAATTTTTGCTTCAGGGAAATTTTCGGAATATTTACTCTAAATCAAAAATTCTGATGAAAATTTTAATGACTATTGATAAAAGTAACACTATGCAGAATTTCATAGAGATAACTTGTATGGAATTTTAAATATATCCTTTTAGAAGCAGTGCATCATGAAGAATTCATTCCATTCCCAGAATAAGTTTAGAAATGTGCGTTAATAACGTTATTTCTGCCTTTCTGAATGTAGCAGAAATATGGTTCTTGCAGTCTTATTCTAAAAAGTATATACTAAGTTTTAAGCCAAGAAAACAAAATTTTTTCTTTTTTTTTTAAATTTTGTGTCAGACTCCATTTAGCACTACAGCCGCGGGCGATTTTGCTATTTTTTAAAAAATTCGTGGGCGAAATCTTATACAGGTTATTAAGGTGACTTTTAATGCAATAAAAATTTAAATTATCAAAGTAAGAAGAGAAAAAATAATTTTTTCCGTAGGGGAAAATAATGCATTGAGATAACAGGGTGGAATGCTGAAACAGAAAGATTACGTAAAAGGAGATTTTGGAGTAGCTCGCAACTGAAGGGTTAAGTAAGCATGGAAAAAAATTACCAAATTTTTGGATTATTCGAAGCAACTTGATGGTCTCTTGAATTAAGTTTACACTTGTTTAGACATTGCAACTTAGTAGTGTCATTTGCAGTATCCTAAAGTTTCTTCCCAATGAGATAATAGGCTTAATCTCGGGGCATTCGTCATCGTGACGTATATTTGTAAAATCTACCAATGAGTATTATTGCCGATTAAAAATGTATGTCATAATGACGTCATTTCCGCCTTGCGACATTTTCGTCTGCCCGACTAATGCATCGTCTGCCCGACTAAATTCGTCTGCCCGACTAAAATATTTATACCATTAATGATCCTGAATATATGCCAAAATGAGTCGTGTGCAAAGGTTTCCTTTTCGGAATTCTTTTGATTCTTCAAAAGAAATACTTTATACTTACTTTCACTTCTTCTAATCCGAAAATATCTGTGTTAGTGAAATGGAGAGTTGTAAATGTAATACGATACCTGTTCTTAATGTTAATCAATTGCGAAATGCTCCAAATAGTGTTTAATTACTTAATGAGAATTTTTTGTACTTTATATATTTTACAAGAACTTTAAAACACGACTCTTAAATTTCTTGTATCAACAGCTAGAAAACTCATACGGGTGAGGATGACACTATTAATGAATGAAAAAAATGTCTTTTTTTTAAAAAAAATACCTTCTATATTTCTTCTATATAGAAGCTCGGTAATAATACCTTTGCCGATGTTGTCGAAGCAGGAAGTTGTAAGTGTTTCAGTAATCATTCTTTGAGAACAAACAACCGAAAATTATCGTCTTCATCTTCGTCATTAGAGCGGAAAGACATCTGGACTCGACCCACTTTCAACTTTCACTGGAAATGAACCAAATAAAATAAAATGTGAAAAGGTGTTTAAATGAATGCTTTTTATTGATTGATTATTTTTGCGAAATTTCTTCTGCAAAATCATGTAACTTTCAATAGTGCTCTTCGGATAAAAAAAAGAAGTGATTTACGGGAAATTTTCCTCATTGGGTACCATTGTGGGAATGAAAAACAGCTCATGATAGAATAATTTCTTTTGTAGTTTACATCTTGCAAATTTCGTATTGATGATTTCCTTTTCAAAAACTTGGAACAATTATTTTTCCTTTTCTTCATACAGGCAAAAGACAAAATATCGAGTCATCTCCCCATAAGATACACACACGCGGATTTTAGCTTTTATTTAGAAACATAAATACTAGAGTCTCCTAAATAGAGTTGTTTGCAAAAACATTTAGTTATCGTTCTAGGGTCCAATGCACCCTAGTGGTAGCGCGTTGGACTTCGCACGGAGGGTACTTAGTTCGAATCTCGACGAGCACCCTTAAATGCCTGCGTATTTACGCCGGATATGGGCATGTTTAGGGGTACGTAAATTTCGCATTAAAAAATATCGAAATTTTGCAAAAAAAGAAATTGAAATATATAAAATTTCGTATTTATTCTCAAAAATATATGAATGCAAAATTTTTGCATTTATTAAAAGAAAAACTCAATTTTACTTACTTGGTTAGGTGTAGGTATCAAAATTCTTTGTTCCTTACTTAGTTCTTAGCTAACATTGTAGTAGTCTCAGCATTCTCTTCCTAAAGTCTTCAGCAACAAGTAATAAGCAAATTTCGAGAGATCTCTCAGTTAAAGACCGTGGATGGTCTTAGAAAAGCAATTATGTTAATAAATTATCACTACTTTTACCTAATTTCGCTTAAAAAGCCGTTTATCACCGAGTTTTCGTCGAAAAGTAACAAAAAATTTATTTTCGCATTTATTCACTCATTTAGGCAAATTTCTCATTTATTCGCATTTATTTCGTTAATACGAAAATTACGTATCCCTAGGCATGCTAAATCCCTAGACCGGGAAGTCCTTCTTTGTGGTCAGACGGATGAGAGAAGTCACGAGCCCCCCCAGATGTTGCCCCAGGTTGTGCTCGGTCTAGATCAGGGACCGTCAACTTTTAAGTACCTACCACCCAATTTTGCATTTATGTTGAAGGTAAAATTTCCTTACCGCCCAACGGTGCCACAATAACTTAATTTATCGCACGTTCAGAGTAATTCTAGAGGGGAAATATATTTATTTAAATTTATTTTTTTATTTATACTTTACGTATGTTTATACATATACAGCTACGGATGGCTACGGAGCTCATTCGTAGCTCCCTCGTTCACTACTACACTTCGAGAAGTGCCCGGTAAGGTCACAGAGGCCCAGTTGGCAAGAGCGGTGGGTCAGTCATCTGGACGTCTCTGGTTCAATGCTCGTCGCTGAAAAAATCCACCGCTGTGTACGCTAATGGCGGCTGGTGCATGTAAAATCTGTCGTGGCTGCAATGTCCTTCAAGTTCTAAAATTTAACCTTTGGAGGTGCGGGGTCAAGTGTACTAGTCTCGTCACTTGACTCGGTTCAAAATTAAGGGATCGGTCCGTTAGCCAAGTCGGATTCCAACCCTTGTGGTGCTAACTTAAAACCGGAGCAGCATCATTCAGCCCAATAGCCTATAATGGCCTTGATCTGATGTTGCTGTCGGTCAAGCAACAACATCAACAACACCAATGCCCGGTGAATTATTATCTACATTCAAAGTTTAGAGATTGAGTTGAAAAGTAAATTTCAAAAACATAGTTAAAAAAAATCAAATCCTCGAAGTTATTAGCGGTGTATTCGATATATGGAGGACGAACAAAATTTGTAACTACGGAGAACCCCACGGCCCATCATGAAAGCATGAATCACCAATTAATGGGTGGCAGGGACCAGGTTGGTGACCACTGGGTCTACATTGAGGTGGCACCGGGGGATAATGTTAACTTCTATGTAAGAAGTAGTGAACAATTTCCGCTGAATATTGTTCGAATGTTTCCCAACAAGTGCTTGTCGCCGTATTAAAAAATAAAAGTTATCCTACTTGAAATGTAAGCACCTAAAATTGCAAGAACATCATGGTTGGGGGGGGGATTAGATTAACGCGTTTTAGAAAGAGAGTACTTGATTGTTTTTTCTACAACAGATTTCTGGATGAACTACAATTCAAATAAATATGGAGCCCTTGAAAACTTATTTGGTTTATAACGATTTCGGTTATTTAAAACTGAAAGTTTTTTATTTAATGCCTACAGTGTTGAAAAATATAGCTCGTTTTTTAAATTCATCCTTGTCAGGATGATTAATACACTTAGGGATTAATACACTTAGATTCTTGACTATGCAATACAGTCTGTAACAAAACATGTATAAATATATATATATATATATATATATATATATATATGTGTGTGTGTGTGTGTGTGTGTGTGTGTACACTGCTAAAAAAAATTAGGGGAGCAAGCAGAGAAGTTAAGAAAACCGTGCGAGACAGCCACGTATTGGAATAAAATGGATAGTACACTCGTATCAATGCGCAATACAGAAAAAAAGACGTAAAAAAATTTGCAATTAAGCTTAAATTCTTTGAAAATATGGAAAAAACATGAAAAGATGATTTAGGGCAACAATTTGGTTACATGTAAACGATAAAAAAAAGTATTGTTTAGAAATGATGCAAGATTTTTAATATGGCGTGTGGTCTCCTAGAACAGCTAACACTGCTGCACACCTGTTTTCCATGGATGCGATGATGTTATCGATAAGACTTGGGGGAATACTGTTCCACTCCTCAAGAAGTGCAATCTCCAAGTCTCGGAGAGTAAAAGGAGGCCTTGGTCTCGCAGCAATGCGTCGTCCGAGCATGTCCCAAACATGCTCGATTGGATTCAGGTCAGGAGAGCACGCTAGCCATTCCATACGCTGTATTGTTTCAGCTTCAAGCATGTTCTCCACAAGACGAGCTGTATGCGGTCTGGCATTATCATGCTGGAAAACAAAGGAATCTCCAATGGCTGCAGCGTAAGGTATGACATAAGGTCTCAGTATCTCGGCTGCATACCTTCGGGCCGTCAAAGTACCATTCCGAATGATATGCAGGTCCGTACGTCCACCTACGCTGATTCCACCCCATACCATAAAACCAGCTCGTCTGTATTGTGACCTTTCCCGAACGAATGTGGGGTTATTTCGAGTGCCCCTTTCCCTCCATAACAAAACACATCGGGTGTCACACTACAGACTGAATCGGGACTCGTCTGTAAACAGCACTTGGCTCCAATCATATTGCTCCCAATCTCGTGTTCAGCAGCCCATCTTCTTCGGGCCACACGGTGGCGTGAGGTTAACGGAATGCAGACCATTGGCCTTCGTGTATAGAGACCTCCCTGATTAAGCCTGTTGCGTACTGTTTGGCTAGACACCCTTCGTCCTGTTGCCAAGAGCAACTATCTTTGCAGCTGAGTAGCATTGTCTGTCCTGTTTCGACGAGCTGTTAACAGTATATACCGGTCATCAGTTGCTGTAGTGGCGCGTGGCCGACCTTGCCCTGGTCGACGTCTAACATTCCCTGTTTCTTGGAATCGATTCCAAAGCCTTGCAACGACACTTCTGGCGACTCCAACAGCGTCCGTGACACTGTTGTGTTTGCCCGGATTCAAGTCTGCCAATAATGCGCCATGCCATGGATTCCGGTAAATCACGTTGTTGAGACATTTTAAAGTCACCTTTTCTCAAAAAGAATAACTGAGTAATCGAATTCCACATTTAAGGCAGTGAAACAACCGTTTCTGCAACATCCCGATTTCCGCCCTTATGTTCTTTTTCTGGTTTTTGACGTCATGAACTTTGATTTGTATATGAAGTTTTCTTCTGTTTCCTGCTAGGTTTTAAATTATGGATGATTTATTTTATGTTACTTATCGGTGTAAGTATTTGCGTAATTTCGTTAAAACCCTGTGCTCCCCCAATTGTTTTGAGCAGTATATATATATATATATATATATATACAGGGTGGTCATAAAGAAACTCTGCCGATATATGGACCTCTAGCGGCCGTTCCGTTCAACCTATCGAGATTTCAGATATAGTTATTCAGAGGTATGAGCTCAGGATTCTGTGAATGGGAACAACATGGCGCTCACGGTTACGGTTATTGGTACAGAAACTCGAAATTTTTAAAAGGCAACACCCACTTTTTCCCGTCGCAAAATGCTCAGCCTATGCGAAAACCCTAAAAAGCGTTGGAACGGTACGTGTATTACAAAAAACGGACGCGTTATGCACGCACAAAAAAAACAGCTCTGTTAATGGCTAACAAAAACGATATATGGACCTCTAGAGGCCGTTCCGTTCAACCGATCGAGATGAGATTTCAGATATAGTTATTCAGAGGTATGAGCTCGGGATTCTGAGAACCGCAACACAGTGACTCTCACCGTTACGGTTATAAGTTTAGAATCTCGAAATTTTCAAATGGCAACGCCCACTTTTTCCCGCCGCAAAATGCTTAGCGCATGCGAAAACCCTAAAAAGCGTTGGAACGGTACGTGTATTACAAAAAACCGGACGCGTTATGCACGCACAAAAAAAACAGCTCTGCTAATGACTAACAAAAACGATATATGGACCTCTAGAGGCTGTTCCGTTCAACCGATCGAGATGAGATTTCAGATATAGTTATTCAGAGGTATGAGCTCGGGATTCTGTGAACCGCAACACAGTGACTCTCACCGTTACGGTTATAAGTTTAGAATCTCGAAATTTTCAAATGGCAACGCCCACTTTTTCCCGCCGCAAAATGCTTAGCGCATGCGAAAACCCTAAAAAGCGTTGGAACTGTACATGTGTCACAAAAAACGGACGCGTTATGCACGCACAAAAAAACAACTCTGCGAATGGCTAACAAAAAAACGATCACAGAAATTTTTATCGGTTTTCTATGCTGAATATCTGGCGAACGGCATTCTGTGATTGGTTTCTAGCCTCTGTCATATGTAAATTTCCTCCGTGCGCCCCGATCATGTCTTTGTTGGCCGTTCACAGAGCTGTTTTTAGTGAGTGCATAACACGTCCGTCTTTTTGTGCTACACATACCGTTCCAACGCTCTCTAGGGTTTTCGCATGCGCTGAGCATTATGCGAGGGAAAAAAGTGGGTGTTTCTATTTGAAAATTTCGAGTTTCTGTACCTATAACCGTAACCGTGAGCATCACTTTGTTACCATTCACAGAATCCCGAGCTCATACCTCTGAATAACTATATCTGATATCTCATCTTGATCAGTTAAACGGAGCAACCGCTAGAGGTCCATATATCGGCAAAGTTTCTTTATGACCACCCGGTGTATATATATATATATATGTATATATATATATATATATATATATATATATATATATACACGCACACATGTATGTATACGTACGATTGTCCAAATGAACAACAAACACACGTTGGTTTCTGGTTAATGGTTGACCCTTCTTCAACTAAACGGTGAACTCCCGTTTTGGAAAGATTCCTTGTGTTGCTGCCCCAAACATTCCCACGCGCAGTGTATTTCACTGCATCATCCTACATGGTAAATCTGAACGCTTGAGCTTGCAGCTTTGGCATTTACATTTCATTTGCAAATGGAAATCCATGCTTCATCTTCAAAATGATTCTGCACAGAAATATTTTCCTTTTCTTCTTGAACGCATCCACTTTTCCATGGGTCAAAAAATTCCATGATTTTAATCATGGGATACAGAGTCGCTACGTTTCCACTAGGCACAGAATTTTCTGTTCTCCAATTATTTCCTGACGATGTCTTGCTCACAATAGGTGTGCAACAACAAATATATTATCAATATTACTTTTGGATTGCACAACATCAAAAATGATACCAGTTACGTCAACGACAGTGCAGAGCTAACCTCCCTGCTTCCCGGCTAGGACCGTTTAGCTAAGCTATGGTGTTGTCGGCGATCACATAATTTGCGGGTCCTAGCCGTGGGACCTCTTTGAGCAACTTTCTTCCTCCTCGAAATGTGTTACTCTGATTATTGCCTCGAGACAGAAACTGCATATGTCCCTCTCATGCAACCTTTCACCAAACTCTTGCCTCTATGGTTTTACGACTTCAACAGCCAGAAAGCGGGTAACAGCTGTCTATTTTTTTTTTTTTTTAAGTTGCAACCTTCTCCTTCGTTGAACAAACTGATATCAAACAAACTTGCCTCTAACAAGCTGCCGTTCATTGTCGCATGACCTTAAATGGTCATTAAGGTGCGAAAAATTACACCCACTGGAAAGTAAGTTACCACTTTTTTTTACAATACTGTACGTACACCTTTTTTCCTGAGGGTTTTTTTACGGCACGACGATTGTCAACCTCGTTTATATATCTCTCTCTCTCTCTCTCTGTCTGTATATATATATATATATATATATATATATATATATATATATATATATATATATATATATATATTATGTAGTGTGCGTGTTGCATGCATTTAGAAAGGGACACAGAGAAGCTCACAAAAGGACTATGTTTATCAATAAAAATCGCTGGACGTTTAAATTCTTCAGTTTATCCTCATTAAACTAAGCTGAAGTTTTTCGTTAAACTTCGCAGGTCGAGTTTGTAAACAAATGAAAATAACAGCCCATAGTAAAGTAAGTTTCGTCGAATTAAAATTTTTTTCTTATGATGATTAGAATCGATAAGTTGTGGTTTAATTCAGGACTTGTTTTTATCTGGAGAACTGGATAGTAACAACCTTATTTTTTAGACTTACAAGTTTTCCATGTTATTAATTTGATAAACAGGAAAAACTCTCAATTTGTTTTTCAAAAATATCTTACTTGAGTCATATTGATGAAAACTGTTTTCACCTGTAACGGAAGTTGAAATATCCTATTGTGTAGACACCGAATCCTAAATTAACACATAAAAAACAAATTAGATTTTGCTAATTTTTATACCAGCTAAAAGTTTCCTTTATTTAGCGTTCTATATTTAATTGAAAGTACGTTTCTCTGGATTTCGTTTTTATTGTAATAGTGATTTATTGAATATAATTGGTAAGAAAAAAAACTACGGTTCTTTGCCTGAGATAAACATTACTTGTGTGTCTACGATCAAAGTAAAGTTCTATGGTGAAGGTAATTCTGACAGAGCTTTTATATCTCTATCGTAATTGCCCTCCTTAGAATCTTATCAAAAGTATTTGCTTACGTTTGAATTAGTTCTGAATATTGACATTTAGGCCCAATATTTTTTGCTGATGGGAAATCATTTTATGCTAATTTGAATAAAGATAATGGGTGTTAATATGATAACAAGGTTACAATTAAAGGGCCAGTGTGTTCTCCCTTTTTGTCCTTTTTAAATCTGAAGTTCTGTTTTAGATGTTCAACAATTTCTGTGTAATCCCTTCAGATCTAAATAATTAAGTTAAAACGCGCCGTGGTTGAAAAGTTAAAAATTATTTAATAGTAGGTTCATGTTAAGATAATCTCATCAGAGTCAGCGTTCATTTTAGATTATGACAACTTACATACGAGGTTACGTCCTATAAGCTGTGCATTTGATTGCGATGATCAGTATATAGCATCTAAATCAGTCCACCGCCTGCTGCAGTGAAGTTCTTATTCACACTTAACAGCGGCCCAGATACCAATGGGGCGTATCTTGCGTATACACTGATGGCATCATCGAAAGTAAGAGTAAAGGTAGATGTAGGATATAAATTTTTATATTTCATAAGCCGATAATGATAATGAAACCGTTAAATGTGCGTAAATATGAAGGTGATGCAAGAAAGTATCAGTTATTTTCAGATAAACTGTGAATGAATGTGATGCAAGGAAGTATCAGTTATTTTCAGATAAACTATTAGATGATTTTAATGTTGTGGCTGCAGTTTTTAAAAATAATCTGAAAGAGCACTGAAATGTGTTATAGTTGTAATAGTTAATGTCTACAAGAAATATTTTGCAGTTGAGCCTCTATTTAGCAATTCCTGCATTTTATTTTGAATGAAATGCATCTTCCTACATATCGATGATTTGTTGAATATAACTTATAATGAAAACACTTATGTAAAAATAAATAAAATAAAGGTTAAAAAAATTATACTGTAGTGATATTTGTGGAATCGTGAAACATCATTTTTTTTTTCAAATGCGGAGGCACTTGTCGTCAAACATTCGCCTATACTACGCCGCAATTTTACTGCCCATTTTATTGTTGGGGCACCATATAGACGAACAGCATTACCCCCTATGAATGGACGACATGAACGGAGGCATTTTTCGTGGCGTGACGCCAGGATTCGATCCGAGCACCCTAAGCACCGAAAACCAGCGCGCTGTACCACTGGGCCGCCACAAGCCCGTGAAACATCATTCATTTAAAGAAATTCTTTCACATAGCGAATATAATGTTATAACTAAAATAAAACTGAGGGATAAATTGATAAACTAACAAAAATTACTCTTCCAAAACTTAGTCTAATAAAAAAATCATTACAAACACTTCTTGCAAATAAATAGGAAACAAAGAAAAATAATTTTAAAATCAATGATATAAATGGCATTTGCATAAATAAAAGGTGGTTTCCAAAAGGTGCTTCGAAACTTAATAAATCGTACAGACACACAATTGTCCAATCCACATATATTCCAAAACAATATACACTGCTAAAAAAAATTAGGGGAGCAAGCAAAGAAGTTAAGAAAACCGTGCGAGACAGCCACGTATTTACATAAAATGGATAGTACACGCGTATCAATGCGCAATACAGAAAAAAAGAAGTAAAAAAATTTGTAATTAAGCTTTAATTCTTTGAAAATATGGAAAAAACATGAAAAGATGATTTAGGGCAACAATTTGGTTACATGTAAACGATAAAAAAAAATATTGTTTAGAAATGATGCAAGATTTTTAATATGGCGTGTGGTCTCCTAGAACAGCTAAGACTGCTGCACATCTGTTTTCCATTGATGCGATGATGTTATCGATAAGACTTTGGGGAATACTGTTTCACTCCTCAAGAAGTGCAATCTCCAAGTCTCAGAGTGTAAAAGGAGACCTTGGTCTCACAGCAATGCATCGTCCGAGCATGTCCCAAACATGCTCGATTGGATTCAGGTCAGGAGAGCACGCTGGCCATTCCATACGCTGTATTGTTTCAGCTTCAAGTATGTGCTCCACAAGACGAGCTGTATGCGGTCTGGCATAACCATGCTGAAAAACAAAGGAATCTCCAATGGCTACAGCGTAAGGTATGACATGAGGTCTCAGTATGTCGTCTGCGTACCTTCGGGCCGTCAAAGTACCATACCGAATGATATGCAGGTCCGTACGTCCACCTATGCTGATTCCACCCCATACCATAAAACCACCTCGTCTGTATTGTGACCTTTCACGAACAAATGTGGGGTTGTTTCGAGTGCCCCTTTCCCTCCACACCAAAACATGTCGGGTGTCACACTCCAGACTGAATCGGGACTCGTCTGTAAACAGCACTTGGCTCCAATCATGTTGCTCCCAATCTCAATGTTCAGCAGCCCATCTTCTTCGGGCCGTGGGATGGTGTAAGCTCAACAGAATGCAGACCATTGGCCTACGTGCATAGAGACCTCCCTGGTGAAGCTTAATACGTACTGTTTGGCTGGACACCCTTCGTCCTGTTGCCAAGAGCAACTGTCTTTGCAGCTGAGTAGCATTGTCTGTTCTGTTTAGACGAGCTCTTAACAGTATATACCGGTCATCAGTTGCTGTAGTGGCGAACACAGTCTCTCTCTCTCTCTCACGCACACATACATATGTATATATAACCACTTAGTATTGATTCTTTAGATATTAATGATATAATAACATGAATAATGAACAAATAATATGCATGAAAACAGGTCCGATTGCAGGTTTGGAACAGACGTATTTTACGATTTCTGTATCTACAATCGTAATTAATTTTTTAAACGTTACGTTGTAAATCCCCACGCACGAATTGACAATATTCACTAAATTGTAATAGAAGTTGCGAAACTTGTATCCATCAAGACAATTTGCATGCATACATTTGTAATCGTTCCCCAGCGGCACAGTCGTATTTGTACGTTAAAGCGTTTAGGACATTTGCGTTTCGTGCGAATCCGCTGGAAAGAACGATAAAAATTGTATTAGGGCTATTGTTTTGTCAAGCACGTAATTCATGGCGTAGGATTTGTAGAATAGCTTTCCTTGACTATCGTAACTTCTTTTTTGATTATAAATCAAGTATAGAAAAATGAGGATAATCTCATTTGCAATGCATTGGTCAAACATTTACTTATATTTAAAATATTATATGCTCATAAGTAATACATTATATGTTAATAATATGATTTGATTTAAACTAAATTTTAATTATATATAAAGCACTACTTTTCAGTTTTAAGGTATAAAATTTTAAGATACTATTTCCATCTCTTATTTCAATCTTAGCAGACTTTGCTTATTTATTATAAATATATTTTTTTGCTTTTCAGAGTCTCAATTGTTCTATCTTTTATTAAATGTTTTTACTTAATTTGTTTGTTCAGGCTACTCCATTCTTTGCAGTTTTTACTTTAATATATGATTTAATGCCCTTAAATGGTCTTTAGTTACAACGCTTTTTATTTTTATTTAACAATGACTTCTTTCTTTTAACAGTTACTCTTTTTTAATTGAATGAAATTCCACATTTCTTTCACTACAGTGTCGAAATCAGTAGCAGGCTAGTTTTTTCTTAAGTTTACTACTTTAACTTTTCCCAGTATCAGTGACAGTAGATTTAGACAAAATATTGAAATATTAAACCTACACTCATTCCTAATAAAATGTTTTATATCTTATGAAGATTTTAAATTATCCATGTTTTATGTATAAAATAAAAGTGTTTGTAATTTTTTCCTCAAACAAAATAAATCCCCATTTAATATTCGCAAACTATTTACTTGAATAATATCAATGATGGCTAATAATACTTAATTAGACATTTAATTATTACTAAGAGTTAAAGTTTAAAGTTACAATGTGACACGACACACGGTGTGTTTCCTGGAAAACAGACAACCAATAGTTAACAATTAAAGTTGAAGTAGTAGTAAATTACAGGTATCGATTTATACACTTCTCCAAAATCTATGCCTGTCATCAAGAGAAGATATTAATACAAAATAAACATTAGTCATAAAAACACTAAACAGGAGAAAAAAAGTGTTAAGTTAGTCTTAATGAAAGGCATTTCAAGAGAGTCACGAAGTTTCATGGAACGAAACTTTGACAAGGATTTTGTGAAAAAATCCGCAACTTGCCTTTCACTTTCACAATATTTAACATCTAACAGTGAATTCTGAATTTTTTCTCTAACAAACTTAAAGCGAATATATATGTGTTTTGTTCGACTGTGAAACTCAGGGTTTTGTATTAATCGAATAGCACTTTCATTGTCAATTTGTAGCACAGGCCCATCAATCGAGAAACACAAATCCAGCAAAATTCTATGCAACCACACAGCTTCTTTTGATGCCTGACTTACAGCAACAAATTCTGCTTCTGTAGTCGACAAAGCAATGCATGTTTGACATTTATTGGCCCAGGTTATAGCTCCGCTACTGCACTTAAACAACACACCTGAGGTAGACTTTCTACTTGCTGGATCACCAGCAAAATCAGAATCTCTGAAACATTCTAGTTTGCTGTTTGCACCTGATTTATACTTAATACCCCAACTAGAAGTTCCTTTTAAGTATTTCAATACTTTCTTCACTAAGCAATGGATTTTTAAGGGTTTATCCAAAACTTGAGATAATACACTTATGACATACGCGATGTCAGGTCTGGAAAGTGTAGCTAAATAAATCAAACTTCCTACTGCTTTTGTATAAGGTGTTTGTTCATCAAGTTTTTCTGAGGTTTCTAAAGAGAGCACATTTTTGTCAATAGGAATACTAACATGGTTTACTGTAGACATATTAAAAGAGTCCAAGACCTTCTTAGAGTAATTTTCTTGATGTTTAAAAATAGAACCATCACCTAAATATTTAATTTGTAAGCCCAAGAAATAATTAGCAAGTTCAGACCTTACAGTGAAGTTTGCTGACAATTTTTCAAAAAAACAGTTCTAGAAGTGTTTCATCTCTTGCTGTAACCAGTCCGTCATCAACATAGAGAACCAAAAACAAGAATTCGTTCTTGTTTAAAAGCAAGCAAGGATTCCTGTCCATCTGGTTTAAGTCATAGCTCTGAAGAAAAACTTTTCGTTCCAGCATCGACGGGCTTGTTTTAGCCCATATATGCTTTTCAATAGTTTGCAGACTAGCCAATTTGCAATCCAGTTCCATCATTATACCCTTGAGGCTGCTCATGTAAATTTCCTCCAAGAGATCACCGTACAGAAATACACTTTTGACATCAAACTATGCTAATTTTAAATTCTCACTTACAGACACATGAATTAAAGTTCTAACAGTGTCCCAGGGAAATACTAGAATAAAAGTTTCTTGAAAATTAGTCCCAAACTTTTAAGAGAAGCCCTTTATAACAACCCTGGCTTTGAATTGATCTACTTTGCCCTCAACATCGCGTTTGATTTTGAAGACCAATCGATTCTCAACTGCTTTTCTGACTTCTGGCAAGTTTATTAACTCCCATGTGGTGTTTTCATCTAAGGTTTTTAGTTCTTTTTGCATTTCGATAGTCCAATTATCTTTTTCGAGAGAATTGAGGGCTTCTTCAAATGTTGTCGGCTCATCTTCTGCAAACATAACACAGTCACTAAATCTGGCAGGTTTTAGCATTTGAGATCTATCTCGAAAATTTGTTCCACTTCCAACTGGATCAGTATTTTTTTGTATCAGAAGCTTCTATGTTATTACTACCAATAACATTACTTACGTATGTTGTTTCTGTTGAGCATAAAGGAATCTTGTCTACAGGCATTTTCTCACTGATAATTTCATTTCTGAAAACTACATCACGTGATAAAATAACCTGATTCTTTTACGGGATAAAGACACGATAACCATCTTTGTTTTCACAATATCCAACAAGATAACCTTTCTATGCTTTCTTGTTAAATTTCCTTCTTTCTTGTTTGAGAATGTGAATAAAGCACTCAGTACCAAAAACTCTTAAATGATTTATAGAAGGTACTCCATTGAACCAAAGTTCATATGGTGATTTTCCTTCTTCAGGAGTAGGACCTGTGCGATTTAAAACATATGCAACAGTATTGATAGCTTCACCCCACATTCTTTCAGGTAATTCTTTAGCATATAGTATAGATCTTGCAGCTTCGACTAAAATTCTATTCTCTCTCTCTATACCACCATTTTGCTCTGGGAGTATAGGGCATAGATGTTCGATGATGCAAACCAGCTTTATGCACAATGTCATCGAGTTCTAAATTGTCGAATTCTTTTCCTCCATCAGTCGAAAATTCTTTTTAAGTATAGCCAGCAGGTTTTACTTCAACTAAAAATCTGGACAACATTACTTTAACTTCGGATTTTTCTTTCATCAAATAGATAGTCCTGTATTTAGAATAATCCTCTTTAAATGTCACAAAATGCCGATTACCTCCTAATGACTTTTCAGGCATTGGTCTACATACATCAGCATGAACTAGGTGGTCAGGAGAAGTAGGTCTATTCTGACGACTGCCAAAGCTTAATCTGTGCATTTTTCTATACATGCATGCATCGCAGTATTCTCTATCAAACTTTACTTCTATACTTTTATGTTTTAAAAGCTTCTGAACATGACGTTTGTTTTGATGACCCATACGCTCATGCCATAATTGAAGACTGTCATTTTCAACTGCCAAACAAACAGTTTCAGGTCTCAATGCACGCATAAGAAGTTTGTATACTGTATGATGTCTAACCCCAACAGCAACAGTCTCACCACTGCTACTTCTAAATTCACGAAGTTTGTTAGCAGCATTTTCAGTTAGATTATTGTCGAATGCTGCACCTGATGAAAAAAGATTTTGATCACTCTTAGGAACATACCAAACTTTAGTGAGATGACCTGTTACCATTTCCAGTTACCATTGACGAGCATCTCAATTTTAATTTCGCCAATTCCAATGGCAAACATTGCTCTACCATCTCCGAGTCTTAAGGGTTTTTGAGAATTAAATTCCTTGTTGGATGAAAACCAGCTAAGCTTTGAAGATATATGATATGAAGCACCTTAACCAATAAACCATTAATCTTTACTGTTATTTTCCGCAACTGTCATAAATGCTTGACCAGGATTTTGCTAGACTTTCTTAGCATCTTTTCCTTTTAGTGAATAACATATTTTCTTTCAAGTGTCCTAGGCGGCCACAAGCATAGCATTTAATCTTCTTATTTTTAGTAACCTTCTGAGAATTCGCACCATTTTTATCCGAAAACTTTTTACCAGAGACATTATTTGGCTTTACTATAAATGCTACAGTATTTCTGTAAAAGGTTTTCCCTTAATTTCTTCCAACCGTTGCTCATGTAGACGCAGTCTTTCAGTTAAGCCTGATATTGTTCTTTCTTTGGAAGGCATGGATTCCCAAGCATTTTAAAATTCCAAATATTCATTAGGCAATGTATTCAATATTCTATTCAAAAGCATAGACTGATGGAGCTGCACGTTGTCAGTCTTTAATTCTTCTTGTAGCTCCTGCCAAATTCTTTGCAATTTAGACACATGAATAGCTATATTGTCCATTGGATCTTTGACATAATTAAACAATTGGGAATATAATATATCTAACCCCCTTTCATTATTTTGCTTCTAAACAGAATGTAGAGCATTCCCCATTTCTTTACCACTTTTGCAGGTAAGAATATGTTGCTTAGGTTCAGGTATCACTGGAGCCTATAATATACCGAGCGACTGAGCCCGTCTCTTCGTAAGCTTTCAATGAAGTTGCATATTGTTTACGTACAGCTTCCGTAGCATCCGCTTCTGGCACTTCGGGTTTCGTCTTCTCACCCTACACCAAGGTCATAGATTTCTGTACAGTAAGGCCGTCCGCACACGGAGCAACTCAAAAGAAACTGATAACAGACTCCAATCACAAACCAGTCCGTGATGAGTCGTAACCTATGTAATTGAATGGAGCCACGCACACGGCGCAACTGGTTACAAACCCGTCAACAACTCGTTTGTAATCAGTCGCAGGCAACTCAACGTGTCGAATAGCTAGCAACTTCAGTCGCCAGTTTCTCTTGCGTTGTGCGTGTTATTACACAATCTATGTTACAACCGCTCTTTTGGCAAGCTGCCAAATGACGTACACGAGTCACGTGACTTCTGCCTAGCGATAAAATGAAATTCTAACGTTTTTTGTTGTATGAAATATGTGCGCCCATATATACAGTCCCTTTTTAAACGATTGATCAAAGACAATCTATTGTGATGATTTTTTAAAATAAATTAATTTCTGATAATAATTTAACTAAAAATAATGCCCGGAATAATGATGTTCTTCCTTCCATGACAGGTCGCAAACTATTGATTTGAATCACTTTTGAGTTGGCCCGTGTGCGGAGCCGCATCACTAATGAGTTTGCAACCGATAAGCAATTTCAGTCGCTAACCAGTTGAGTTTCCTTTGAGTCGCTCCGTGTGCGGACGGCCTAAGTTGTAATTCTACAAGGAATTTCCAACTTATCCAGTTCTTTCGATTTCTAGTTTTTCAATGAAACTGAACTTATCCATGTTCACACTTTTCCCACAAAAGCCAGATAAAAAGTCCACGTTTAAGCGCTACCATGCTGGCCCATAACTGCTTGAAAGAAATCAGTGATAGCTAATAATACTTAATTAGACATTTAACTATTACTAAGAGTTAAAGTTTAAAGTTATAACGTGACACACCACACGGTCTGTTTCTTGGAAAACAGACAACCAACGGTTAACAGTTAAAGTTGAAGTAGTAGTAGTTTACAGGTATCTATTTACAGAATACATCAACATATTTAATGAGAAATATAAACGTTTTACTTTTATTACACTAAAAATATTTTGGGAAACGAAAGACTTATTTGTTTATTCCACAAAATTGACCAACTGAAATGATTTTTTTCTTTTACTCGAAAAATAATTTACGCCTCATAAAACGAAATATTTCTCAGTTTTAAGAAAGCTTGCAGTTGAAGACTCCACTGTAAAACTTAACTTAAAAATATAATAAGTGACATCTAAACTATCTATGTAACATATCACTGTTATTCCCGATAAAAACTTTAGAAGCATTCTTATAACTAATTATATAATCCTTTTATCAAATCATGACAGTAGTGTGCATGAAAACAGCGAGATTTGCCAAATCACCATGTGCATCGACGCAGGTATGTATTACGTGCGAATAACATACAAATAAAAAGACGATGATTTATAAGAAATTAAAAAATACAATGTTTTCTAAGCATTAAATTGTAACAAATACAAAAGAGGATACATAAATAAGTACATTATTGACAAGTCTTTAACATTTTATTGTCTTTTCTGTCTATTCTATTGAAGTGATGAGTGTTTGTCGGGTGTTATCTCTCTTTGAATTTGTCAAAAACAGTCAAAGTTTTCTTATACAAGAGGGAAACTTGCCAAAGAAGCAATTCCGCAGAGATTTTTATTTCTTGCCATTCGAAAATATCCATTTTCACCCCACTGGGCTCCCCAGCTGCAAAAATAAAGCATATGTTTACGTATTTGGTAAAAGTAACACTTTCATATCATACGAGATAAATGCATAATCATTTAATGAAAATGTTTTCAGGCAGCTCAGTCCTATTTGCCGGAAGATGGCCGAAAGGCTAGGACGCTGGCTTTCAGTACCAGAGTCTGTGGGTTCGAGTCCCACTCTTGTCATTTGCAGCCATTTGGAATCGGCTTTAAGCTGTAGGTTCCGATTTAATTATCCCTCGTGTAGCAAAAATTGATCGAAGTGCTCCGAACCGAAACAAACCAATTTGACTATCATTAGAAAATTTCATATATTAAAATGTCCCTTTATTTAGAGGTCTGTGTATATATCAGTGCTTAGAAAATTGAACGTAGAGAGTCCATTCATGCTCTACCGAGGATTTGATTTCTCCACTTGATCATAATATATGTAATGGGCTTGCAAAATATTTTCATTTTCTAGAAATTTTATTTACGACTGGCTTCAGTTTAATTGTAATTTCGTAGAAATTCGTCTTTCTTAATAATGCCCTTGTTGATCGTGCATCTTGAAAGAAAATGAATGAAAAATAATGTAATGTATATTTTCCAGCCAAAACAACTCGCAAGTATTAATAGCGTTTCCGAGGAATTCTGAATCCCGTTTGCAGTACGTGATATAATAATGGCGCACCACTACACAGTATTGAACCCAGACATCGGAAAAAAATCCTTCACGGGAATTGCAAAAAAGGGCAACACATCCATCCTCTCAATCATTTCACTTTAATGCTTTCGTAAAAAGTTTGGGTTATGCTATATCACTGTTGGATGAATCGATCCTTTATCGTTTATAGAAGTAATAACTTCTCTCATAATTGCTAAATCCCTCTCTATGAATGCGATCTAACGGATAAAAACTATTGTTCGATTCTGTCCACGGCTGAAAATGAAAATTTCTGAATTTAAGCTCTCGAATATCTCATACACGTCTTCTCATTTATATTCATTCTTTTTTGTAAGTCAATCTACTGGGGAGTTACATAAATAATTATTACTGTCTATCAAAGTAATCATTATAATCGAAGTTTGAGAAAAGGAGTGTTATTTTGAATATTTATTTTTCCTTGGAAGTTTTACGAAGATAATTAAAGAGTTTTCTAAACAAGACAACAAACGCAGATATATATACACTGAAGTGCCACTGAATTAGGGATACCTACCTAGTAACGAGTTGGGCCTCCTCTGGCCTTGATAACGGCTGCCACACGAAGAGGCATAGATTCAACAAGTTTCTGGAAACGTTCCACGGGAATAGTTTGCCAAATATTGGCTAAACCTGTCCATAATTCAGTAAGGTTCTTTGGTGCTGTGTGATGGACTTTCACGCCTTGTTCCAAAACATCTCAAAGATGCTCAATAGGATTTAAGTCTGGGATTCTAGGTGGCCAATTCATGACACAGAAGTCAGAGGAATGCTCATCCAATCAGCCAGTAGCCAACCGGGACTTGTGAGAGGTACAGTTGTCTTGCTGGAAAACTGCATTACCGTGCGGATAACAGAACAGCATAAACGGATGGAGGTGATCACCCAGCAACTCTACGTACCGAATTGCATTGAGGGAGGTTGGTACACGCACCAAAGATCCTAAACTGTGCCACGAAAAAACACCCCAGACCATGATTGAGCCACCATGCCCTTGTACAGTTCCAGCCAGGATCCATGGCTTCATGAGCCTGACGCCATATTCTCAGCCTCCCGTCGGCGTTAAGTAGTCGGAATCGAGACTCATCACTCCATGCTACTCGTTTCCAGTCCTCTCCACTCCAGTCTCTGTGCTCTCTTGCCCAGGCAAGACGTGCAGCCCGATGGCGAGTATAGAGCAATGGTACTCTCGTAGGTCGACGGCTCCCGAAACCCATACGGTGAAGCGAGCGTTGCACAGTCCGTTTACTGACTGTACGACTGCCGCCGTCATTAAACTGGGTGGTAATTTGAGCTAACGTTTGGCTTCGCTGGCTACGTACAATACGCCTGAGCCGTCTCTCACCACGCACTGTCAAGGCTAATTGTCCTTTGCAGTTTGCCCGATCGCTAGTTTTTTTTCCACCATCCATGTATTCTTGGTATACTCTTGACACTGTCGACCTTGAAAATCCTAGCTGTCTGACGATTTCGGAAATTGAATGGCCCATGCGTCGCGCACCTACGATTTGTCCGCGATCGAAGGCGTCTAAATCAGGCAGTTTACCAATACTGGCAATTCCAACAACTAATTCAGAACAACCACAGTACGCGCAATATATGCAGTTTCCACAGCGCCCTCACTTGCGCATACATGATGCGCAGCGCTACACAATTTGCATAGGCTTTGCTATCCCTAATTCAGTGACAATTCAGTGTATATATATATAATGAGTATACCCGTGAAATTTTACGCAAGGAACATTTGTAATAATTCTACAAAATGGAATATCCAGATACGTTTTGAACAACATTTGGTATAAGATAGATAAAACAAACTGTAGCACTCCCTAAAAAAAGCTTACAATCAACAAACAATGAAAAACTATCTGGTTAAAACTATATAACTATTATGATAGGCGGTTTTAAGCGCTTAACTGTGACACATCCCACACAACCACACAGAGCTAATGGTCGTCTATTAGAGCTCGAAATTCATCCATGACATTCAGGATGTACTATAGAACTCTATAAGATGAAAAAATAGATGTTTAATAGTCGTACTTCATTTCGACGTCTATTAGAGATCTAAGACATATTATATACATCTATAAGTCCTCTAAGTTTCGATCTCGAATAGATGAAGTTTCTATGGTCCACGTCTATAACAGATACTGATATAGACATCTTATGGAGCTCTTTTAGCCCAGCTCCGTCCAAAAGCGCCATCTATATAGCCTGATGAACAAACTACACTGCTGCTGTGTTATTTGTTACCGAGTGCACCTGGATTCTTCATTTGGATCACAGCGGAATATTGCGAATATCCTTGCTCAACAAGTTTATATCGACTTCCTTTATTTGTTTTACAGTAAGTGTTGATTATTAAATAATTTATGCTTAAGGTATAAGGATACCTTTGAAACGTCAATTTCTGTCAAAATATCGATTTTTTATTTTTTCTATTTTATGAATGCCCAATCTTTTACTTTCAAAATCTGTTTGAATTTTGTTTCTAGCTAGTCTAGAACCCAAGTTTTAGATATTTTAATATTGCTTGGCTATGAAATTTTACAACTGAAAGTACGTTTCTGCAAACCGGAAGTAAGCAAAAATGTTTGTTTACATTGCTGTTTTTCATGATTTTGTTAGGAAAACTGATTATATACGCACATAAAAACACAAAAATAGTTTTTTAAGCATCTTAATAATATTAAGAATTACATCTGGCAACGTTATTTACCGAATTTTGTTTTAGAAATTGGCATTAAACTGTGCATTCCAAATCATTGTTTACGCACGAGTTTGCATTTGATCTAATCATTTGAAAGTCACTAAATCCATTTATTTTTCTCGATATTTTTAGTTTTTTTTCAACGAAAATGCCAAAAAGTACTTCTAGAAAACGCAAACGTCAGTTTTATGGTAATAAATTTACAAATAAATAATAGTCCTGTTGAAAGTGAAATGCATAATGCTGCATCTGTTGGTGATAAAAGTTTTTCTGCCAGTTTTTCAAAGCTACAGACGGTTAGTTCTATATCAACAAAGGAAAACTGTGGTTCAATGAGTGGTTTTAGAATTTTAGATATTGGAATTCTTGTAAATATAATATCTGAACTCTGCTGTCCAAACTGTTTTGCAGATAAACAAACATTATGTGAGGAATCAAAATATGGGCTGTGCTCACCTTTTTATATTCAGTGTAAAAACTGTGACTTCCAAAAAGGTTTTGCATCTTCAAAAAAGAAAATTTAAATTCGTCTGAAATAAATACCAGACTGGTGTATGGCATGCACCAGATTGGTAAAGGTTTTGCTGCAGCATATAAATTATGTTCAATGTTGAATTTACATGCACTGACTAAAACAGCTTACAAAGCTTTGGAAGGGAAACTTTCAAAAGTTGTTGCAGATGTTGTAGAACATATGATGAAAAAAGGCTGCAAATGATCTTGAGCAGAAACAAAATCCTGAATCTGGAATGCTGGAATGTGGGGTTTCTGTGGATGGCACAGGGGAACGCAGAGGCTACACGTCTCTGAATGGGTGTGTTGCTGCTATTTCCATTGATACCGGTAAAGTTCTGGACATAGAAATTTTATCTTCCTACTGTCCGACATGTAAAAAATTGGAAACACTACCTACAAATTTAGAGTTTGAAACATTAAAAGCTGACCATATATGTCAATATAATTTTCAAGGCTCTGCTTCAAAGATGGAAACTGTGGGGGCATCACGAATACTTGGTCGCTCAAAGGAAAAATGCAAATTGCAATACACAGGATATTATGGGGACAGTGACTCGAAGGGTTTTTTTAATGTGAAAGATATGTATGGAGACAGTAGCATAACTAAAATGGAATGTATTGGACGTGCCCAGAAAAGAGTTGGCTCACGTCTAAAAAAATTAAAAACGAAAACTAAAGGTTTTTCAGGAAAAGGAAAAGTGAGCGATACATTCATTGATAGCCTACAGAATTACTATGGTACGAAGTACTGTAGGAAATTTAAAGGGAATGCAACAAAATGTCATAGCTGCACTTTTTCACTGTGCTTCAAGCACGAATAACCCAAACGAATAGCACGAATAATATAATTTGAAAGGCTATAAAAATTTGGATAGTCTTAGAATTCATAACTCAATACTTCAAAGTCAAATGAAATCAAAGACACGCAGGAAATTCCTGAGAGCAGCTAGAAAGACAAAAAATTACTTTTTTGGAAAGTAAAGAAGGGGAATTTTACAAAACGGGAGCATTTTAATGTGTAATTTGTTGTTTATAATGCAAAAAAGTAAGGTCAAAGTTATTTTTGCAGTTTTCTCAAAATATAAATTCCTCTTATTTTATTACCCTCTGTCTGGCACAATATGTCCCATGAGGATTCAGTGCCAATAAACTCCAAACAACCAACCAACCAACCTCTTATTTTACCATACCCGAAACACTATATAACAAACTATAATGTTAAATTAAGAAATTGTTAAGAAAAGCTGATAAATCTTTACCACAGCTAGTAAATAGAGTATTTGAATTGAGAAATAGAGTATTTGATCAGTGAAATTGTATATTAGCAATATTTTCCTCCTATTAGAGTTCATAGAAAAATTTTATGGTATAGAAGTAACATTAATTGTTCATTTTAATAGACAAGTGTTTGAATGTTACAAAATATATTCTAGTAAATATATTGTGTTGTTAGTGGCAGGTCCTTGTTGTATAATTTATATTTTAGTTTACTTATCATTATATTTTCAATTATATTAATGCATTATTCATGATTTGTTTCCTTTAATTTAGACTCTACAAACTGTTTTATCTCTGGAAGAAGCTCTAAAAATCATTCCAAGACTTTTCCCTTACTAAGCCACCTTATTTCACAATGTAACATTAAGGTATTAAATGAAGCGGAATTAATTTTTGTAATATGATTTTTAATAACTTGGTATATATTGTACCCACGTGTATTCCCTTTTAATGGCAGAACTGACAGTATATCTTCCTTTGCTGAGCAATCTTTGAAAATCATCCTTATAAAAATATTTATTTGTGCTACATTACAGATATCTGTTGATTCATCACCTGTAAACTTAGAAAAACACATTTTTGTAAATCATCTTTTAATTGTTCTCTGATATTCACAGATATTGCTTCTATTCTACGAGTTACTGAATTTCTGTATAATTAAATTTCCTGGATAGCTAACATAATTTCATTCTTATTTTTAAATTCTTGAAATAATATCTGTGATGCAGCAAGCATTAATTCTTTGTGTTACCATCCTTAAAAGGTTTTTTGTGCATTGCAAGTATATGTGCAATCTTAAACGATGCAATAGTAGCAGCTTTTGATTTATTCACGGGCCTGGTAAACAAAGATTGTTGGGCAATTAATGCGGTTTTCATTTCTTTCAATTTACATTTTCTTAAATTGCTGTTAGGAGTATATTCAGTATCATATTTTTTATGAACTGTTGTGAAATGTCGTTCCATGTTGCATTTTTTCCCAACAGTAACTGTTGAACTACAAATCAGTCAAATACATTTCTTCTTAAAATGTATAAAAATATATTTCTTTTCCCATTCTTCATGAAAATTATAGATGTATACACGTTTCTTCTTTGGTTCCTGTGCTGACATGATTAGGGTAACTACAAAGTAATTGCTAATGTATAATAATGACTAACATAACTAGAACAATATTTTTATACCTGGATGAAGCCATTTGTTAGTTCATGCACAACTTCTGATAAATAAAAGTTCTGTATATAAACGTATTCCAAACTCAACGAATCTATCCCACTCAGTGGCGCACCCAGGATTTTTTCTTGGGGGGGGCCGAGATGAATGGATAAAAATATTTGTAATGCATTGGGGGGGGCGATATGAATGAATAAAAATATTTATAATGCAAAATCTATATTTCTACTTCTTTGGGGGGGGGGCCAGGGCCCCCTGGGCCCCCCCTGGGTGCGCCACTGATCCCACTGCCCTCTCCGTAGCTTATAACCAACGTCACGCATTAACAAGCCGGCATCGGCACATTACGAAGAGCGCTACAGGTGATGCCATTATGAAGAGAAAATATTCCTGATCAGTGGCGTAACAATTAGATAAAACCGAAAACTATACAAATAATCAACCAAATTAATACCTAGAGTTAATATATTTTCTGTATATACATATAACTATTAAACTAAAGAAATGTCTGAACAATTGCGGCCATTAACAGTGGTATTGTATTTTATAGATAGAAGAAATAATTTTTTAGACATTTCATGCCCGAGTCCTCACGCAAGAGATAAAGATAGGCCACTATTCTTTTTAATAAATTCTGTGCATAATTTTAAAAATATAAGAAATAACTGGTTGAATAAAAAAAATCAGACAACTATTAGAGTGTGAAAAAAACTAAGGTTACAGTCTTGTATTAAATTACAATTACTGTCAAGTTATAGAGTGGTTCCACTTACACATTTTGATGGTGAAAGCCTTGATATTGGGTCTTATTTTAAAGAGAAGGATGATGGTTACAAGGCATTACCCCAGATAGACATTGATGAAGATAAAATGACTAAAGAGGCGATAATACTGCCTCTTCAAACGATGGAGGTTTGCTTTGATTTGGTTTGGAGCACTACAGTCAACTTTTTGCTACACGAGGGCTAATTAGACCGGGACCTACAGTTTAAAGCCGATTCCGAACGGCTACAAACATCCATGCTAACAGTGGGACTCGAACCCACAGGATCTGAACCGAATCAAATACAAATAATCAACGAAACGACATTTCACAACAGTTCATAAAAAATATGATACTGAATATCCTCGTAACAGCAGTTTAAGAAAATGTAAATTGAAAGAAATGAAAACCGCATTAATTGCCCAAAAATCTGAACCGGATCAAACGATGGGGTATCTTTCAAAGCTTGAGCAGGAGCTACACAATAATGACACCAAAGAACTGTTGGATAGTATATTATTTTATTATTATTCTTTAGTAAGATAAATATTTTAAAGCAGACTTAATATAAACTACACACTCACAAAATTAAAAGATTGCCTGAAGAGAAATTTACTGAAATAACAGTGAAATTGTAGATCAGCAATATTTTCCTATCGAGTTCATAGAAAAAGTTTATGGTATAGAATAACATTAATTGTTCATTTTAATAGACAAGTTTTTGAATGTTATGAAATATATTCTAGTAAATATATTGTGTATGTTTTGTGAATTCATATTTATATTCTAAATTTAAATTTTTTTTTAGTATGAAGTAGTTTTTTAGCATGAAGTTAGTGGTTGGGCGCAAAAGAAAAAGCTTTCTGCAACTTAAAAATTTCTCATCTTATATTTAGTAAGCAATTATTCAAATTTTGTCTTTATTATTTCATTAATATGTCTATTTAGAATTTAAATCGTTTTCATCCTTTAAGTTTAGCTATTTTTATTTATACCTAAAATTATGTTTCATTTTTAGATTAATATTATATATATATATATGTGTATGTATGTAATATTTTAGTTATATTAAATGTGTGCATATTACGAGTATGCATTAAGTTAAAACCCATCTCACAAAATGTGAACGGTATTAAGGAAAACCTAGTGATATTTTCTAACGAATTAAAAATTTATTTATTGTACTTCTAGGTGTAGCTAGGAGAAATCCATTGTACAAGCAGGTGACTGACTCAGAAATTGAAACCGTCGTCAAAGACTGGTTAAGGCATGTAAATGCTAGGAGTTCAAAACAAAAAGAAAATTGTGTGGGGGAAATTTTATGATTTTGTATTCAATAAAGCATTTTATTAAAACATTTTTTCTTTCTTTCTTTCTTGCAGTATTAAAAATATATTTATGTTAAAGAATGTGAACACAAACAATTCTCGATTAATTATTGAAGAAGATATTTTTAATGAAAATCCAACTGAAGCAGAAAAGTTTTTATAAAAATAATGATTTTCATAGATATACTTTTTGAAACTTAATTTATTATGTCCTACTAAAGTTACTTTTATAAGTAATGATGGCTGAAAAAAAGAAAGAGATATGAGATATCTATATATTCAACCAGTATACTGTTGCAGGGTTGGGTTTTTGACATTACAAGCATCAAAAACTGGTTTAAACTGTCAAAAACCTATGAGGAATAAATAAGTCTTAATCACAATAGCTATTAAAAAGGAAGAAACTTGTCTTCAAGCAAATTTAAACGGTAATTTAATATTCAAATTATGTTTTAAATGTGGAAAGGATATTTATTAATTAGAACAATTTCATTAAAAAAAATTATATATGCACTTATAATAGTTCAGTTTTTCAATTGAAATATTAGCATTTTTGTTAATTTTCTTTTTTCTTAAATTTCAGAATGCATTAATACCAAGTTTTAATGTAAAAATATTTTTACATTAAAACTAAATCTTTTTACATTATTTAGATTTAATGCAAAAATATTAGTTTTATTATTATAATATTTAATATTATAATTATTCTTAAATATTTTTACATTAAACATTAGTAATAATATTATTATTTAAGTAATAATATATATCGCTATTTTTGGCAGTTATAATGTATGATAATTGTCATCGTAATAACATCAAAAGTAGTGGTAAATATTAATATTTACATTGTATTTTGGACCTAAATTTCTTAATAAATTTAGAAAAATTAATTGAGCTTAATATATTTTGAACAATTTGCATTCTAATAGAACATTTTCATGCAAAAATAATTGCTACAGAGATTCTAAAACTAAAAGTAAATTTATGGAAGTATAACAAAGAGTATAAAAATAATAGACACTATTATTTTTATACTCTTTGTTATACTTCCATAAATTTACTTTTAGTTTTAGAATCTTTGTAGCAATTATTTTTGCATAAAAATGTCTTATTAGAATGCAAATTGTTCGAAATAAATTAAGCTTAATTTATTATTAAGAAATTAAGATCCAAAATACAATATTTAGGCGGGGAATAGTACGTCCTTTAGAGGTCTAAAATATCTAAATCGCGTACCCTCCACATCGAAATTTTCGCTCTTATAGACGTCCTATAGAGCGCCGCTTAGATATCGTAGACGTCTTATGGATCTCAAAGAGAGCACACCTCGGAGCTCCTATAGAGCTCCATTCCACGTGATGTAGATATTTTTCGACGTCTTATAGAGGTACGCGTTTTTATGAGGTGAGGTATTATAGACGTCTAATAGAGATCGGTGTGTTGTGTGGGATATTTCAGAAAAATGCATCAAAAATGGAAATTTTTACTGCTTAATTTTGTGCATTATATGAATAAAAATGTTTGAAAATGGTTATTTATTTTTTAAAATACAAAATTTTAAATGAAATAATTACTATAATTAATTATTTGACACACGTGAAAAAATAATGGATATTTTACTCAAAAATTTTCAATTATAGCAAAATAAATCAAATGGCATGGTAATTTTACAGCTACATATTATAAATTAATGTTACTACAATATGATTTTGAATATGTGAATTTCACAAATTAATTACAGTATGATATGTATATACAAAAACATGACACTGCACACAAGCCCACATCACCCTCTTTACAATAAACTCGTGCCCCACGTTGTATTTTCTTTCGTTTTTCGCCCGTTTTAGAGCAGCACACGAAACACTGTCCTTTTGGATTAGACTTTTTCTCCATTGGTGGAATATGTTGAGGAAAATGATGACCTGTAAGTAGCAGTAAGTTTATACTAGGACGCCCTGGTCCTGGTAAATGAACGTGTGACTTGTTCATTTCAACAATGTGTTCTACAATTAAAATTCTCTAGTTCATGTTATTTCCCCCACCTCTTTCCGATTTATATATTATGAAGGAATTACATAATGTCTTTCCATATATTCATATACTTCAGTAGAAATGTCGGTATCTGAGCCTGAAGAACCTAAAATATACTATTCATTGGAGGGCTTGTGGCGGCCCAGTGGTACAGCGCGCTGGTTTTCGGTGCTCAGATCGAATCCCGGCGTTGTGCCACGAAAAAATGCCTCCGTTTGTATTCGTCCCTTCATAGGGGGTAATGCTGTCCGCCTATATGGTGTCCCCATAATAAAATGGACAGTAAAACTGCGGCTAGTATTGGCGAATGTTTAACGACAAGTGCCTCCGCATTGAAAAAAAAACTATTCATTGGAGACTGAATCAGAACTTTAGCGAAAACAAACTTTCTGGTATAAAATTCGATAAAAAATCACAATGAGAAATTATTACATATTCCGTCTAACGTTTCTAAATAGTCATTCCCAGTTTGCCCCTTTATAACTGACCACACCCACATTCCTCAAAAATACAATAAATGAATTACAAATACCACCATCTAATGCGGAAATAGTAAAACTCCATATTAAATGTCTAATCGAAAGGAAAACGAACTCAGTTCGGGCTTTACGAAAAAGAATCACTACAGTGGTGCCTCGACTTACGAGTTGAATTCGTTCCATGACGGAGCTCGTAACTCGAAATACTCGTATCTCGAATCAATTTTCCCCATTGAAATCAATGGAAAAGCCATCAATTTGTTCCGGGCTCCCCCCAAACACCGAAATTTTTTGTTACATGCTTTTAAATAAGAGAAATGTACGAAATGATGTTATAAATGATGAACATTTTATAAAAACACAATACAATAGAATGTACTGCAACAAACTTGTATTATTAAGTATAATGTACAACATTTACCTTGCAAATCAGACTTGAAGATTCTAATGTAAGAGGAGAAGAAAGGCTGAACTGAATAATTAAATCTTATTCTTTGAATTTTAACCAAGGTCACCCCATCCCCTAGACCCCATGGGGGTTCCAGTGTGGGGGAGGGAATTGAAGCTATTTCTCTGTGAGAGAAGTTGGACACTGTTCGGTTTCGGATGGCGACTCAAGTGTTGCCAGAGCAAGCTGACCGGGTGATAATTGTTGAGTGTTAATCTCTCGGTTTAAGACTGGATAGTAGTCTTAGAATAATATTATACAATTGTATAATAATTGTACATAAAGGTTGTAAATATTATATGCTTCTCGGGTTCTCATTTGAGGAGCACGTAACATCTCGTTCGCTGCGTAAACTAGAGGTGGGGTATCTGAAGCTTGCTCGTAACCCGAATTATAGCTCGTAACTCGAAGCAAAAAATCTGCCAAGAGAATGCTCGTATCTGGAAAAACTCGTAAGTCGAGACACTTGTAAGTCGAGGTACCACTGTATTTTTTTTTTCCTGCCCTAACTGAGCTCGGGCATTACAAATATTGGCCATTGCGGTTGCCCGAACTGGGTTCGGGCGTCACAGGTAAGGGGTTAATGTTACGGCTGTATGAACAAAGAACAATATTTTATCTCGCTTGCGAAATAAGATCAATATTGATTAGTTCTGTAAGAGATCAACATCTGGATTGTTGTCTGAGAACTTGTCGGCTGTCCGAAAAGATATTTAACACCCAACTGTTTTCACTCAAGAATGTTAATCCTCGGTAACTAAGGCTATGAAATATTTGATTAAAATTTAAAAAAAATTATGGATGCCAAACCTTACCCTGAGTGTGAGTATTAATTTTGCAATTTTTTGTTTCATACCGAAAATGTCAGGTAATTGTAAGAGTTAGTGTAATGTGGTTCTACATTATTGCATTTCATTGTATATTCTTACATCCATTCATCAACGCGATACGTTATACAGGGTGCGAAAGAATGCAGTCCCACATTTCAAAAAATAACAAAAATCGAACGAAACAATTTACAGGAAAAAGCTGTGATTGATCCCTCAGCTCGTTCTCTCTGCCAGAGCTCACAAACTATTGCCACGCGGAAAACTCCGATTTAAGAAATTTTAGGTTATCACCTTAAAATGTATTATATATATATATATATATATATATATATATATATATATATATATATATATATATATATATATATATATATATATATATATATTTATATTTATATATATTTATATTTATATATATATGTGTGTGTGTGTAAGTAATAATAACGTCACACCAGTTTTAATTCTATTCCAGTGATTCTCTACATTTAATATTGTCTTTCCCGTTATATACTATCTACCAATAAGTATTTGGGCACTCATGCGAATGACAATATCTGCGGCACTGATATACGTCACGCCCTCCTCCGTTAAATATCGTTTAGGATACAACATTGGTATTAGTCGCATGCAAGATGCCACGAAGTGCAGAGTTATCTGATTTCGAGAAAGGTATAGTCGTTGGGTATCACAGAAATGGCCGATCCTTAAGGACATACAATCTAGAGAGCTGAAGTACCCAAATTCGACATTGACCTATGTAATTCAAAAATGGAAGGGGAGAGTTGATTGTCGGAATGTGCCACGAGTCGACAGACCCATGAAACTGGGAGATAGAGACCGACGGGTGATGTCCAGAGATATTCGGAAGATCCAGAGAAAATCCGCACCCAACCGATGGCCCACATACTCCAAGAGTTTCAACAGGCATCTGGGAGTGTTGTCGATGAATACCATTCGTAAGGAAGCACATCCGCTTGGTTTTTCATGGTCGGGCTGCCACCCATAAGCCTTTGGTCACAATGTCCAACCGCACTGCTCGGTTAATGGGGTGCAAAACGCGTCGAAGGTGGACCGTAGATCAGTGGATACAGTTCTCTGGAGCGACGAATCAAGGTCACCTTGATTCGTCGTCGACCTTACCGTTCGGATGACAGGTCTGCCTAGAGCCTCCTGTCAGAATGCATTGTGACCACAGTAAAGTACTGCTGAGGTGGAATTATGGTCTGCGGGTGTTTCTCCTGGTATGGACTGGGTCCCCTGGTCCCAATTCATGGTAAGCGCAATGCCGACGCTTACCGCACAATTTTGAATGACAGTGCGTTGACCGAGCAGACCTATGTTACTTCTAGGAAGACAACGCCAGCTGTCATGATACTACGTCCACCATGGATTGGTATGACAATGGGGTTAACCGAATGGACTAGTCTGCCCAGAGCTCAGACCTGAACTCTATCGAGAACCTCTGGGACGAGTTGGATTGCCGAATTAACAGGTGGAACAACCGTCCAAAATCGGTGAACGAACTTACATGTCTTCTCCAAGCCGAGTGGAAGAAAATACCACTAGCCGTCTTACAAGGACTTGTGGAAAGCATGCCTCGGAGGATTGAGGATGTAATTTCCTCTCGTGGAGGCTCTACCAACTATTGAATATGAATAAATTTGGTTTTTCTTTTCTATCACAGGTGTCCAAATACTTATTGGTAGATAGTGTATAACTACTCCCGCGTTTTTCTGTATGACGCTAGTCTGTCGTGGGCATGTGTTGCAACACAGAGTTTTGCGGTGAAATGGATCCGGTGAAATAGAGTCCAGAGTTTTGCGGTGAAATATTTCCTTTTGTGTGCTGGTGTGAGTTTTGGACTGCACACTTCGAGATTGGAATTCCATTGAGCAAGTCACTATTCGTTCTCTCTCTTAATGTGTAAAGAGTTTCAAGTCTTTTATACTTGTCATAATGTGTTTGAATACTAAATTACCATAATATTAATAAATGAATAAATATATTATTACCACCAAATGGATTATTTGGTTTCAATTTGAGGCTATTGGTGCCTGACTGCAATACCCAAGTGCTACCGCAAGCTGAATGCCTGTTCAACTGTTCCTGAATATCGTAATTTAGTGTCGACCAGTAGATTCATTATGTATCTATATATGTACACATTCATTTTCACTACTTAATAACACTGTATAATTTACAGTGATTTGGATCCTGTATATAGAATGAAAAAAATCTTCACCTGTTTTTGATAATCCAATAGTCTCTTCCGTTCTCAGTTCCGTATCCAACTATTAAAATGCCATGACCAAGTTCTTCAGGGTTGCATTGATCATCATCATAGATGCCGCTCCTGTGAAAAAAAATCAATAATAATTTTATTCATAAAAATCGTAATTTTCGTTGCAGAAATAAGTGTAATCATTATGCTTCCTAGGGTAAAACGACGATAAAAATTAAAATGGGACCAGTGATGATATTAATCATAGTTTAACAAACATTTTTGTATTGATAAGATATACTTGCTTAAACTTAGGAGTATTTGAAAAGACTTCCTCAAGGCCTAATAAAGTATCATATACTAATTTCTGAACGTAAGCAAGCGTATCTAAGACATAAAATCTTTAGTTAAATGGATTCAGTTTAATCCGATGAGGTTTAAACTAAATGAAACAGTGTAATTTGTGCTAGTCACTATGTAATGAATTGTTCGATAGATGTAAATAATCTTAGTTTTAGAGATTAGGTTTTTTTTTTTTTTGCCTGCTTGCATTCGGGACAATTCTCGTCAGGATAACACGTGTTTTCTCATAATAATAAGAAGCATTCCTGAAGAAAACGTTAAAAAAGTTAAGTAGTTAATATCATTTTTCTCAATAGCATTATAAGTTTAAAATCCAAATCTAAACTCCTCAAGTTAAATACTCAAGATAGATCATGTATTCAGGTTAATAAACTACTCTACACTTGCCTATTTTCCTACACGAATAATGTTTCATATTCCCCAGAAACTTTATTAAGTAAAAGTGTTCTATATCCGTTTTTGAGCAGCAAATGAAAATAAGAAAACTGAAATCGTTAATGACGTACATAAAAGTCTTTATAAGAAAGCTACTAATATCTAAAAATGTCTTATAGAGAGTGTATCGAAGTATTATGTAACAAGTAATATTGGTCAGCTCTACAGTTTTCTATATTCGTTATTAGTTGTGATGGCACACTCTTATAAGTTAAATACTGTTTTAATCTCTTTGGGTCTTCACTAGTTTATATTATTTTTCTTCAAGTGGGGCAAGCTTTTATAATGCAGACAGTCTCCCATATATTCCCTAAATTCTCCTGGCTACTTTATTATGAGAGAACATAGTATGGGAACTAATTTGTTTTCGCTTCGACGAGGCAGCACAATAATATCCATGTCTTAACGAGGATGCTTAAATGTCCCTACATACATAAATTCCTATTTTACTGCTGCAAAAATATAAAAAATAGCACCAAATTTTTGCATGGAAGTGCAGAAAATTATTATTCCTAGAAAGCAGCTCATGGAACCTATTGTATCTGAGTACCATAAACCTACTTCGCAATTCCGAAATCAAAATTCATTGTATAATATAAAGTTATATTGTATAATATAAAGTTATACGATGATTATATTTTCAGTAATAGCAACTAATTTTAAACTGATCTTTACTTGTAATGCTTGAATTTCAATCTACTAGCATTGATAGCTGCAGCTATTGGTCCTACGGTTGCTAAAGCTGCTTTCAAGACATTTTCATCTCCTTTTTCAAGAGACACCCATCCAGTCAGAGTAGCTCCAATTGTTTTATGATGAAAGTGGCATACTCCTTCCTAAAATTTGAAAAACATGTGCTTAGTAAAAGTATTGTTCATGCGCTTGAACTTATCAAAGAGAGATTCAGTTTAACAGTTTCAATCAAAATCCTCAGCAGTAATGTATAACAATCAAAGTAAATCAAATACTAAGAAACAGATGTATCGTAATCTTGTAAAAAGTATACATACACTACATGATTACAAACGAGTGACCAAGATTTTATCAAAATCAGTATTGCTTTCTCTGTTAATAAATTCTCTCATGTTACCATCGATTATAATCATGTACTAAATGCCGTATGAACTATACTCTAGCATCAATACTTATGTTTGCGATATCTGATGCATATATTTTACAGGCTTTACTTCATTACATTGGTTACTTTTTAGTCGCTTGTTTCTACACTTAGTTAGTTTTAGGGTTTGATTTCCCCAAAATTTGAATAAATTTGTTGATTAAATATTTATATTTATTATAATTATAAGGGGATTCAGTAATAAAAAAACAGCGCTTGTGTTTGTTTAGTTAAATTACGGACGTTTAAGGCTACTGTTCTTCTGTGAAATGGGTAGTTTTTGTCAATCTTTACTTAGTGCATAAGCCAATGCAAGTAGTCTCTCCCTTGATAGTATAAAAAGACAAAAAATTTATTTTAACAAACAAAAGTTATCAGGACAATTTTTTTTCATATTCTGTTATTCATCTTTATATCAACATGTTTTTAAAACTACTCTTAAGATCCCCGGGTCGTATTATAAGATAAACGAACAAAAATGGTTATACGCTGCGCAAAAATAACAGAAAATGTATTAAGTTCACACCAGTAATTCGAGGCAATTACTTATTTGCTTTTTGAAGAAGCTAAGAATTTTTTTAGGTCAGTTCTGGTATATGCATATACTGCATTTGTAAAAAAATTTAAAAAGATTGAAGAGTACTAAATAACATTGCTTGGTGGCCTGTAACCTTTTTTAGTGTTTTTTTAACACACCCGTGTCACTGAAATTCTGACTTTATAAAGAACTGCATCATCGACCGAGAGACTTACCGTCAGAAACTCTCAAATGATTAAAAAAAAGAGAGGGAGGAAAAGTAAGAGAAAACTGGAACTTTAAAATACTTTTCTAAACTCTGTTCTCTCTATAAAGAAATGGGAATATTAGACATGTTCATAAATTGAAATAGCAATGTTTTCTTTTTTGTGTGTTAGGTTAAATAAGAATGACTTGTAGTACGCATGCAGAAAGGAAGGGTTCAGTGATTTTACTTTAAACAGGTTATAAAGTGGCTGTGACATAGGGTTTGATTTTAAGTTTGCACTGCTAAAACTAGGTATAATTTAGGTTTGAAAAGAACGAATGAAATGTTGTATGCACTAAATTAGAAATAAAACGTAAACAGACACTCAGGCTATTTGAAAGATAAGTAGCAAATACTTTTCCAGGAAATTTTAGTTTAGATGTACCAGACCTTTGGAATTGACCATAAAGGGCTGCGATGTAAAAAATCAATATTGTTGAAAAATTTAATAAATAAAAGAATGTTTCGAAAAAAGATGTTTTTTTTCTGATATACATAGATCGTTGGCTACCAAAAAAAGTGGAAGTACACTGCTGGCCACTGTAAATGCAACACCCTGAAAGAAACATGCAAATAACATGAAATTTACAACATGCATTAGCGGAAGTGAGATATGTAAATGATTGGAATTTCAGCGCAGAAGCACATCACGCGCGCCTGTGGCGCCACTTCAAAGCGCTATTTAAGGCTTGGAGATTTCGACGATTTCAAGTTCGGCAATTGTGTTTTTCTTGTGGTTTTTTCAAAAAACGATCAATTATGCCTCGTCGAAAACAGCGATCATCTTTTGATCAAGTATCCGAGTTCGACAGAGGAAGGATAGTGGCCTACCGAGATTGTGGATTGTCTTTCAGGGAAATCGGTAGTCGTGTTGGACGAAACCAAACAACTGTTATGCGGATATGTAATCGTTGGATGCAGGAGGGTACGACGGACCGGCGTGTTCGATCGCATCCACCTCAGCGCACCACTTTACGTGATGACAGGCAAATTGTGCGCATGGCAGTGACGGATCGCTCAGTCACATCACGAACCATAGCACAGCACATGCAGTCTGTAACGCACCATCCAGTGTCTCCGCGTACCATTCGACGCCGTTTACAGCAGAGTGGTCTGTCCACAAGACGTCCATTGCTTTGTCTACCCTTGACGCAGAACCACAGACGTCTCCGCCGCCAATGGTGCGATGACAGAAGGATGTGGACGGCAGAATGGAATGAAATTATCTTTACTGACGAGTCACGCTTCTGTCTGCAACACCACGATGGTCGCATTCGAGTCTGGAGACACCGTGAAGAGAGGATGCTGAACAGCTGCGTTATGCACCGCCACACTGGTCCTGCACCGGGTATTATGGTATGGGGCAGTATTGGATATCACTCTCGCACACCTCTAGTACGCATTGCCGGTACTTTAAACAGCCAGCGCTACATCTCCGAGGTGTTGGAGCCAGTTGCTCTTCCTTACCTTCAGGGCTTACCCACAGCCATATTTCAACAGGATAATGCGCGACCACACGTGTCACGCATTGTCCAACGGTTCTTCGTTAATCGCCAGATTGAATTGCTTCCCTGGCCGCCTCGCTCTCCGGATCTTTCGCCGATAGAAAACATGTGGTCTATGGTTGCTCTACGATTGACCCAGATTCCATCCCCAGCTGCCACAGCAGATCAACTTTGGCAACGTGTGGAAGCTGCTTGGTCTGCTGTACCCCAAGAACTCATCAAAAGTCTCTTTGAATCAATGCCGAGGCGTGTGGCAGCGGTGATCTCCAACAATGGCGGCTACTCTGGCTACTGATTTTGGCAGGAACCACACTTCACAGAAGTCTATAAATTTAATCATTTGATACTTGGTCAACATGTTATCTGCAAAATAAATTTTGTTGTGATATCTCTTGTCTTTCTTGGTGTTGCAATTTGGGTGGCCAGCAGTGTATATAAGAAGTTGTTGTTGAAAATGAATGAAAAATATGCACGTCGCCGATGTAGTACAGTTTAATGTATACCGACTTCAAACTACAAACATTTGGTTCGATTCCTAATCTTGCAACTGCCTTTACAGAAGCACCTAACCTATGATGGAATACATGATAATGTGCAGCCTTGAAAAAAATCAGTGTTGTCGGGAAAAAAATAAATAAAAGTTAGAGGGGAAAAAATGTACAGATATTATGATTCCCTTGTCGTCGGCTTCAGAACAAAGGCAGTAATATGCGAGGAATAGAAATTTAAAGAAATGAAAAACTTTCTATTGCCGGTATAGCGCAGGAGGTAGAAAACAGACCTCGAAGGAGACAAGTGTTTGATACCAGATTTTGCATATGTCGTTATAGAAGAAACAACATTTCGAATAAAAAGATAGTGGGTTCTAATAAAAAAAATAGGAATTGAGGTAAAAATTTATAAATAAAAATACCCGTAAAAAGTGTGCAGGCTAACATCCCTGCGTTGTTGAACTCCAAAAGGAAGCAGTGATATGCGAGGAATGGAACTTTAACAAATGAGAAATTATCACAATATTATGGTAGGACATCTTATAGAATATCAATTCGAGGTTAGGAAACCCGGGATCTAATCCCAGTCCAATACCGCGGTCGTTATAGTGGCATATGCCCATTGGAATTATGATAGTGGACAGAATAGAAGACGTCACAAACATGCATTAGGGGGTGGGGGGTTAATAGAATCATCGGAAATAATGTGAACAAATCTATGTCTGTGTTATAAATTTCGAATATAAAGGGGAAATATATGAGGAATGGTAATTCAAAATAGGGTGTCTTAGATATCATAGTTATTCATAAATTTGGAGATTCGAGATTGGAGACCTGGTTTCGAAACCCAGGTTTGGCAGGTAGTCGTAAAAAAGAATTGAAATTGAGTATAAGGTGAATCGGAATTTATATTTAACGCAGAGGGTAATAGAAAATTCCAATAATGATGCAAAAGTTATTAAAAAGGCCATTGAAACTAAATACTTAAATAAGTGAATAATGGCTAACCTTCTCATATTCAAAAGGTTGATTTAGCTTTGATCTGAAATTGAGCAGAAATTGCGAATGCAGAGAATTAAAAGTGGGGTACACATACTCAATGTGCCCTACGATACACACCCCTCATCTGTCTTAAATCTTTTACAAAAAATATACTTTCAACAATTAAAATAATTTTTTTCTTAGTTGAAAACAAATACAAAATCATTATAAAAGGGCAAAATATGCAAGTGAACATAAAAATAAGGTTGCTAAATGGTATATTTTCTAAAAACATTGAAACATGTTTCCACTGACTTGCAAAAGCCTTCGT
Organism: Dolomedes plantarius; assembly: GCA_907164885.2. Lineage (NCBI taxonomy): Eukaryota > Metazoa > Arthropoda > Arachnida > Araneae > Dolomedidae > Dolomedes > Dolomedes plantarius. Next base: position 45,885,407 of record OU015494.1, read on the forward strand.
AAAGGAAAACTGAAAGAAGTTTCAAAGTTTATTCTTAATGCTATTAAATTTGTTAGAAATAGGTTTAACTCTTTCTGAACCAATTAATAATATTAAAAAAACCCCTAAACTCAAAAATTCATAGTAAGAGTTATATCAAGAAAATTATGTAGATAATTTTCAAGGATTCCAGATTTAGCAATTAAGATCATTTCAAACGAAAAAAAACTTGAAGCCTACTTAATTCAAGAAAGTGCAGTCTCTTCTTATAATAAAGCATAGTATCCTTTATTTATAGTAATTTTCGATAAAGTCTACTTAAAAGTATATATAGAATTTAGGATAGATTCTATAGTATCCTCAGAATAAAAATTTTAGATGTTGAGATGATAGTAATTTCCTAAAGATATCACTTGATCAAGGATTTCGCAAGGAAATCTATTAAAAGTTTTCGGTTAAAAATTTGACAACTCTTTAATATTCGACAATTTGACGGTACTCATTTTGTCATTACTGACCTAAAACCAGTTAGCCTATTTAAACCAAGTTTCAACATAACACGAAGATATCTTGATTTTTGGTTTCGATATAGTTTTTCGTTAAATTAAAAATTACTCTGATGACTCATAAATGTTATATTAAAGAAAAATGTTTTTTGTTTTTTGTTTATTAATATCTATTTTGCTGGAAGAGAATAAATCTTTTTTATTTCCTTAGAAAGATTTTTTTATCTTTGGGTGAGTTTCAAACATTATAAAATATTATGCCTTCTGATTAAATATTCCTAAGATTTTCAGTTAATTCATAAAAATTAAAAAATTACCAAATGGGTAAATTATCATATCAAATTAGTCACTCTTCTTACTTAGATGTATTGAGGCTTTACCAGTTACTAAATGTTTATTTTTCAGGGAGTAATAAATACTCATTCATTTTAATTAAACATTGAATTATAAGGAAGATAATGTAAAATAATTAATTTCATTCTAAAAAACATCAGAAATTGTTTGTCAAAAATATTCTTGCAAATATCAATAAAATTAAATGTATTTCCTTACCGAAGTAAATTACTATAGCTTTGGTTCTAGCCTCCGAAACTGAGGCTAGAAACCCAGTTTCATTAACACTTTATACTGGTTTTCTAATCACATCCTGAAACAGTGATTAGTTTTGAGAATTTTTTTCATTACTGTGCAGGGATTTGAAAAAGCAATAAATTCAGTTATTTAAATTTAATAAATAAAAATCAAAACTCTTTTATTTGAACTTATACACCTATCCCTCGATTTACACGGCGAATGCGTTCCACGACAAATCATGTAAATCGAAACCGTGTCAAAGCACAGCATTCATATGAAACAAGGGGATAGGTGCCAGCCGTAGTTGTGGTTATAATAACAGTGTAAAATTTCAGTGTGCTTATGCCGAAGTGAAGACAAAGCAGTTTAAGCAATATGTAATGATAAATTATTTATTTACATATGTATTTCAAAAATTATAGCCTTAATTCGTGTAGAGATGAACTAGGAATGGCACTATGGAAATGTAACAAAAATCTACTTTAATGACGCTAATGCAACGCCACGCAATGCACTTGTGACATCTGTGCAGATAAATAATGAATGCTTTCAATGTAAAACCCTCAGATAAAGAAATAATACTTCAATATATATATATATATATATATATATATATATATATATATATATATATATATATATATATATATATATATATATATATATATATATATATTATTTATAAAATTTAGAAACCATGTAAACCGAGTACCGTGCAAATCGAGGGAGAGGTGTATATCTCACCCAGACTAAGAATTTTTTTTTAAATACAAAATGCCGAGAACATTTCCTTACATGAGTGGTGCAAATTTATTAACTTCAAGATTAAAATGTCTAACTTACTCTGCCTGTATAAGGATAGGATTTTTCTGTATCTATACCATGATTATGCTTTATATATTCATAAGCAAGCTCCATGAAGCCTCCCCCACATCCTATATTTCCTATAAATAAAGAAAAAATCGTTTATTTCCTTTCCCAAAGTTAGCGTGTATTCAGTTCATGTGAAATAAGCAAGCACTTTAATACGGAGCAAATATAAGAACTCGAAAGTTATAAATTTAGCTTTATTCGATCTTTAATAGGCATGAAAGAACCACCACATTTGTCTATGACCTTGGTTTAAAAACACACGCAGAAATTTCTGATAATATAATTTCTTTTCTAGCTTGTCTCTAATTCTAAATTTAATTTTGTGGTGAATCTCTCAAACGACTTAATTTTTACTAATTTCAGGAAAAAGCCTATAATATATTTTTTATTAATAGGCAAGGAATTAATGAATCCCTAAAATTTGAAATTGAAAGATATTTTAAAAGTATTTTATCATTGAATTGATTTATTCAACATTAATTTGGCAAACCCCTAATGGTTATGTGTGTTTAACTTCAAAACACATGCCTTCTAGTTATAAAAAAAAGTATTCGAGTCACATAAGAGTACAACCGTAGGCAGCTAGCTTTAATGAAAAAAAAATATTCCTCTTTAGTCACCGAGGTATTTAACCATATTCATTGATCATCTTTACAAACATATATGGATTAATATCTGAATCCTGTCTGGGAGGAAGTAGAGTTAAAATAAGAACAATTCAAAACACCATTCAACCGAAACAATTATATATAGTACATAAAAATAACCATTCGGTACTTTTACATTTTTGGCAAAATTTACGTATTGTGAAACTACATTACATTTAATTTATTTATATAAGGAAATTACTTAAAGTTTTATATAATATGAACTATCGTTTTTTAAACATTACTTTCTCCTGGAAAGAAAGTTTAGAAAAAATGATACTAAAAGTTATTAGAACAAGATTTAAAACTATTTTATAATCGATATCTAATACGGTATGAAAAATTCCTATTAAATTTTTTGTCTGCATTTTTCGAACTAATGCAAGATAATAGATATGAATGATATATATAACATGAAAATTAATTGAATAATAATCAAACCTTCTTTTCTGGAACAATCAACTAAATTTTGTTCACTAAGGGATATAAGTTGGCCAGTTTTTCTTTTATGCTGTCCTTCCAAAACTCCGGTTGTAGCAAACGCCCAGCAGGAACCACACATCCCCTGAGAAAGTAAATCCAAACTTATGTTTCATCGATAAAAGTAACAAATTTTAATCAGTTAAAGAATAAATTTAGACGTTATATGTATAACTAGCTGAAAACCCGCACTTCGCTACGGAGTACATTCAAATTAAATACAACGGTCAATGTATACAATTAATGCCAAAATAAATATATATAATAAATACGACGATCAATGTATGCAATTGATGTAAAAAAAACAAAAAAATATACACCGCTGGCCACTGTAAATGCAACACCCTAAAGGAAACATGCAAATAACATGAAATTTACAACATGCATTAGCGGAGGTGAGATATGCAAATGATTAGAATTTCAGCGCAGACGCACATCACGCGCGCCTGTGGCGCCCTTCAAAGCGCTATTTAAGGCTTGGAGATTTCGACGATTTCAAGTTCGGCAATTGTGTATTTCTTGTGGTTTTTTAAAAAAAACGATCAATTATGCCTCGTCTAAAACAGCGATAATCTTTTGATCAAGTATCCGAGTTCGACAGAGGAAGGATAGTGGCCTACCGAGATTGTGGATTATCTTTCAGGGAAATCGGTAGTCGTATTGGACGAAACCAAACAACTGTAATGCGGATATGTGATCGTTGGATGCAGGAGGGTACGACGGACCGGCGTGTTCGATCGCATCCACCTCAGCGCACCACTTCACGTGATGACAGGCAAATTGTGCGCATGGCAGTGACGGATCGCTCAGTCACATCACGAACCATAGCACAACACATGCAGTCTGTAACGCATCATCCAGTGTCTGCGCCTACCGTTCGACGCCGTTTACAGCAGAGTGGTCTGTCCGCAAGACATCCATTGCTTTGTCTACCCTTGACGCAGAACCACAGACGTCTCCGCCGCCAATGGTGCGATGACAGAAGGATGTGGACGGCAGAATGGAATGAAATTATCTTTACTGACGAGTCACGCTTCTGTCTGCAACACCACGATGGTCGCATTCGAGTCTGGAGACACCGTGAAGAGAGGATGCTGAACAGCTGCGTTATGCACCGCCACACTGGTCCGGCACCGGGTATTATGGTATGGGGCAGTATTGGATATCACTCTCGCACACCTGTAGTACGCATTGCCGGTACTTTAAACAGCCAGCGCTACATCTCCGAGGTGTTGGAGCCAGTTGTCCTTCCTTACCTTAAGGGCTTGCCCCCAGCCATATTTCAACAGGATAATGCGCGACCACAAGTGGCACGCATTGTCCAACGGTTCTTCGTCAATCGCCAGATTGAATTGCTTCCCTGGCCGCCTCGCTCTCCGGATCTTTTGCCGATAGAAAACATGTGGTCCATGGTTGCTCTACGATTGACCCAGATTCCATCCCCAGCTGCCACAGCAGATCAACTTTGGCAACGTGTGGAAGCTGCTTGGTCTGCTGTACCCCAAGAACTCATCCAAAGTCTCTTTGAATAACTTATGTGGTTCTTTTTTTTCTTTTTTTCTACAAAGCACTAGGCACTCTTCGTGCGAGGGATAACTCTAGAATAACTTCTTTGGCACTCTTCGTGCGAGGGATACTAACATATACAGACTTGGGGCTTCCAAAATAATACACAATCAGTACCGCAACCCGCGGTACTAAGAAACTAAAGGTCGCAATGAATCCCTCAGGCAGAGTATGAATTCACTAAACATACCCGTAAACCTCGGCTCTGAGCTAATTCTCGAAGTCGTGCAGCCACCTCGGCTAAATACCAATACACGCTCTATCCGTATCGCTACTCCAGTCTTGAGCTCTCTCAGTATCGCTACTCCCGTCTTGGGCTTTCTCAGTATTGGGCTCTCTCAGTATCGCTACTCCAGTCTTGGGCTCTCTCAGTATTGGGCTCTTGCCAACTCAGCGTGTGCCCTTTAAATAGCTCAAACATCTGCGCCGAACTCACTTTGGCTGGCATGTACAGCGCTGCTAGTCGAAATTTGCATCTGAGCAACACGCGAACCCTACAAACTCATCCAAAGTCTCTTTGAATCAATGCCGTGGCGTGTGGCACAGGTGATCTCCAACAATGGCGGCTACTCTGGCTACTGATTTTGGCAGGAACCACACTTCACAGAAGTCTATAAATTTAATCATTTGGTACTTGGTCAACATGTTATCTACAAAATAAATTTTGTTGTGATATCTCTTGTCTTTCTTGGTTTTGCAATTTGGGTGGCCAGCAGTGTATTGATAAAAAATCGTAAGAGATATTTTTATAGACAAAATAATGTAGAAGAAAATATTCAAATTAAATGTAATAGAACGTACTAAAGAATATAGAACAGTTAAGATAGTATAGTTTGAGGAACATAATATATTTTATTGAATTTTAATATTTTTTGGATAATGTCCAATATTCTGCCGCATTAGCAAGAAAAAAATATTTTTGTCTATTTAGTTGTTCTGCACAAGACGATAAATTTATTTAAAGTACCAGAAAAAGAAATCCCGTGATCAGCATTTAATTCTAAAAATTAATCTTTAAAAATTCACCAAAAATCAGAAAAGGGAAGTAAAGATTCGAAAAATATCTCATTTTAAAGGAATTTCTATGATCTTTCTCGTGATATAAATTTTATAACCCTCAAATTATTATTTTAAATGCAAACTTAAAAAAAGTTACTAAAACATATAGAGAATTACTACTTCTTACCCACACTTGGATGTATATAATTTGAAGTGGCACTCTAAATGAATTTGATACAAACACAGTTTATACATGAAACAATGTTTATTGAATTTGTTGCACATATAGAATTTGCTTTTACAGCAATAAGCCTACTTCTACTTGTACGGAATATATATTAACATTCAATAGAAATACAATTTGCAAATACTCACAAACCAGCAGAGAGTCAAACCAGCAGTTCTGCCACGTAAACTTTGGGCTCCCTAAGCACTAGCGCCGGTTAACACTTGGAGCTCCTTACCTCGTAGCTCCCTCTCGCTTATCTATCAACCTTAACAACAATTTTTTCAACCTCCATATTAATCAAGCTGCTTAGTATTTATACCAAGCGCGTATGCCGAAATTAGCATATCTCAAGCAGCTTCTTTAATTCATTAACTCAAAAGTTCGATTCTTGTGAATCGAATCTTATGTATTCCTTACACTGGCCTCCCTCGAAAAAAAAATTAGGAAACTGAGGTCTGAACGGCTTCAGTTAACTAATTGAAAACGCGTGCTGGTCTGACTTTTTACATAATGGGTGGCAAAGCCAAAAAACCTTCCACACGTTGCACTACCTCTTAAAGCGGCAAGAGCAATTTTAAGTTTAACCTCCTCTGGGGTGCATTGTTGCTGAAAGTAATGCTCAATTTTCTTTAGGAATTGGCTTGAGGGGCCGCCATTGAAGGTGGCTTCGAATGGCAGAACCATAATTAACCGGGGAAAATTTCCAGCAGGGATTTGTTCTACAACACTCATTTTCAAATAGTAAATAAGTATAATAACAAGATACGTTCATAATATCAATATCAGAGTATACCACAGTATGAAGTTCAAACTTCAAATATGTTGTTCGTTATAAATGTAACGATAACAACCAGGGTATATACACTGAAGTGCCACTGAATTAGGGATAGCAAAGCCTATGCAAATTGTGTAGCGCTGCGCATCATGTATGCGCAAGTGAGGGCGCTGTGGTAACTGCATATATAGCGCGTACTGTGGTTGTTCTTAATTAGTTGTTGGAATTGCCAGTATGGGTAAACTGCCTGATTTAGACGCCTTCGATCGCGGACAAATCGTAGGTGCGCGACGCATGGGCCATTCAATTTCCAAAATCGTCAGACAGCTAGGATTTTCAAGGTCGACAGTGTCAAGAGTATACCAAGAATACATGGATGGTGGAAAAAAAACTAGCGATCGGGCAAACTGCAAAGGACAATTAGCCTTGACAGTGCGTGGTGAGAGACGGCTCAGGCGTATTGTACGTAGCCAGCGAAGCCAAACATTAGCTCAAATTACCACCCAGTTTAATGACGGTGCCAGTCATATAGTCAGTAAACGGACTGTGCAACGCTCGCTTCACCGTATGGGTTTCGGGAACCTTCTACCTACGATAGTACCATTGCTCTATACTCGCCATCGGGCTGCACGTCTTGCCTGGGCAAGAGAGCACAGAGACTGGAGGGTAGAGGACAGGAAACGAGCAGCATGGTCGGCGTTAGGTAGTCGGAATCGGAGTCTCGATTCCGACTACTTAACGCCGACGGGAGGCTGAGAATATGGCGTCAGGCTCATGAAGCCAAGGATCCTGCATACCCGGCTGGAACTGTACAAGGGCATGGTGGCTCAATCATGGTCTGGGGTGGTTTTTCGTGGCACAGTTTGGGATATTTGGTGCGTGTACCAACCTCCCTGAATGCAATTCGGTACGTAGAGTTGCTGGGTGATCACCTCCATCCGTTTATGCTGTTCTGTTATCCGCACGGTAATGGAGTTTTCCAGCAAGACAACTGTACCTCTCACAAGTCCCGGTTGGCTACTGGCTGGTTGGATGAGCATTCCTCTGACTTCTCTGTCATGAATTGGCCACCTAGAAACCCAGACTTAAATCCTATTGAGCATCGTTGGGATGTTTTGGAACAAGGCGTGAAAGCCATCATACAGCACCAAAGAACCTTACTGAAATATGGAAAGCTTTAGCCAATATTTGGTAAGCCATTCCCGTGGAACGTTTCCAGAAACTTGTTGAATCTATGCCTCTTCGTGTGGCAGCCGTTATCAAGTCCAAAGGAGGCCCAACTCGTTACTAGGTAGGTATCCCTAATTCAGTGGCACTTCAGTGTATATAAACTTTCGGGCGCCAGTATAGAGAATAGCTCACTTCTACCCATACTTGGGTGTATATAATTTGAAGTGGCACTCTAAATGAATTTGATACAAACACAGTTTATACATGAAACAATGGTTATTGAATTCGTTGCACATATAGAATTTGCTTGTACAGCAATAAGCCTACGTACTACTTGTACGGAATATATATTAACATTCAATAGAAATACAATTTGCAAATACTCACAAACCAGCAGAGAGTCAAACCAGCAGTTCTGCCACTTAAACTTTGGGCCCCCTAAGCACTAGCGCCGGTTAACACTTGGAGCTGCTTACCTCGTAGCTCCCTCTCGCTTATCTATCAACTTTAAGAACAACTTTTTCAACCTCCATATTAATCAAGCTGCTTGGTATTTATACCAAGCGCGTATGCCGAAATTAGCATATCTCAAGCAGCTTCTTTAATTCATTCACTCAAAAGTTCGATTCTTGTGAATCGAATCTTATGTATACCTTACAAACAGCTTAAAAATTTAATTTCAAAAATCTAAGAAGAATTATTTTTAAATTTTTCTTAGTGCACCCCTACACTATAAGAAGAATCGCCATGCCAAATTTCAGACCTTTAGGTCCAGCGGTTTGGTCTGTGCGTTGTATGTCAGTCAGTCAGTCAGTCAGTTACGGAACTGTTATATATATATAGATTATTAAGTGAAAACGCTCACAGACGCTCCTTAATAACCTGCAACAAAGGGTCTGATTCTGAAATTTTAATCATTTGTTTTTACTGTTTTAATTTCCTGTTTTTTCTCTATTAAAACTTAGACCTTACTGATTTTGCCTGAGAAATGGGCAACAATGAAATTACGAAAAAGTTTCAAAAATTTTTAATTTTTTTAAGGTTACTCCCAAGTTGTTTAACTGATTGTGTGTTCGATTAGACTTTTTAAGATCATAATATTAATATATTTATTTATAGATGCAAAAGTAACAATAAATACTTAAATATAATGTATTAATGTTCTTAATATCGCTACTAACAGAAATTTCAGAATAATTTTCGCAAATTAAAGTAGTCAAAACTGTCATTAAAAAGTTAATGTTTAAACCGCAATATACGACTTGAGTATTATTAAATGGAATTTGAATAAACACAAGCGTCAGTTGTTATTGTCATTAAACTGGAAATTTTAGGAAAATAGGGAAAAATTCTTCAAAAAATTTCAAATCTAATTTTCTTTTTTTCTCAGTCTCTATTGACTTATAATTCTTATTGCATGTATTATATTACTAGCTGAAAACCCGCGTTTCGATACGGAGTACATTCAAATTAAATATAACGGTCAATGTATGCAATTAATGCCAAAAAAAATAAATATATATATTTATAATAAATACGACGATCAATGTATACAATTGATGTAATATATATATATATATATATATATATATATATATATATATATATATATATATATATATATATATATATAATTATAAAAATATCGTAAGGGATATTTATTTTTTTGGATAATATCCAATCGTCTGCTGCATTAGAAAGAAAAGAAATATTTTTTTTGTCTATTTAGTTGTTATGCACGTGACGATAAATTTATTTAAAGTACCAGAAAAAGAAATCACGTGATCGGCATTTAATAAATTAAATTCTAAAAATGAATCTTTAAAAATTCACCAAAATTCAGAAAATCGAGGTAAAGGTTCGAAAAAGATTTCATTTTAAAGGAATTTTAGGATCTTTCTCGTGATATAAATTTCATAACCCTCAAATTATTATTTTTAATGCAAACTTAAAAAAAGTTACAAAAACAGCTTAAAAATTTAATTTAAAAAAATCGAAGGAGAATTTTTCAAAAACCTTTCTTAGTGCACCCCTACACCATAAGAAGAATCGCCATGCAAAATTTCAGCTCTTTAGGTCTAGCGGTTTGGTCTGTGCGTTGTATGTCAGTGAGTCAGTTACGGAACTGTTTTATATATATAGATTAATAAACTGATTGATTACCTGGTCTTTTACTTCAGTGACAAAATTTTCATTTCTCCAGTCAACATGCTCCGGTAACTGCACATTTGAAGGTGCAATGAATGCAGACGCTTCTTTAGTCAAGTTACCAATTTTCAGTCCGTTGAGAATATTCAGTTCTTCTGGAGTCTAGAGGGAATATGTGAGGATTCACAGTGAAAATATTTGAACTTTGTAAGCATAAATTACCTTGATTTATATAAGTAAGCATTATAATACTTAAACTTTGGTTAATTTTTTAGAACTCAAAGTCTGTTTTCCTATGAGAAAAAATTTGACTTATTTTTTATATACATATTTACTTCATTAAGGTTTGATTTAAGGAATATTATTTTATACTTGTGTTAGAATATTTAATTAGTGTAATCAACATGAAGTTTCTTAATGTTGATAAAAGATCTAGTTGGAGGGTTGTTTTTTAACCAGTAAATCAGGATAGTTGTTTTAAAAATCAACTATTCTGAATTCATACAAATGTTTCTGAAAAATATACACTTATTATGACTGTCGGAAAAATACAATACACTCAAAGCAGATCATAAGGTGATATTTCTTTAAAAGATTCTTATCCACAAATATCATTTGCATCTGCATCTCAGACGAAATATATATAAGTATAAATAAACCTATTTATGTAAGCATCTTTTTAAATTGGATCTTAGTACTGTACAATTTAATTTCATTACCAAGCCTACCATCACCATACTAGGTTTAAAATTCATTCACAGAATTATTGGTAGCTGTTATATTAGGATTTGTAAAATGCTGTTTCGCATAATTTTGTCAAAATATTACATCAGTCAAAAACAAATAATACAATTAGAAGTAAGTTATAGGAATAATTGGACGATATATGATGAATTGGGTGATTTCATTTAGAGCCACAAGAAACAGTTTTAATGATTACACTTGGGAACATCATACATGAAAAAGAATATTAAAAACCAAAAATATAGGATGATTCATTCCCTTATAACTTACCCTATCTGTGAAATTAGTTATTCCGAGCTTGAAACCATATTTGTTTAAATCCGCTTCAAAATTATGCTTTACAATCATGGCCAGATTTTTCTCCCAAACAAAACGTCGTATTCCTTCTTCATACTGAACATAACTCTTTCCATAAACAGTCTAAGGATACAAAAGAAATTTTATTGGTATTTAATCTTGGATATATTTATTAAGTTACACATTAAGATCATTATTTCTTTCTAAGAGTATAAATTGACATCCTACAGCATATCAATTAAAATATACTTAACTACCATACAAAATACAAAAACCTTATTGAAAAACACTTTTTAACAATTAATATTCAAATTAAGTTTTAAAACATACTTCTGAATAGAAAATTCTGATACAAGTTATTGAAGAAATCGAGGGTGTATAAATTCTAGTTCTTAATGATGAGTACTAAAAATTAATTAGTCATGAAAATGCATTGTTTTCACGGCATGATTGAGTTTTCAAAATAACTTCGTACCAATAATACTAAATAGAAAAAAGCTTATGTATCATAAATTCATAATTTGTTTTCTCTAAGGTGTTCATGGACTATGTGCAGTGATAAAAATATTCAATAGGTCTAATACATAACCATTTCCACTGAGCATATAGATTCTTTAGCAACAAGAAACATCACAATTTTCTAATACCATTGATTCGATGTTTAAAATTAAGCATTTTTAATATTTTTTAAATTTAAAATACGTAAATAAATTTTCCCCACCAGCAGGCTAAAATTTAATACTTGTAAAAAAAATCCCCAACGTATATTTATTCATTAAATTTCAAAATGTCCTGGAAAAGGATTAAATAACTTTTTTCTTATTATCATCATATTATTAAAATATCATATTTTTAAACATATTTTACTTTTATCATATTATTAAAATTTAAGCTACCATTAACATACACGAAATGTGTAGATAAGAAGCTCCTGTTTTAGACTAACACTTATTTTGCCACAAACTAAATGGAATATCAAAAGAGACAATTAAGGGATCATCGAAAGCTGAAAAGTATTTATTATAAATACTTTTCAGCTTATTGTGCTTATTGTGCATTTCAGCTTATTGTGCATGGTGAGTTTTCCGAGAAAGATTGAACTCACCATGAAGAAAATTACTCAATTCTTTTATTTCCGACTGCACTATCACAACACATGAGACAATTCTCTTTAAAACTGTGCATTATATCCATGGAAAAAATTATTAGTATTATGAGAGCAAATTTGTTGCTATCTATTTAATTTACTTCCTCTTAAAAGACGTAAATTTCTTACTTGCTAATCTTTTGGCCGAGGTGGTATGATGAATACTCGAGTTTCTCCCTTGAATCGTAGCTAAAGGTATCATGGCTAGGATTTCATGTTGAAGTAACCTTCCGTTTATGAATGAATATTATTACTTCAATAACAGAAAAAAATGTAAATTACCATAGCCTCCTAGAAGTTCTAATATAGAACCAAAATTTTACTGATGGTTCTCCTATAAGAACCACTAAGAGGCTGTAGTAAATCTCTCTTTCTACATTACAGATGCAAGAGTTTATTAGATACTTTGTCCCCCATCCAAAATGTGGCAATATGGGAATTGTAAACCTGAATAGGGCAACGACATAGATTATCTCCTAAAATAGGGACACCTACACAGAATTGAAGGTTTCAGTATTGGGAAACGTGAATTAAACTTAATTCAAAAACTTACTTGAAATACTTACTTAAAATTAAACTTAATCCTTAAACTAAAATTAATCCAAAATATGGCAATAAGGGGAATGTAACCCTGAATGGGACAACGACATAGATTTTCTCCTAAAATAGGGACACCTACACAGAATTGAAGGTTTCAGTATTGGGAAATGTGAACTAAACTTAATCCAAAAACTTACTTGAAATACTTACTTAAAATTAAACTTAATCTATAAACTAAAATTAATCCAAAATATGGCAATAAGGGGAATGTAACCCTGAATGGGACAACGTCATAGATTATCTCCTAAAATAGGGACACCTACACAGAATTGAAGGTTTCAGTATTGGGAAACGTGAATTAAACTTAATCCAAAAACTTACTTGAAATACTTACTTAAAATTAAACTTAATCCTTAAACTAAAATTAATCTAAAATATGGCAATAAGGGGAATGTAACCCGGAATGGGACAACGAAATAGATTATCTCCTAAAATAGGGACACCTACACGGAATCGAAGGTTTGAGTATGGGGAAATGTGCACTAAACTTGTATTCACTGAGAAATCCTTTAGAAAGCAGTCGACAATAATAAGAGTAAAGGGGAAATGCCACAAAGAGTAGTGGATCAGTGTCCGAAAGCAGATAAAGAGGAAACAACTGGGGATACTTTGAATTCTACGAAGCTAGAAAAGAGAACAAAAGTGCTCCCCCAGAAGAACTTTCTCTGTACCACTCGGTTCAGAGAGAATTACAGCCTACAATAGAGAAGGGACACCCCAAAGGCCGGGGTTTACAAAAACAGTGGGCATGACCTTATGGCAAAACAGGGGAGAAATCGTGAACAGATAAACAGTAACGAAAACTACTTCAGATTAAAACAGATACAAGAAAACATTTAAAAAACCCAAAATACAGAACAATTATAATGCAAATACTATTAAAAATATTATTGCAAGTTCTAGGTGAGTTGGAAGAATAAAAAGTCTTGATTAAGTATATACGGGTTCCTAACATAATTGTCACTTGGATTAACATGACCCACAAAACTTTCTCTCAAGATATCAGTTGCGGTATTTGTTCAGGTAAAAGCATATTTTGCCCCATTTTTTAAATATGCATATGAAATTGATCCATTACTCATTAATCGTTTAAGAAGATTTAAAGATTATGAGCAATTGAAGTGCTCACAGGTGAGCAGTACTGTTCCCTTTGATACATAAATGATGGCAATATTACATTCCTTGCGCAAGAGTCATCCAAAGCAATTGAAAAGATATCTTGTGTAAAAGTGATCAATTAAATAGTTAATATTGTCAATTACAATAACAACTGCTTTATGTTACCTTATAGTTCTCCCATAGTTGATCGAGATTTGGTTGAAGAGTTGCGTTTAAAAGAGGTGCTCTGATTAATAAGCTCAAAAGATAAATAAACATCTAAAAATAAAAAAAATTCTTGAAGCATAAAGTGTTAAATATACAAGCTTCATCCCGCATGTGAAGCTTTTTACTTGAAAAGGAAGTAAAAAGCTTCATATGCGGGAAATAAATATGTGATAAACAATTAAATAACTGGATAATGGAAGAAAAATAACAATAATTTCGCGTAGTTGAAATTATTAAACTGTAGTGAAACAGTGAAACAGTAAAATTAATAGAAATTAATAGAATATTGTAGGCTAGGAAATTCATTTAAATAAATTTATTTCCCATAAATCACAAAAAAATTTTATTCTCTACTGGCTGATTAAATAAAAAGATGCATTTAGATTCAATGCAATTTTTACTAGCAATTTTAAAATTGACAGTATGAGATGAATATGGAACTTCCGATTTAGCACAAAAATAACCTAAACTCCTGATTATTCTTGCTAATTAATATATGCCTGTGCATGGAAAACTTAAAACTTCGAGTAGTTTAAATATAGTTATTTATACCTGAAAAAGGATTTATTAGGAGGTTTTAATATGGACTTATTCGGAAGTTTTTACAGTACATCTACAGAAAATAATTTAAAACTACCAAGATTATAAATTTTTCTTTTGTACAAAGCCTGTTATGTTTCTTTGTATGCTAACCAGCGTCGGTTCCCACCAATTAGCATTTTATTAAACTTCCTTTCTTCTAATAATAGAATGAATAATCTCCGAAACTGGTAAACTGCTTCTCCTAGTCGGGTTCTTTTTGGTTTGGTTTGGAACGCTACGGTCAATTGTTTGCTACACGAGGGCTAATTAGACCGGGATCTACTGCTTAAAACCGATCCCGAACAGCTACAAACGTCCATGCCATGCTTGGGACTTCTGGCCCACAAACTCTGTTACCGAATGCACACGTAATCGGGAGATCAGCGTAAATTAATTTTCAACTTATGAACTAAAAAGCTATGAGCAGTTTTAAGTCACTACAATTTTCGGTACAATGTTTTTCTGCTATTTAAAAAAAGGACAATATTTTACACAAAGACTTTGTATCGTTCAAATATTTTTTATTACTTTTTATTATAACTGGCCAGATTCTTGGAAACCCAGTCTTGGTTTTATCTCAGAACCTCCTGTCGCTAGTAATGGAAAACGTTTCGACTTACGCTTATAAAAATATAGATGCAAATGAGATATTGTTTCGGAGACTTTTCCTGAGACAATCTAGTGGATAAAAGGATGCCTTTCGTAGAAACATGTTTAGGAGAAATTTATCTTACCTACGCATGTCAGTAAAGCACAGGCAGTGAGACTTATCAGTTTTGTATCAAAGATCAGACTTGGAGAGAAATTACAACTTTGTACACTCAGTGTGTATCTTACTGGAGTACCAAGCTTGACGCAATAATATGAACGATGGTTTTAACAGTGTAAAAATATTAAGCAACGTTTTTATGATCACTGGTGCGGGGGAAAATACAAAAATCGATAGACAATCAAAATGCTCTTCGAATGTAAGTTACATTTAGATAATTAATTTTCTTACCTTTATCGATACTAAACAAGAGGATATGTTCAACAAAATGTATTTCAAAAAACCGAGAAGGAAGAGTGACCAGATATATATAGGTATTCATATCACTGATTCCCCTTACTATCAAAAGTTAGATTATCTGTACGGTAAGGCCAGAAAGTGACAAAGGTAAAACAAACTAATCATTGGTCACGTTATTCTTTGCGCCGTTGGAAGGCAATGAATCTCCCTGTTTGTTTGAAGAAGATAAGAAAGACGAGAAATTTCGAAAATATTTTCGATGAATCTTAAGATTACTGTGATATTTCTACTCATTACTAGGGTTAGATGAAGTTTCTTAATTTAGGGAAAAATTTGCTGCCGAAACAAGAATATTTCTTTAATAACTTGGCTTCATTAATTTAACACAGTGCCGACATAAATTTATTTCACATGAAATTATTTTTTCCTTCATATACGATTACTATTTATACAAACATAAAACTACGACAGAATAAAATCTGTGTTCATTGTTCGCAAAAGTTGTTAAAGTGCTAGTTAAAAATTTTGTGAAAAAGTCTCTGAGGCTAGGGTTAGATGCAGCTTGCTAGGGTTAGATGAAGTTTCTTAATTTAGGGAAAAATTTGCTGCCGAAACAAGAATATTTCTTTAATAACTTGGCTTCATTAATTTAACACAGTGCCAACATAAATTTATTTCACATGAAATTATTTTTTCTTCATATACGATTACTATTTATACAAACATAAAACTACGACAGAATAAAATCTGTGTTCATTGTTCGCAAAAGTTGTTAAAGTGCTAGTTAAAAATTTTGTGAAAAAGTCACTGAGATTTCCTCAGATAGATAGAGTTCATTATTAAAGCAGCCTTATGGTGATCAGTAGGTCCGTGGTTCATTTCTCGTTCATTCCAGAAAACTTTAAAATCATGTTCCCAATTTGGAATTGAACGATTATGAATTACTGTGCAAATAAAGGATAAATTCCCAATGAAAATAAGAAAACCATGGAGAAAATAAATAAAAAAAAATATATATATATTTTTTTTTTAATGTGGAAGCACTTGTCGCGAAGACATTCGCCTATAATTCACCGCAGTTTTGCTGGCCATTTTATTATGGGGGCGCCATATAGGCGGAGCAGTATTGCCCCCTATGAAGGGACGACACAAACGGAGGCATTTTAGTGGCGCTTCGCCAGGATTCGACCCGAGCACCCTCAGCACCGAAAACCAGCGCGCTGTACCACAAGGCCGCCACGGCCCAATAAATAAATTATAAAATAAATAAATAATATATATATATATATATATATATATATATATATATATATATATATATATATATATATATATATATATATATATATATATATATATATATATATAACAACTAAGTATGACCAACATCTCATGTCCTTTGCTTGAAAGAAATTGTTGCAGTATCTGAAGAAAGTTTATAAATTAAGATATCCTCACCTCACAAAAATGATAGATAATCTTTATTAACAGGATATACTTTATTTTCTCGACGAGGGTAACTCGAGCATTTGTCTTTATATAAGAGGGTTCTCCATTGAAGTCTCTATTTTGATAGAAGTATGCTATAGTAACTTCCAATGCACATTTTTAGTCGTTTAAGCTAGTAAACATAATTTAATGATTTTTTAAACTGCAAGAAATATTATATAGAATATTATATGAATTATGAATTTAAGAGACTGAAATTTACAAGCATAAAAGATTAAAGTAAATTAATAAAAAAAGAAGCTTATCTAACGTATTATACCAAGCTAAGATTGAATAGACAAAGTACGCCATATTTTGAAAGAACATATATATATATATATATATATATATATATATATATATATATATATATATATATATATATATATATATATATATATATATATATGTCAGGATTTAAGTGGGAAAAGAATGATTACCTTAAAATTAAAGGGGGCTTGGGAATTAAATTATATTCGTGGCGTAATTCGCCTCTAATTGTTCGTATTTCAAGACGCGAATTGGGAAAGGGAAATTCCCCTTTTCATTATGTAATCTTGGCGCGCCTGTGGGTTCTGCGGTCGAGGAGGAAACATTACCTTTATCCTTGAAAGATGTCTGGTTTGGGCTCTGCGCATGTGCAAGGAGAGCTGACACGCGGAGATGCCCGCGAATTTTTGTCAGAACGCGGGATTTAATCGTTGCTAGTGGACGCGTGTCAGCTGGGTCCACAATTTGAAAATGGCGAGCGCTCAAATATGCGCTACTTGGATCAGTGGTTGCTGGAAAGAGAAATAAATTGACTTTACTTCGCTGGAACTGTGCTTGTTTATTGGATTTAGACTGCTTACTACTCACCACCAGTATTATGATGATGACTGCAAATTAATGTGAGAACAGGCAAACCACACGCCTGTCATATATATATATATATATATATATATATATATATATATATATATAGTATACATGGTTGTATGTATTTATTATGAGCTGAAGTCACTGGGTTGGTTATGTATCACAAACTAAATAATGAATTTATGAATTCTAATTTGTAATGTGAAATTGTCTGTACCATCTGCAAATGTTTGGTTTATAAAATATTATTATGACATATTCTAGAGAAATTTATTACTGTTTTATTAACAAACGTATTATTATGTTCTTAAACTTTTTTTATTAGTAAAGCAATAGCACTTAGACATGCATCTATATACTGTTATATGCCCCTAAAATACAACAAAAGCAAGCAGAAGAAACAAAACACAAATCAAAATGGCATATAGAAATCTTGGAGCAGAAACAACAGTCTAATTGGGCTCCATTGATATACATTCTCCCTTATCAGTTCCCTGGCCTCCCAATATCTGCATTAAAAACAGTTACTTGATAATGCGGAGCACAGTGGTAAATGCTGTGCATCCATAGGCACTTCTATTCCACAAAGAGTACAGTTTGGGCTTTCGAGAATACCGAACCTGAAAAGGTATTTAGGCAAACAGTCGTGTCCCGTGGCAAGTCTAAAAGCAGCAACACTTGTTCTTGGTTCTGATGTTCTTAAACTATAAAACTTCGGGTGGCTGTGTACAATATACATAAACAATGAGTTATTATGCGATAGCAAATGTTATACACCCGTATAAGTGTATTCCTAGAAAATACGAAAAGACCTGGATTTGAACAGCACGAGATATCTTAAATGAAGACCATAGGCATTTTTCAAAGATAAATTTACACCATTCAATTAGATATCCTTATATGTACGCTAAAACCTCCTATTATACAGGCTGTGTAATGCTTAGCTAAACAAAACCAGAAAACACGTAAAATCCAAAAACTTCCGTATACGCTAAAAAAGTGAGCTAATCAGATGATTTTAATGAACATAAAAAAATGTAAGTTCTGGTAGGTTAAAATAATGACGAAATGCATATAGATTTTCAGTTTTTATTTCTTGTGGAAAAAATCTGTTATATTTTTGGGATTACCGGCGATTTTGTCATTCTCCTTTCAAACAGTAAAGATTAATTACATTCTTTTCCTTTTGGGATTTATTGATGATCCGCAAATGGAATAATCTACCAATGAATTAACGGGAGTTCTGAGTACAACAATCTGTAATTGTATGTTTAAAAAAATCATACCATAATAGTTGTTTTCAGAATCATTATTCTGATAAGACGAATGTGAATAAAATGCGTTCCCTCTTCCATTAGCAAATGTCGCAAAATTTATAAATTCAAAGTTACTAAATTTGCAAATTCAGACTTCATATCATCACTTTCATTGATCAAAACCAATCACATTTTATTTTCCAATAAACAGAATGATCTGTAATAGATATTGCATTGTTGTCGGTTTCACAGACTTTAAGTCAACACTTGCTATCGAGGACCAGTCATCGCAGTAGTCATCATAACTGCGTGTGAGAGTTGGACAATGAATTCCTAGTTCTCAGCAGATAACTGATACTATACACCAGTTACGTCTTTTACTTGCAAACATGTAGGTCAAAAACTCCATGCTTGATAACAGCAATGATAAGTGTAATTTGATAATAGTAAAACAAAATGTAATCATATGATTTTTCTTGCTTGACAAACATCAGATAAAAGGTTTTCTCTCACGCTACTAATTTAACTTTAGCAGAACGGTAAATAACCAAAACATTACTTTCGTTCAAAATATAACGTAAATAAAAGAGTGTTTCAAAAATGAAAGAAAACAATCATCAACACTTTCGAAAATTAAATTCTACTGTAAGAGTGAAAAGAGAGAATTTCAACTACTAAAATTCAGATGGAGATTGCATTCAGTAGAAATGGTAAAAGTCGATGGCTAATTTTTTAGCACACAATCAAAAACGTCTGTCATTTTGTCATTTTCCAGACTTAATTTGTTTGTTCAAAATATAACGTAAATAATACAGTGTTTCAGAAATGAAAGAAAACAATCATCAATACTTTTGAAAATTAAATTCGACTGTAAGGGTGAAAGGAGAGAATTTCAACTACTAAAATTCAGATAGAGATTGCATTCACTAGAAATGGTAAAAGTCGATGGCTAATTTTTTAGCACACAATCAAAAATGCCTGTCATTTAGTCATTTTCCGCGCTTATTTTGTTCGCATTTCAACATGCTACAAAATGCATTGTGGCCTTTTGTCTGGTCCGGTAGTCAAACCAATACTAGCAAACCTTGAGGTCATTAATTTACCATTTGAATTATCTTAATGATGCGAGAAACTCTCATCTTTCAAATTCCAGTCCTCACAAATTTCTTGTACTTTTTTATGAATTCTGTAGTTAAGTTGATATAAAATCATTACATGTGTGTGTGTGTGTGAGAGAGAGAGAGTAAAATTGTTATATTTTATGGTTAGTTACATTAAAACTGTCTTCAGTTTTGAAGGAAAAGAAGCTGCCTCACTGTAGGGAAGAAATTAGCCTAAAAGAGTCGTTATGAATAAGCAGTTAAAAGCTCCATTCGTGAAATTTTTTCAGTTGTGGCTGAGCAAAAAATCGCACCATGCTAACAACGGCGACCATGCAATGACCATGTAAACAATGGCGGCAAAAAGGTGTGCAAAGACCGTTCCGATTGCATGACAGAAGACAGTAAATGGGGAAAACTGTCAAACTACAAGTAGAAACAGAAAAAAGGGGAGAAGACAATGAGAAACAAAAAAGAAATACGAGAGACGTTGTATGAAAATACTTGATTGTTTATATTGTTTATTTAAAGTGAATCTTTACAACTTATATTTTCCCAATCATCATTTGATTGTCCGGTGATATCATTTCTGTTTGTAACCCTGTAGTTCTCGCTAACGTTGTTGTTGAATAAAGAGAAATGAAAATGTATCCCCGAATGCAAGATATATGTTACTTGTACGATCTGAGTTATCTACCCACGAGAAAAAATCAAAAGGGATTGACCATTTAGCAATTATACAAACCTTACAGTTTTGGAAGAAGGTTATTATGTCACGGTTTCTCTGGTTTTCAAAGTTCAAAAGCTTTTTGATGTAGTTAATAGTTTGCCTAACCTAAATATTACATCACGACTTTTCTGTTTGAGAAGAAATTTTTAACCTCAGGTATGGGGGATCTTCAGTTTTAATATATTTTAATCGTTTTAATTTGAAGAAACATACTGAGAGGATTGAAACTAACATATATTGAAAAATTATTGAATATGATTGAAAATATTATTGAAAATATTAACTCCCTGTCAACTATGGATAAAGAGATGATGATATGATCATTTTAGTACTGAATGAATCTCTGAGACTTACCTCTTATGCATAAGTTGTTGATTTAATTGTTTTTTGCTTAAATTTTCTCTTTAGGAGGAATCTTGTAATTTTCTTCCATTCCTTTTCAAATTAGTTTCAAAGAGGTTCAAATAATAGACGGGAGAGGGAAGGGAAATTGCAAAAGCAGTTTTACTTTTGACAATACGGGGGATTGACTACCTTATTTTCTACCTATGGGTCAAATTTTATTATTTTTGTATACATCTCTTGCTTTGCGAAATATAGTAGCATTTACTCTTAAAAATTACATATTTGCATATATGATTCCGAATATTTTCCTGTCTCATATAATTTGAGGTGTCTTCGAAGGAATCTAATAATTCTAATCCAACGTTTTTACATTGCAGTATTTTGAAAAACATTGTTTTGGATTAACTTTCAAAATTGAGTCTAAATTCCCGAATTCGAAAATTCAACAATAATTTTATGAATCTGATGAAACATTCGAACCATTATTTGAGTTAACCTATTTTCCCTTCGAAGCCTCTGACGAAGAAAGGAATAAAATGGACGTCGCTATTAAAACGTTTAATAGCTTGCATAATTCATCTACTGCTAATGGAGCTGACACACATTTACTACTGTTTCTTTACTTATCGAATGCCCGTTAGACATTTCTAAATAAAATACTATTTCTAAATTCTAAAGTCTCTGTCGATCTAGATTAGAAGTATTAAATAAGTTGATATGTAACCTAATGCGTTGAGATAATACGTATTAATTACACTCTTTGAATAGTTTGCTTAACGTACACAGACATTTTACGTAAATGCTGAGGCCTTTTCAGATTTATCCTGTGTTTTGTAATTCAAGTATTTAGTGATAGTCTTAAATTCAACTGGTAAAAGTTATATATATATATATATATATATATATATATATATATATATATATATATATATACATATACTGAAGTGCCACTGAATTAGGGATACCTACCTAGTAACGAGTTGGGCCTCCTCTGGCCTTGATAACGGCTGCCACACGACGAGGCATAGATTCAACAAGTTTCTGGAAACGTTCCACGGGAATGGCTTGCCAAATATTGTCTAAAGCTGTCCATAATTCAGTAAGGTTCTTTGGTACTGTGTGATGACCTTGTTCCAAAACATCCCAACGATGCTCAATAGGATTTAAGACTGGGCTTCTAGGTGGCCAATTCATGACAGAGAAGTCAGAGGAATGCTCCTCCAACCAGCCAGTAGCCAACCGGGACTTGTGAGAGGTACAGTTGTCTTGCTGGAAAACTCCATTACCGTGCGGATAACAGAACAGCATAAACGGATGGAGGTGATAACCCAGCAACTCTACGTACCGAATTGCATTGAGGGAGGTTGGTACACGCACCAAAGATCCCAAACTGTGCCACGAAAAAACACCCCAGACCATGATTGAGCCACCATGCCCTTGTACATTTCCAGCCAGGCATGCAGGATCCATGGCTTCATGAGCCTGACGCCATATTCTCAGCCTCCCGTCGGCGTTAAGTAGTCGGAATCGAGACTCATCACTCCATGCTACTCGTTTCCAGTCCTCTACACTCCAGTCTCTGTGCTCTCTTGCCCAGGCAAGACGTGCAGCCCGATGGCGAGTATAGAGCAATGGTACTCTCGTAGGACGACGGCTCCCGAAACCCATACGGTGAAGCGAGCGTTGCACAGTCCGTTTACTGACTGTACGACTGCCGCCGTCATTAAACTGGGTGGTAATTTGAGCTAACGTTTGGCTTCGCTGGCTACGTACAATACGCCTGAGCCGTCTCTCACCACGCACTGTCAAGGCTAATTGTCCTTTGCAGTTTGCCCGATCGCTAGTTTTTTTCCACCATCCATGTATTCTTGGTATACTCTTGACACTGTCGACCTTGAAAATCCTAGCTGTCTGACGATTTCGGAAATTGAATGGCCCATGCGTCGCGCACCTACGATTTGTCCGCGATCGAAGGCGTCTAAATCAGGCTGTTTACCAATACTGGCAATTCCAACAACTAATTCAGAACAACCACAGTACGCGCAATATATGCAGTTTCCACAGCGCCCTCACTTGCGCATACATGATGCGCAGCGCTACACAATTTGCATAGGCTTTGCTATCCCTAATTCAGTGGCACTTCAGTGTATATATATATATATACGTATATACTCTTAGACAAAAAAAACCGACGCACCAAGAAGGAGTTATTCGAATGGGACGAAAATCGGTAGATGTGATGTATACATATGTACAGAAAAGCAAATGATTGCAATTTGAGAAAAATTGGACGATTTATTAAAGAGAAAGAGCTTCACAAAGTGAAAAAGTCAATAACGCGTTGGTCCAACTCTGGCCTTTAAGCATGCAGTTATTCGGCTTGGCATTGATTGGTAGAGGTGGCGGATGTCCTTCTGCGGGATATTGTGCCAAATTCTGTCCGATTGGCGCTTTAGATCGTCAAAATCACGAGCTGGTTTGAGGGTCCTACCCATAATGTCAAAAGGCACATGTCAAAATGAGTTCTCAAAGAACCTACAATTGCTTGACAGTAGTGGCGTAACCAAGATCATTTTCTTGGAAATGTTTTCTAGCTTCTAGGGAGGGACTTTTATCTTTGGTGGTATGAAAATGAACACTTAACGTATAACCTTTTGTCTATCTAATAAGGTTCAGAAAAAGGAAGGGGGAAGTCTTCCCTATTCCCCGTGGTAGCGTGACTGGACTGTAAAACATGCATCTGATCCATATTGAGAAAATCCAAATTTAAAAAAATGAAAAGAAAAGAGTTGAAATAAATAAGCAAATGCCGGGCATATAAACATAGGGCTTTGAGCTCTAAAATTTTCCATCACTCCTAAAGATTTTCCGATTCTTCGAAATTTTGCTTGATTCTTGACATAAAGCTTTACCTCTCTACCGCAGTAGAAACTCGAAGTTCAACTGAAGCAAATTTATTAATCTCGTGTGTAGTTAAATTAAATTTTCTATTCCTCCAACTGTTCAAGTGGTTAATCTGAAAAATGAAATTTTTAGGGCCTAACTAAGACTTCATCTTTGGTTTAAAGGAGACTATTTTTTATCTTTTCATTTGCAGCCCTGCTGCAGAGTTCATGTTCAAGGTTACGAGCGCAATGCTAAATTATCATTCGAGCTGTTTCATTTATAATTTTTAAATTCTCAGTTTCGAGAAATTAATTCTCCTTATAGATGTTTAAAAACTTCATAAACTTGCTTGTTTTGGACTAATTCAAACAACAGTCGTGGAACTATGCTTCGCCCGCTTTATTGTACTCTAAAAAAAATAAAGCCATTGAATACACAGGAGAATACAAACAGGGCTAGAAACATTTTGAAACCTTAATATGTCCATTCAAGCGAGCAAAAAAATTAATGCCCTTCAAGAAATTTTACTTCCCTGATTTTTTTTTCTCATGATAGATATTGCTATCGAATTAATTATACTTAAAATTTTTGAATTGTCCTAAACCCTATTGAAAAATAAATTAATAAAAATATTTCATTAAATGTTTAGACTCAATAATAATTATTGTAAAATGCTATAATTATATCAAAAAAGTGCTTTTCAGGGATAGGGGCTTGAAATGAAAGAATTTTATTGAGGGAATAAGTCTTGTTATTCAATAAAAATAAAAGCTGCCAATATTGGCAAAATATTGTGTTGTATTGGCAAAGTTTTCTAAAGTTTTTTTCAAGAAATCTTTAGTATCCGGACTGTGAAAGCTGATCAGATTTTATGACTTAAGTACACCCGATTCTCTTTTTGCACGGTGGATATGTTCCAGACGCTAGCGTGGAAAAAAAGTGTCAAAAAAAAAAATACAGTGAACATAAAAAAAGGGGAGATTTGGAGATAGGTTCTATCCAAATATTTATTAATTACAAATGCCCTGAAGATTGGCTATTACGTCATTTGTTATCAGTAAAGGGCGAGACTGTTGGCCATTCATTTAAAGGGGCACCGTATAGGTGGCCAGCATTACCCTCTACAAGCCGGTCCCGTAATTTAGAACCGAGTCAAGTGACGAGACCGGAACACTTGACTCCGCACCTCCAGAGGTAAATTTGAGAACTTGGTGAACATTGCAGCTACGACAGATCCAAATATACTTAATAAAAAAAAGAGTGTTAATTTTCATATGAAATTTGCATTCGATCGACCGAATAAATATTTAAGAGCAAAGCCACAAATCTAATTTTAATTATGTTTATACGGGCTATTTTTTAAACTGCAAAAGTGTGGCAGCACGTTTTCGGAAGCGGTTAAAAATAAATTGAATATATATTTTATTTATATGTGACCTGGTCAATTGAAAGGGGGCTTACGTGCGAAAACAAGTTATCGAGAAAACAGCTGTTAAAGGTAAAAAACTCGTTGCGTCAGTTTCACGTTAGTTGTTCCCTTTTATCGGCGTTGCCTGGTGTCTAACTGTATTCAAGGACGTCAAGTGTTGTTTCTGCTCGGAATATTATCGTAGTTAATCGCATTAAGTTGAGTTTCCAAATGTTATCATTGTTATCGCGCAGGCCGTCTTTTTCTTTATCACGTTAATGTAATCGTTTCTGTTGGTCTTTTGCAGAAAAATCCTCAACTTCCTCACAACCAACACGTTAAAAGGTCTCAAGAAAGACGACGACGAAGAAAAATACAAAAACTACTTAGTAATGTTTTTATGGCATATAATAATGTTTTTTGTATCGTTAAATTTTTTTTTATCTTTAAAATCAGTTTTTTTCGTATTTGTACTCGGCTTTTTCTTTATTTTTAATAAACTTTTCCACAAATTATGACTTTCTGGTTTTCATCATGTGAAAGAGCGTCTCATACTCTATCCGAATCGGCAAAAAAGTGGAAAATGATTTTTTGACACCTAAGCCCCCCTTTTCATAGACCAGGTCACATATATACAACATTCAGTCATTCAGTGTCACCACTAGACAATAAACGTTCCCGTTTACTGTTGTTTTTCGCTGGCGAAAAATCCCTCTCGTCACTGGAAATATTGAATGGCGATATATCCGCAAGTGTATCTTGAACAAACAAAAAAAAAGTCTTGTATTTCTTTTGTTTCACAGGTTTTGAATACGAATTCGGTTATCAAACGCCGCGATTTTGTTTTTGTGAGTTCTTTATATGATGTTTCATAACATGCCATCATCACTTTTAAATCACGTTCGAATGGTACAACTCGTTCGACATTGTCATAATTTGCCATAATAGCCCAGTCAAAATAGGTTTTATGGCTAAACAAAATATGAAAGTTTTGAAATTTGGTGGAGATGTTTGTTTAGGCATGCTAATGAACATACTAAAAGTCCCTACCGATCAGACTTGAGCTTTCGCCGCCATCTTGGAATATGTGTACACTTTTTTGGTTTTTTGGAAATAACTTTAAAAATATTAAATTTATAAAAAATAATTAAATGCAAAAATTAAAGAGCATTAAATTATGAACAAAAATCATTCCTAACTTTTTTTTATATGTCTAACAGGAACAAAGATAATTGACTTTGAAAAGATCGCACTATCACAGCTGGGACGCGCAAGCACGGTTTCTCATCGCGGTGGGGGGAAATACCCATCGCATGTGCATACCATAATTAGCCAAATTAGTTTTACACTAAATGGGAAGGTTTTTTGTATTTTTTCAAATAACTAGGGAAATATTAACTTTACGTAAAAAAAGTTTATTTCAAAAATTAAAAAAACATTAAATTATGTACAAAAGCGATTTTATACATTTTTGTCGTAAACCTAACAGGAACGAAGATATTGACTATAAAATGCGCGTTGATAATGGAGGTAGCTTTAAAGTCTCGTTGCAGGCGCTCTTTTTTCAATATCTAACCTCTCCCACATTTCGGCATTCTTTAAACACAAGAAAATAGACTTTAATGTTTTTCGCTATGTAGATAATTAATCATTATTAGTTTTATACATGAATGCAGTAAATTTGGGGGTATTCACTATCAGATTTCCATTGCGAATAATTGTTCAAGCTTACTTACTTCAGGATTTACGTGCTTTTTTCGGTACGGGATTCTCCCCTTCGTCAGGCATGTATAGATCGTCTATGGATCCGCTAGCATCGGCACATTCATCAACTTCTTTCATTCGATCGTCATCATCAACAGGGCCGATGCCATTCTGACATACCCAATTGCAATTATTGCAGGCCGTTGTGCAGTTGATGCCTGCTTTCCGACATCCCCATCTTACTCCACAGTCAGTCTTACAGTTGCAAAACACCATGTTTAAAACAGAATCGGGAACTACTGCATCCATAGTTGTGATGGGCACAAGAATTTTCTCATGACGCTTCCAGCCCCACAGGCAGTTGGGCCTTTCTTTTTCAGGTGCTCCAAAGTCTTCCTCATTTTAATTTCGATGGCTCGTATTTGAGTGTGTGCGTTTAAGATTTCTTGCGATGGTGGTTCAGTAGCAAAATATCGAAACGACTCACGGAGATTTTTACATTCCAAATCCGATATGTCCATGCCGTCAAAAATTATTTTTGCTAAAGCCGTTTGGGTCAATAAATGAGCTCGGACGGCCAGGCAACATTTTTTCTACTGACGTAGGTGCATAAATCAAAGTGAGTATTTCTTTTAACCCACTTCCAGCCATTATGTACCCAATGCAGCCTAAGAATAACATTAAAAGATGGAATCCACCAAGCCTTACAATACAACTTGATAATAATGGATTGGATGTTGCTGCGACTATCTCTCGAGCTTTAATATACAGTGGTTGGTCAAAGGTGAGTATGCAAGACTTTTGGTGCATTTTAACACACTGCTGTGCAGCATATTTAAACACAGTGAAAATGGTGCCATAACTTGCTTGGTGGTGAATTAACAAAAGGAAGGGGTATTACTTTGGTCTTTTCACAAAGCTGGTTTCTGGTTATACAATGGAAAAATCCTTTCCATTCAGGTATCTGTGGAAAACCTAACCACTTAGCACACATCTAGGAGATATCAGATGGCTTAGGCAGTGGTAAATCTTCCGCTAAAGGATTTAAGACATTCAAATCTTCGATAGTAATTGTTTTTAACCCAGGCCCTCGAAAATTTTCAAACGTTTCCAGAGGAATGATTCCCATTTTGCCTACGGTCGATGCGGATGTAAGTTCGGTTAATTTTTTTATCTTCGTCCCGGTTTCCACTGCTGACGCTGGAGTAAAACAAGCAATGCCTCCCATGCTATGAAACGTATTCAGGCCATCGATTGTCGACACATTGAAATCTGCATTGTCAAATACGAATTGGCAGAATGATCCCTCGCGCATTTGGGGTTGCGGATGATTTATGGCTGACATCTCAAGTGTTTGGGCTTCATAGTAAGAAGAACAAAATCCCAAATTCGAGAGCATTGTTATTAAATTCTTGGAACATAACTTTTTGTACAAAAATAAAGCAAGACCATTGAGCAGAGGAGACATAAATAATCATGGACTTAGCGCTGATATAATGACGTGAGCTATTGTAGTGACATTTTTTTCCGCCTTAGCAATCTTTTTTTAATAATCAAGTGCTCCAAAAAAGATTTTAGGCTTTCTGGAATGCCCTTGTTCACATCTCTGAAAAAGTTATCACTTGGAGGATAGCAATGAGTGTCATAAACTGGTGTCTGGATATCTTCTTTTATTATGGCTGCAGAAGTTTGTACTATTCGTAGACGCTCCTCACGATCATTTCGTATCCTTTTGTCGTACAAGAGTCTGATAAGACTTTCATTCCAGTATTACGTAAACATATGACAGTAACTTTTTTGGAGTTTGAAGCAAAAATAATGCCATCCCCGTATTTTTGTTTCAACTTATTTCTCAAAGTGATGTCGTCTGGAACTAGCCCTGTAATTTGCGATTTGAGTTCGGGTAGTGAGAATTGACAGTCGTCATTATTATCAAGGAAGAAGGATATTTCGTCTACAGCTGCTTAGACGTAATCCGACTCAGGCCGCCCTCTCTTTCTGATTGGTGCAGTGTGTAGAAGTCATGAAGTCATGAAGCAATCTTGGTGATAAATCGCATCAGCTGCAACTAAATCAGCAACGTTTATTATACGACTCTGAACTTCCTCTCCCCACTGGTCATGTCTATTCTCTGCAGCTTCAAGAACTTTGTTTTTCATTTCGAGACTCCTAACTTCGTACATAGTTCTTCGCCTGTCAGTTGGTTTTTTCTTTTGTCTTGCTTTGAATTCTTCGTCTATCACTGCCGTACAAAAGAAACATTTTGTTCGAAAATCGAACTGAGGTAAAAAAGATCGTAAACTTACCGAACACAACGAATGAACCGAAACAGATTTTAAATGTTCCAACTGTTCATGCTTATTGTCTTTTCTTTGGACTCTAGCTCTTAAAGCGTCGATCCCCTTTTCTCCTACATTCACGAAATCATCATTTGACATTAATTTTTTACATATAAAACATAGTTCCGTATCAGCCATTGTTCGCAGACGAACACGGAACGGTGACTAACTATAAACTGGCTAAGAAAATACTAGGTTAAGACCGATTTGGCGCCTTACGGTATGCACATGCGCGTGTCTTCCAGCCATCGCGATGAGCATCCCCGCATGCGCGTCCCTGGTGTGATAGTTCGCTCTTTCCAAAGTCAATTATCTTTGTTCGTGTTAGACTTATAAAAAAATATAATGTATGTTTTTTGTGCATTGTTTTTTGTAGAAGCTACCTCCATTATCAACGCGCATTTTATAGTCAATATCTTCGTTCCTGTTAGGTTTACGACAAAAATGTATAAAATCGTTTTTGTACATAATTTAATGTTTTTTAATTTTTGAAATAAACTTTTTTTACGTAAAGTTAATATTTCCCTAGTTATTTGAAAAATACAAAAAAACCTTCCCATTTAGTGTAAAACTAATTTGGCTAATAATGGTATGCACATACGCGGGTATCTCCCCCCACCGCGATGGGGAACCGCGCTTGCGCGTCCCTGGTGTGATAGTGCGCTCTTTTCAAAGTCAATTATCTTTGTTCCTGTTAGACATATAAAAAAATGTTATGAATGATTTTTGTTCATAATTTAATGTTCTTTAATTTTTGTATTTAATTATTTTTTATAAAATCAATATTTTTAAAGATATTTCCAAAAAACCAAAAAAGTGTACACATTTTCCAAGATGGCGCCGAAAGCTCAAGTCTGATCGGTAGGGACTTTTAGTATGTTCATTAGCATGCCTAAACAAACATCTCCACCAAATTTCAAAACTTTTATATTTTTTTTTAGCCATTCGTCAAAATTGGGTCTATTTTGATTGGGGTAATAAAATGATTTCCAAGTTTATTGGCCGATTAGAGTAAGGTAACCAGATTTTAACATTAGTAAACCGGGACACATTGACAGGGAGGGGGGGGGTTCTTGATTAAAAATTTGGTCTATATGGAGAAACAAAAATTTTTATAGAACGCAAAAATAATATTGTAATATATTTTTTAAAATTTTAACATAAGTTCAATTTACAAATATAATAAATAAAAAAAATTATGTATAGTATTATTTTATTCTTTGGCATATGTCTCATTTGAGTGAATATTTTTAGTAGATTGCTTTCGTTGTTTAAAAGGTCATGAAAATTTTCACAAGAATTTGTTAAATTTTATTTCAAACATAAAATGGCTTTCAAAGCTCAACACTTAATTGTGATTTTTCTGGTGTCCACACTTTATTTACCGTAGAAAAAGCGCGTTCAGTCGCAGCATTAGTTGCTGGTAAGGACAGCGCGTATTCCACAATTTTTAGTGCATTATTGTATGGAACATGGTTTGTTTCAAAATGATGAAATATTTCTAACCATTTGTTCTCTATTGTGATTTTTGCTGATGCCCAAGATTTAACCTTTTCCTTATTAATATATATTTTTTAATAATACCTCATTAAAAAAGATCATTTTCGGAAATATTACAATTATTTGTTATTATTAAAGCTTAACATTATAAAATTAACAAAAATAATATAAAACTCATATCCTGGCGAAATAGCCACATGGCCGCCGAAAACGTATATTCCCTTCCCGTTCTCCCGCCGTTCCCTAGCTTGTCGTGCATTCTTTCCAAAAATCGGGACTTTTTTAAAACTCTGCGGGACGCGGGACAAATTGTTAAAAATTGGGACTGTCCCGCCAAAAGCGGGACGTCTGGTCACCTTAGATTAGAGGCCTTCTAGAATCGTAGATAGTGGAACCACTCCTTCATCATCACTACTATAAACTAACGTGGAATTATCCACATTCTATGAAATACTCTCTGATAACACTGCATTCAATACTTTTTTTTATTCTGTTTTAGATTTTTAAACCATCTTAAAGTAAAAAAAATCGGTTCTTTTTCTTGGACCGTATTATTTCAAAACCGGGGAAAAAAGGGCAAAAAGAGAATCGGGTATACATTTTTATACAGATTTCAAAACGAACAATGTCCAAAAAAGTGAATACATGCACCGGACATAGTATTACTCGAGTTCAGAACGTCATTCAATATTCAGAATAACTCTGTATTTAGTAATTACTTTTCAGCTTTGCAATATTTATCTCTTGCTTATATTTAATTTGTATTCAGATCATAATTTGTAAATCCTCACCGTCGCAATTGGGGGATTAGATCATAATGGCTGATTGCATTTGTCGATAAGAAGCTTGAAAAGAAATTCCAAACTTTTAGCCTACTAGTTTGTACCCGCCAAAACATGACGGCTGGAGAGTAGAAAAATGTACTAATACTCAAATTATACTCAACACATCATTGCCAAATGCTGAAAAGCATAATATTAAGAACAGAGAAATACACTTTAAAAAATTACTATTAAACCCAATAAAAAGAAGTAGGGTTACTCAACAGCGGGAGAGAAACAATTTCCGTCAGTTTTAATTCTATATCTCCCAAACATAATCAAAAATAAAAATGGCAAAGAGAGAGCTAGAGAGATTCCTCGGAATAAACAAATTAACGTGTTTGGGCTGCCTCGTGCTTAGTAAGTATCTAAAGCCAGATTTAAACATGTCACTGAAAGTGCGCAGAAAGCAAGATTTAATTGCATATTATCGCTAATTAATAGAAATTGAGGTTACATAAACCAAATTTGGCACATCTATAGATTAAAATCGTTCGTTTAAGACCAAAATAAAGTAAATTGATGCAGTAGATTTCTCTCACGGACTGCCCAAAGAATCAGCTTAGCAACTTAAATATACAGATTTTCTGGATGTTGGTTTGTTGTTTGTCAATCAAAGGCCCTTATCAGTGAAGAGAATCGCACGTAATCTGCAATAATCGTTGGTTACTTTCAATGGGGGCACCGGATAACCAACACCACCCCCTGGAGACACCTAAATTTTGATCATCGTGTCTTCTCCCACCCTCTCTGACCACAAGGAAAGACTTTTCGGTCAAAGGATTTAACGTGCCCATATCCGACCTAGACGCGAAGGTATTTAACCCATTAATGCCGACTTCGTTTTCTTTAACCATTTTTGTTACTTCTCTCATATTTGTATGTTTTAAGTCTATTAATGTGTATTATACTGAAATTATATTTTTAGTTGCACTTTAACTATTTTTTTTTACTGGTACGTTTTCGTACCAATCGGAGTACGTGTGTAGTACACATCGAGAATAAAAGCTAATATTAAATTTATTTATTAATGAAAATAATAACAAAATCGGGAATACCACAATTAAATGAAAAGCACGTTAGATGATTTTCTCACAGAATAAAAGAATAAAATGTCTATTGAGTGCAAACATCATAGTTTTTATGGCACTGAGGATGCAGTGGCACATTACACTTTTCGCACTTGAAGCAGCTTCTACCGGAACAGTTCTTGCAACGGGCATGTTCTTGATCTGATATGATTCACTAGTGACTATTCTTGTCAAATCTTATTTGTGAGGCCGCTAGCCTAAATGAAATTGGCTTACCTGGCCCTCTACGCAATGTTCCATAAGTGCCTAACAGTTCCTGTGCACATTGTCATACGAACTCAAGAAATGGGATTTCATCAATATCATTTTTCATTTTATACAATTTCCATCCATTTATAACACTGGCACTAAGTACAAACGAAAACAATGGCTACCACCACTTTTTAGAACGAATTCTTACGCGATAATTTGCCACAGCTTGATCATCCAGGTTGACACCACCCATATGCTTATTATAAATTTTTAGATATTGTGGCATGGAAACATTAATTTTCTTTTTATCATCGGCAATCCATCGAGTAGCAGATGCAATAGGTTTTGTATAAACTTTGCTACTTTCAACAGTAACAACTTTATTGTCATTCCATTTGACGATACTGATATCTTCATGACATATATATTCATATGTCCCCCTTGCCGACTTTTTCAAGATTTCTTTGGATGATAAAGGAGCATTTTTCAGCCTGTTTTCTCTCAATGTCCCGGTTCCTGTTATGCCTCTTTCGATAGCTCTTTCAGCAAGGGAATGCTAGTAAATAAGTTGTCCATGACAACATGTGTACCAGGTGGGATCTCGCATTTTGCTAGTAACCGAAGAACAACATCGGCACCTTGGCTTAAATCAGATTTTGATAATTTTGTAGATACTCCACAATAAGGTTCAGCATGCAATAAATGACCATTAGAAGAACACAGAGTCCAAAGTTTGAAGCCAAAACGTATTGGCTTACCTCTTATGAATAGTTTTAGTCCGTGGTGCCCGAAATATGGAATTATAGACTCATCTACACTCAAAATTTTATACCAACACCATAAAAGCATGACTTTCAAGGGTCAACAATTTATAAAATACACTTTTATAACAATGATTTAAAGTCAAAATATTATTTCAAAAAATTCTAATTCAAATGTGAAAGATTTTTGATTTTAATTCAAACGTGAAAGATTTCCGATTTTAATTCAAACTTGACTATACATTAGCCGGTTGGTACGGTTTCGTACCAACAATATATAAGATTTTATATTTTATAATACAAAGCAAAACATGACTTTCGAGTGGCATGAATTTATAAAATACACTTTTATAACAGTGATTAATAGTCAATATATAATTTTGAGATAAATCCAAAACTCTAAACTTATTATTTTCTATGTGATGTCAGAGGCATCTTGTTTTACGACACTTTCACTTGAGCATAACGTCAAATACCAACAAGAACTTGAGAGCAAATGGCGGAAAATCTATTTTTCCCGCTATCAGTGAACTATTCTTGAAGCACATGAACAATATTGGACAACTAGACACATTTAGTGCAGAGAAAAATAATTATTCTTAAGCTGGTATGTTTTTGTACCAATAGGCATTAATGGGTTAATGGCATCCGTCGGGATTCGAACCGAGCACCCCGAGTTCCAAGCCCAACGCGCTATCGTTTGACTACCTCGGACGTCTATTGGATGTTTTCAAGGGCCATATTTTTTAACTTCATATTGTCTTAAAGGAGTAAGTAATTACTTATTGTGATGCTGCATGTTGAAAAGTCTTCAGTATCTCAAAACGTGAAGGAATATCACCTAGGTATGCGACATCGGTGTCGATGTTTTCAAAACATTGATTTATTGAAGCCGATTTTTTTAAATATCGATGTTTTGCGGTTTTAAACATTGATATGTAAATATTTGTAATTTTCTTTTGTAATATTTAATTTGAAAATAAAAATTTTGTTAATAAATTGCTATTATTAATTTTTTTGATATTAAACTCTATTGAACCAAACTCAAAATTTCTTTTAAATAATTTTGCCTTATACTCTATTGATATGAAACCAATACTTTTGTCTTGTGTTACAGTCATGACCTTCAGAATTTTTTTTACTAAATTATTTAAGCCTCCTGGAAGTAAATTATTCTCCAACTTGTAAATAAGTATGACATGATATTTACAATAATTTTTTCACATTCAACCAATTTAAATTAGAAAACATCACGGATTTTGTGGCTTTGGTCCTATCACTTGTTTTGATAGCAAAAATATCTTCCTCAATTTTCTGGTAAAAGTAATAAAATGTATCATGGAAATTCTGTGATATGCGCTGACTCTAGCAACCCAGTTTTTGTCCTTTGTGTCAGCCCAATCAGAGAGTAAAATTCAATCCCCCATCCCCTACAACTAACCAAATTAACATTAAAGTTAGAGGGTACTAAAGCAGTTTTAAAATAGGGATGTTCAAAAACATCGATGGTTTTTGGGCGATGTTTTGTTAGCATCGATGTTTTAATATTGAACACCGATGTTTCAAAACATCGATGTTTTGTTGTCGATGTCGCATCCCTAATATCACCCTGAAAAAAATAATAATAATGCTCAAAAGTATGTGATGCCAGGACAGCAGGTGTATCAGTGTTAGTGAACTGCGTATACTTCTAAACATGAGAGCGTATGTGAGTGAACAAATCGCTAATAGACAAACCGAATTATTGAAATGATAGCTTTAGTATTGTAAACATCATAACAAGCCCTCCAACGAATAAGTTTGTTTTTGCATTCAGTTCTATTATTGTCATCCGGAATGATTTATTTTTGCTCTGTTGTCAATTCAAACTTGTAATTCCTGCGTGTATTTCAACCGTGTGTAGCATTACGTTTTTGGCAAGTATATCTATTGACACAAATATATGTTCATGTGCACGTTCGTTGTTAGCAGCCATTGTTAACAGCTTCAAATGCACCTATCCGTTGTGAATACGTAAATTTTGAAACTAAAATGTTAACTAAAAATATTTATAGTTTTATTTCAAATACTTTTGATTATTTGAATATAAAAAGTTATACTACCCAAATACACCATTATATGTTAGACTGCGGTTTCTGGAAAGCGTGTATTCACCTTACTTGGATATTTATACTAACCATTTAAAGCTTATGTACTGGTTAACTACAGACACATTCCACATCATGAAGCTGTATGAAGCTATATCTTATAGCAGGGGTGTCCAACCTTTTAGCTTCCTCGGGCGACATTGAAAGAAGACGAATTATTTTGGGCCACACAAAAATATACCTAACATTAAAAATAGTTGATGAGTAAGAGAATTATAATATACAGTTATCATATTTATTTCCTTATAAAGTTTATTAAAGATAACTATAGGAGTCATAAAATTAATGTGATATTTGGCATTGAATTTGAGAAACTAATGCATCAATATCTGTGTCAATTGAAGTGGTCGCAATTCTCAGGGAGTTCTCAAGATGTTCATCCGATACTTTGGTTCTTATTTGACCCTTAGTGTATTTCATATTTGTAATCATATTAAAATTAGTATGCTTCACTCTTGTGCATACTAATTTTAATATCATTACAAATATGAAATATTAAAAACTTCACATTTAATTTTTGTAATGAAATTAATACACAGAAACTACATGCGGAATTTTATATAGAATTAAAGATATTTCAAATGATGTATTTTTTATTTGTTTATTAAATGTTTTTTTCGAACATGGAGGAATAAATTGAATGAACAAAGCAGTATCTGTAATGGCAGCCTGCCATCATCGTCGAGATGGGCTATTGATATTTTTTTTTTTCGTTTTGAGCTCTATTTCTGGGCCGCACTAATACTTGCTTTGGGTCGCATGCGGCTCGCGGGCTGAGGGTTGGACCAACACCTCCTATAGAAGAGGTGTAGGAGTGTTCTATAGGAGGTGTTGGTTGGACACCCCTGTTTTATAGCTTCATGTTCCACATCTATAGCTCTCAACCTTAGCAGAATTGGAGTTTAGTAGAGGAGTCCCTTGGCCTGTCGGCTTTATCTCCTGTAAGCAAAATATATGTATTCACGGTGGGAGTGCTCAGTAGATAAAATTTTAAGAGGAAAAAAGTATTAAGATGAGAAATACGCGTGAGAGAAAAAATAAATAAATAAATAAAAATAACATTAAAGTAGGAAAACAACTAAAAAGTTAATTTTAAGAGAGAAAAATGATTGCAAGTAAGTTACAAGGACGGCGCTTACACATGAGGGAAAAAAAAAGAATAGTAAAGAATTAAGATCCACGAAAAAAAAATAATAATAAAAGAGTAAGAAGCCCAGGAAAGCAGGAGTTATCAGAGTACAAGACATAATTTTTTTTAGTTTTGTGAGTTTTTTAATTTTTTTTTTTGTATTTTTATAAGTTTTATGAATATTTTTTCGAGGTCAGAAGAAATGCAATTTAAAAAAAAAAAAAAAAAAAAAAACCTCAGGACCATACACTTCAAAATGAAATATTTATGGCGTACGAATGGGGACAGCTAAATGTAGCAAAAGGTTTGGAATAAGAGACACCGGCTGGGAGCGAACCCACAACGTGAGTGATTCCACGCCAGTGCGAAGGTTCTGTGCTATGATTAGCACGCGAGAAAATAGCAAGATGCGAGTAGTAGCACGGTAGGAAATTAATGTTAGCATTTTAGGAGGCACGCCCGTGGGCGCTTACGATTATCTCTAATTGAGTAATCCTAATCTAGGTATTCCATAATTATTTCATTTGGAAGGTTGTGCAAGTTGTCATAAAATCTCTTGGAGATTTTGTACGCTTGTTGAGTGAAAGATAAAGTGCCGAGATCTCTCCCAACAGTCAAATTCGACATGTAGCGAAAAGCTCGGCGAATTCGCCTGAGAGTTCTGTTTTGGAATTTTTACAGTTTATTAATGTGGCTATTTGCATCAGAAAACCACACAGGGATAGCATAGAGGGCAATGGGTAGGATACACTGTTTAAAAAGGCGAGCCTTGTTCGTCATGCTAAGGTGACCACCATAGATGAGACTTCGGAGTTGCATTACCGCAGCATTGCATTTACTGACAGTATTATTAACATGAGCGTTCCAAGTTAACTTGCGATCCAGGGTTACGCCAAGATACTTGAAAGTGCTTTCTCATTCGAGTGGGGGGTTATGAAGATAGATATAGCTCTCAAACATGAAGCTACAGCTACTTATAGCTTCATCCTCTCAAATTAATATTAAGCTTTAATAATTTGCAGTGTCGCCATCTAGCGACTTAAAGTTCAACTATTTTCTCCCCTTCTTCTCTTCAGAAACAAGTTATCTCATCATATTTTGCTGGTACTTTAATTTTATGACAGTACTACCGATAAATATGGGTTCTTTTCTTTAATTTTATAGACTGCAAATGATGTATTACAATGAATTCTTTATTTAAACCTGGATGGAACCAACTGGGGAGACCACCAAAACTATGCTTCTATAATTAACATTTTAGGATTTCACTTTTGCATCTATCTCTTTATGGACGCGTGTGAAATTATTACTCTATAATTTATTAAAAAATTATCAATTTTGATCGACGTTTCAATGAAATTCTGCTCAATTTATTGTAATCGTATAAGGATTTGTAAATTACAGAACAGAATATTTCACTTGCTCTCTATTGCTTTAATCTCTTTTTAACATATATTTTTGAAGATGCTTTAAAGATATGGTTTTGTTGTGATTTGTGGTTACAGAATGGAAAAAGTAAGTAAATTAATGAAAGCTTTTCGAGTTTTTTCCGCAAATTAGTACTATGAATTTTTCTAAGTTGTTGTCAAAATTTTAACATGACGTCTGCATACACTTATAAAAAAATACGGTCCAGGGAGTGGTTGTGCCCGGGTAACTCCCTACAGAGATTCCTCGTCGAGAATTGCATCCAGTGAAACGGATTCTGGTTGTGCACCTATATTCCGCAATAAGAAATTGCTAGTTTTAACAGAAAAAAATATTAGCAAATAATTAACAAAACAATGGCCTATTCGCATAAATATATAGATACTGCGATCATAAAAATAAATTTTATATGCTCGAAAGAAAGTGTCAGATGCTTTTATTGGGTCAAATATTACTTTTATACATTGGCAGTGAAATTATGTTTACTCAATAAATAAATAAATAATAAGTAAATGAGTCTGCCTGCATAAGAGTTCGATCTGATTCAGGAACTAATTTTGTCAGGTCATGTTCTTGGCATTCACCTAAGGGCTGACGAAGAAATTCCCGGATATGAACATAACTTTAAATTAGTTGAGTCGAATCTCTTCTTCTTTGATAAACTTTTTAAAACCAACGTTAAAAGAAACGCAATTAATAAAATAAAGTTAACTTTGTTTTGCACCTTTTTTTTTTCTCTTCAATAATACAAACTCAAATGGGACGGCTTTATCTTTTTTTCTGTCTTGCACTCTCTTTTAAGAGTTGTTATTAAATTAAGTCGGTATTAAACGGAATCCATATTGCTTTTTAAAATTATAACTATGGTTGCTTTACAATGGCACAAAATCGCTGACGGTCATATTGAGCCCAACTCCCATAATACAAACCCTTAAACCAGTGATTCCAAATCCTTTAGGGTGCAGTGAGATCAGCCAAGGGTGCCACATTTTTTTTTGGGGGGGGGGATAATAAAAAAATATTAGCCCACTTATATAGATCCCACTTAAAATAAATATTTAGGTGAATTAATTACTCTCACTCCCGGCAGATTGTGACTCAAATCGATGCACTCGTTCCTGAGGATGATTTAACTACCCTCGTGCCTCTAAAACTGTTATGCTTCAGTCACACACATCTGCACTGCACTGTACACAGGGGGAAAACGAGTGATTTATGGGCAGCGCTATCTGCAGCGATCCTCTCCTCAGTCGGTTTTTGCACAGAGTATCAAAGAGATTCGAGGGACCTTGAGGGAAGGACCGTGACTAATCGACCCCCAAATATGTTAACAGGTGTCGGGGGCCTGCGTAATGTAGAATTGTCTAGATGTGAATGACTGATCCTTGAGGCTTGATATCAAACTTTTGTGGTCTAATCATCCATCGCAAGTCTCACATTAAAATCAAAGACAACTCTTTTCAGCGATTTCCATTACAGTCGTCTATTGCAATCCTCTACTGAATCCCATGGCTGTTTTTGAAAATGTATTAATATATCCTAGTCTAGTGCTTGTGACTTATCTTTCAATAAATGAATGATGAAATGAATGAATGCTGAAATCTTTCAATAAATGAATGGTGAAAAGAAAGAATACTGAAATCTTTCAATAAATGAATGATGAAAAGAATGAATATTGAAATCTTTCAATAAATGAATAAAATCAGCATGGAGTAAGCATTTATTTGAACTTAAATGTTTCTGATATATATTCCAGTTTCAATTAATTTTTTTCAAAAATTGAAAAGGAAAAAATTCTAAACAGGGTGCCCTCGAGTTTCTAATCTCACTCCCAAGGGTGAAGCAAACGTAAACAGGTTGGGAATTCCCGCCATATACAATAACTTAGTTATAAAATATCCACAAGAGAGATGTTGCCACCAATCGACCTTACACAGAGGTCGTTTACTATTATGTCTTTCCTGAATTATTATTATAGAATGGATGGTATAAGTCTCGATGGTTTTCAACCCAAGAACTTTTAATACAGCATTAACGTCTGAACTCAACATTTTTACCAATAGTTCAGAAGCATTCATGACTTTAATATTTGTTGTAATAATGATAATAATAATAATAATAATAATAAAAACAAATCTCGTAAATCTGTGGCTTCCTTTCCTTTTTTTCTTTCTATTTTCCAGACGAAAACCACCCTTCAACTTTATCTTTTAAGTACGTCTCTCAAAATATGCTAAAAAATGTTATTGAGAGTCATCTAGAAAACAGGAAAATCAGTTATGTACGAATAAAGGTATTCATTTTTTAGATAACTCTGTGCTTGTTGACATTCTCATAACAGACTGCGTTATTCATAACAGACTGCGTCTCATAACAGACTGCGACATTCTCATAACAGACAGAACAAGTTAATGTCTGACAAGGAGCATTTATATTTTCTCTTGATCTTCAACCAAGAAAAACTTTGCTCACAAATATATATATATATATATATATATATATATATGTGTTATGAGGGGTACCAGAGATACCCCTTTGCGTTGTATAAATTTAGGGGGGTGAACTCCAAAGGTAACTATGCGTTTATAAATAAAAATAACAACATTTATTATACAATATTTTACAAGAAAAGGTCGGTTTTACATATTATATTTAAGATCTTGGCTATACATATTTTTAACCGAATTAGGGCATACTTCATCCGCTTCCTGCGGCATAACCATTACGGGTCGAGTGAAATAAAAGTCTCGTAATCTCTCAGAAGGCATGAGCACTATTTAAAGGGGGAATTTATGACCAACCTGGGGAGTTTTGATGAAAACAGCAGAGCATGAGTAGTATGCACCCCCATATAAGCGGCAGATGGGCGTGTCCGAGGGGCGTGGCTGAGTGACATTGATGGATGGGGTCACGTGACCTCTGACGTCAGGGGTCACGTGACGGATGACGTCAGGAGTCACGTGATCGATGACGTCACTACCCTGGACAGAATTTTTCGCGAGGAAATTTCCACGTGTGTTAGAGTTGAGAATTTCCACGTGTGTTAGAGTTGAGACGTGTATTAGAGTTGAGGAGTCAGCCTCCTGCTTCGAATATTAAAAGAAATGTCCCAGGAGGGTTCTGAAAAAAAAGTTTTGTTATCTTGGAGTGGCAACACCTTTTTACACGTGGTTTTGGACTTTGGTGGGTCACGTGGTCGATGACGTCACTACCCTGGACTTAGAATTTTTCGCGAGGAAATTTCCACGTGTGTTAGAGTTGAGAATTTCCACGTGTGTTAAAGTTGAGGAGTCAGCCTCCTGCTTTGAATATTAAAAGAAATGTCCCAGGAGGGTTCTGAAAAAAAGGTTTTGTTATCTTGGAATGGCAACACCTTTTTACACGTGGTTTTGGACTTTTGTTACCATGGAGTGGCAACAACACAAGAAAAAGAAAAAAGTTTTATGAATGTGGCAACGGTGACCTCAGTCACTTTTCGTGCAAGCTAGTAGTACTTGAATTTTCTAGTCTGCATCAAGCAACTTTTTTTCTTTACGGTTGCTCGCGCCATTTTTTGATTTTTAGACTTTTTCGTACGTTTCTTTTTTATTTTGGAAATATTTTTCCTGTAATTATTTGAAGCCGAGTGATACGAAAACCAATTGGATATTACAGAAAACATCTATATCTGGAGAAGAGGTGAGTTTTCATTTTTTTTTTTTGTAATCTTATTTTAAAATTAAGATCAGTATTTATATATCGTTTTTATTAAGTTGCCAAATACCTTTTTATGTGTTTAATATGTTTAATATATTTTGAAAATGTATTATGATAACATGATTCAGTTTGGTTATACATTTATATCTTTCACGCACGTGGCGTTACAAATGTATATTTTTTATTTATGCATGCTTAAACGTGATTCGCACGTGGTACATATTTTTATAATTTTAAGATCAGTTTTTTGTCTATATCGTTTTATGTGTTTTAATATTTTTTAATATCTTTTTGAAAATGCATTATAATAGCATGATTCTTTTTTGGTTATACAATTGTATCTTTTACGCACGTGGCGTTACAATGTATAATTTTTTATTTATGCATGCTTAAACGTGATTCGCACGTGGTACACATTTTTATAATTTAAGATCAGTTTTGTCTATATCGTTTTATTTAACATACCAAATACCTTTTATGTGTTTTTAATATCTTTTTTGAAAATGCATTATGATAACATAATTCTTTTTTTGGTTATACATCTTTTCACGCACGTGGCGTTACAATGTGTAATTTTTATTTATGCATGCTTCAACGTGATTCACACGTGGTACACATTTTTCTAATGTTGCTCTTTTTCTGTCTTTTAAGATTTTTGGAGGATTTTGCACAAGGTGTAGAGTTGAAGATTTGATTTAAAAAAAAGAAAATTCTTACTGAACACGTAGTTTTCAAAATATTTAAAATGAAACGTATGTTTTCTGTTAATGCTTGTTCAATAGAACGAAGAATGAGACATAAAGCAGCAGTCGACTTAGACCAGCTAAAGACTAAGCAGGATAATGTTACTGGTAGTTGTATTCCTGTTCATCAGAACGTGCGTTATACGACTAAAGGTACACCCATGTATACTTTGGATTCTTTACCATCTGATATGATACATCTTGGTGGTGAACTATTTGTTTCAGTGGCTTATTTTTTAGGACACACTCGTGTGCATATTCGCAGACATGTGTGTGATGAAGAAGGGTATTATCAACCTACGAAGGATGGTGTATCTCTATCTGCCGGAGTGTGGAATTCACTGCTTAGTCATCTTGACGAATTTTGCGATTTCAGGCTTCGGGAAAATGTGGTTGTCGTAGATAGGGATGTGTGCATGTCCAAAACGACCAAAGACAGTGATCAATTTATAGTGTTTCAAAGATTATTTCAACGACAGGATATGAGCTTCCAGTTCGTGCCCGAACGCGTTGTGATCAGTAATACAGAGCTTGGAAAACTCTGTGCGTCTACCTCTTCAATTTCAGATGCAGTAAAAGAAGGACTTATTAAATACAGTTTGCAATACCTTATAGAACAAGAATGGAGGGGAATAAAAAGGGATATTCGAGCTGAAGAAAGCTCCCAGGGAATTATCGAACTTACGGATTCTCTATGTAAGTGTTTAACAATGGCTGTATCTCAAAAAATCACTGAAATAATTGACTGTTTGGGATGTAGAGAATCGTATGGGACACAATTTATGCACAACTGCTTAAGGAGTCGCGCAGATAAATTTGAAGAGTGTTTTGAACGCGCGTTATATTTATTAAACTGGCGTGATGTTGCCAAAGACTTCATTAAACGAAATATAAATTCAGATATTTGTAGTATATTTGCTCAGGCAGAATTTTTTGATGTTCTCGATGTAAACGAGTTGTTTCAAAAAGTAGAAAAAATGTATGTTGGAGAAGAAAAAATATGTGTATGAAATGTGATGCTTTCTACTTAATAATAATATAAAAACTTGTACTTTACTATTCGAAAATATTTTGAACGCTCTTTGTATTTGTTAAACCGGCATGATATTGCCAAAGACTCGATTAAAAGAAATATAAATGCAGATATTAGTAGTATGTTTGCTTGAGCAGAAATTTTCATGTTCTCGGTGTAAATGAGTTGTTTCAAAAATGTAGGAGGGTGAAATATATGTTAGTGAAGGAAAAAAAAAATATGTGTTTGTAATTTGATGTTTTCTGTTTAAAAATAATAAAATACTTGTATTTTTCTTTACACAGTGTCTATTTTTCCTATTACTTTTTTCAGTTGTGTAAATTATTTTCTTTTCAAAAAAAACTTATTTGATTTTCAGTGTGTAGAAAAAGGAGTATAAAAGGTGAGTCATTTGCAAAATAAAATATCATTATAGCATCAATTCTTAGAGTATACACACTATTGCATAAAAAAAATTATATGGAAAAACTTTTAGCTGACGCTTATGAAAATCCAGGACACCCGGCCAGTTTTAGTGGAGTTGATGCATTATACAGAACTTTGGAGGGCAGGATAAAAAAGAAAGATATTAAGGAATGGCCTGAAAAGAAAGATTCTTATACTTTACATAAACCTCTGCGGCACAAATTTTTAAGAAATCGTGTTATAGTAGGAGCTATAAATGAACAATTTCAAGCAGATTTAGTTGA
Source organism: Dolomedes plantarius (assembly GCA_907164885.2). Classification (NCBI taxonomy): domain Eukaryota; kingdom Metazoa; phylum Arthropoda; class Arachnida; order Araneae; family Dolomedidae; genus Dolomedes; species Dolomedes plantarius. The sequence goes on from OU015494.1 coordinate 45,930,401, forward strand.
CATGCAATCTCTATGAAAGTATAATGAGGGACACAAATATCTTTTAACATGTATTGATATTTTATCAAAATTTGCTTGGGCTGTTCCCCTTAAGGACAAATCTGGGGAAAATGTAACTATGGGATTGAAACAAATATTTCGGGAGAGAAAACCTGAAGTTCTACAGACAGATAAAGGTTCTGAATTTAAAAATAAATTTGTTCAAAATTACTTAAAGCAAGTTAAAGTTCACTTCTTCACAACTAATAGTAATACAAAAGCTAGTATAGTTGAAAGATTCAATCGCACCTTAAAATCTAAAATGTGGAAATATTTCACGGAGAAGAATACACATAAATACATAGATATTGTTAAAAAATTAATCAAAAGTTACAATAATACATGGCATCGCAGTATTAAAATGAAACCTTCTTCTGTAACAGTGGATAACCAGTCAGTTGCATTGAATAATTTATATGAAACGAAACCTCTTAAACTGTCAAATCCAAGTTTTAAAGTGGGAGACACCGTTCGAATAAGCAAAGAAAAGTTACGATTCGAAAAAGGGTATGAACAGAATTGGACACGAGAAATATTTACGGTTCATGCTATTGTATCTCGTAGCCCTGTTGTTTATAAGTTAAAAGATTTAGGTGGGGAGATAATTGAAGGAACATTCTACGAAGAGGAAATACAAAAAGTATCAGATTCTGGTTATTATCCTGTAGAAAAAATACTCAAAAGCAAAAAGGAGAGAGGCAAAATGAAATATTTTGTTAAGTTTCAGGGGTATCCTGATAATTTTAATGCGTGGGTGACTGATGTGAAAAAAAATATAAATTGAGAGGTCTTTCTTTTTTTGACGTTATTTGTCAAAGATGTCTTTCTACGTAACACTTGTTAGTGACAGCTCTCTGGTTTATTTTCCTGAAACAAAATATCGAGTTTCACGACACATTTGCCAAATTCAATTCACTTATCAGAAACAGAATGGAAGTTGCGCTGATGGAATTTATGTATCCCCAGTACTTGGTACAATGTAAATGAAAAAAACAATTTATTCGGATTCGATTTAGGTGATGGAGAACTGCAAGGTCGGCATGTGCCTCCCGGTTGCTATGAGACAATACCTGATCTTATAAAGGCTATGACATTAACATCTTTCAGCAACAAAATTAACTTTAGTTACGATGCCGTTAGAAAACGAGTTATATTAAACACCGTTGAAAACAGCAAAGTAGTTTTCTACAACGGATTATGCGAACTCTTAGGTTTCGAACCTGGTGAATACAAAGGAATCAAAGAAAGTCCGTATGTGGCAGACCCTAATGCTGCGTTTCCAATGATGTATCTGTATAGCGATATTGTACAACCACAGTTCATTGGAGATGTCCAAGCCCCTCTTTTAAGAATCGTAAAAGTTGAAGGGAGAGATGGTGAATACATAAATGTAAACTTTACAAGACCTTATTACGTACCCGTTACAAGACACCATCTTCAATCAATAAATGTTGAAATAAGGCTTAATTCAGGAAGTCTAGTACCTTTTGAACGTGGCAAAGTTATTTTAGTTTTACATTTTAGAATGAGACAAATAGTATAAATACACTGTATTATCATAATATGTCATTTATTAAATAGACATTAATATGGCACTCGTACCCTATTCATGCTGCAATAAAAAATTTGAGGATTATTACTCGCAACAAGGTCGTGGCCTTCCATATTATCAAGGAGTCGCATTTCAGCGTGGCTATGGTGTTGGAGGATTTTTTCGTCGCTTATTTCGAACTGCTTTGCCGTTTTAGTGCGAGGAGCTAAGACTGTAGGAAAGGAAGCTCTAAGAACAGGAACGGAAATAGCAAGTGATGTATTGGAGGGTAAAATATTAAATGGCTGCCAGAAATAGAACACTTTTGGCGGGGAAAAAATTAGCGAGATCAGCCCTCACAACTGCACAGAGATGATTGTAAAGGAAGAAATAAAAGGAAACGCAAGTTTATGAATCGCATCAGTCACTCTAAAGGCTGCAAAAGGAAAAGACGTGATATTTTTGACGCATAATGGCTTTTTTACTAAAAGATTCTCCTGAATGTGTGAAGTCTGAATTAAATTTATTTACGCTACCTTCTACCCAAACTGTAATTGAAAAAGGTCATTGGGTACAGTTTCATCCCATAGCTAACCCCGTGAGCGGCGGACCCATTGAATTTCACATATCTGGCAATGGAGAAGAATATATTGACTTATCACAAACCCAATTATACGTCAAAGCAAGAATTTTAAAAAGTGACAGCAAAGAAATTAACTGGAAGTTAAAGTGGGACCCGTTAATTTGTTTTTACATTCCCTTTTTTCCCAAGTAGATGTTGCTTTAAACGAGCGACTCGTTTCATCTAGTAATAATACATATGGTTACCGAGCAATGATTGAAACACTCCTGAATCATGATTTGATTCTAAAACCTCTCAACTTACATCAGAACTTTTCTACAAAGACACTGCTGGAAGAATGAATGTATATGATGTTGACGACCCTAAACCTAATGAAGGATTTAATAAAAGAGTCAATCTATTCAAACTAAGTAAAACAGTGGATATGATAGGACGCTTACACCTGGATTTATTTCATCAAGAGAGGTTGCTACTCAATCTAGTGGACTTAAAAATTAAACTTATTCGAAGTAAACCTGAATTTTGTTTGTTAGGTGCAGGAGATTATAAAATTCAATTAGATCACGTTTCTCTTTTCGTGAGAAAAAGTTCGAGTGAGCCCCGGTGTCATAATAGGCCATGCTAAAGCTTTAGAAAAAACTTCTGCTAAATATCCTATCAACAGAGTAATTTGCAAAGTATACTCTATCTCTAAAGGTAGTATGAGTTTCATTCAAGAAAATATCCACACTGGAAATGTCCCTAAAAAGTTAGTTATAGCCTTCGTGGATAATCAGGCTCATAATGGTAGTTACAATTTATCTCCTTACGACTTTCAACATTTTAACTTGAACTTTATAGGCGTTTATCTCGACGGGCAATCGGTGCCTCACACGCCTTTAGAACCAGACTTCGACACTTCGAATTATATTCGAGCGTACCAAAATTGTTTCAGGGAAATAAGGAACGAGGTATTATTTAACTAGATCTGAATTTCCTGAAGGATACAGCCTTTTGTTTATGATTTGTCACCTGATCTTTGTGATGGTGAACATATTAATTTAATTCGTCATAGCAACTTACGTTTAGAAGTAAAATTTAAAGCACCACTAGAAAAAACCGTGTCTGTTATTGTATATGCTGAATTCGAAAATATTATTGAAATTAATAAATCTAGAAATATTATATTTGATTTTGGAAATTAAAAAAAATGTATGCTTCACAAATTAACCGAATTTTATTAAGAGATCGTAACACTGCAAAGTCTTTCATAGGCGTATTTTCAGCAGATACACTTCCCTCTCTTCCTGTACCAGATAAAAGTATTTTGGTCGTGAATACGGACATTCATAGTGGTGCTGGAATTCACTGGGTCGCCATGTATATTCAGGATGAAAGAACACTAGAATTTTTTGACTCTTACGGACTCCCTCCCAATGCATATGGTGACTATTTCAGAACTTTTACAAATAATTTTTCATCGGTGTCATTGGAACAAAAATAAATATCAAAGTCTTACCTCAATGTATGTGGTGCTTATTGCATATACTTCTTGCTGAAAAGGTGTCAAGGACAATCCATGGAAAATGTATTGTACAGCTTATCAAGAAATCCCAAAAATGATTTTATAATGTATCAGTTTGTAAGAAAAGATATAATGTAAAATTTATTTTTAAGAATAAATTTTTTTTATTATTCAGCATTTACTCTTTTTTTTCATTATTGTTATCATTATAATTTCAGTATTAAACTATAAATTTTGTGTAAAAATAAAAAAAATATTATAATAATAATAATATAACAAACACAAACATGTTGAAAAATACATAAAATACTTTATTTATACTAATCCATGAAGGTTTCTTTGCATAATATTTTTTTTGTGAAGATTTTAGATTAGACGATTTAGCAACAGTAGATTGAACAGAGCTACCGTTTAAAAAATTTTCTTGTTTTAATGAGATGCGATGGAACGTGAGAATCCTGCAGGAACTTGAAAAGAATATCGGACCCGACAGGAGATTCCATTTCTTCTATTTCTTAATAATGGGGTATCAGCAAAGTGACATCAGATCCCTTGATAACTTCATCTTTGTAGAGAAGCTCCTTGTCGTCGTTTCCAAGATATAACATCCGAATGATCTTTTAAAAATCGATGACATTTTTCGCTAGATGCTGTATCTTAACGGGGCTTTGGTTGATGATATCATCTTCAACGTTTTGCACGGGCGTTTTTGTTGACCGATCTTCCTCGATTAAATCGTTTTGTAGCGTATTAGAAATTTGTGGGGGGAACTGTACCATACTTTCTTAATGCATTTAGATAAAGTGACGCTTTGTCATTCTCATTCATGTTTGATTTATTCAAATGCGTTTGCATATCTCTGTCTAAATCATTTAAGTGATCCTTGAGCGAAAGTCCTAAGACGTTCTTCGGGGACTAAATGAGTTTTCTAGCGTGATCCATTAAACAATTGACTTATATAGACACAGCAGCTGGTAACAGCCAATCAGGAACCCTCACCTGTTTGAACTAAAATACGTCTTTTCTTAATAGTGGTACTTTTTGTTGCTTAAATTTCGTAAACGTTTCTCTTGACGGAAAAGTTTCTTTTTAGTTTTCTGGTCAGCGGTACGTTTCCACGTAAAACATTTAAACAACACTCGCAAAGATCTTTAATCAGGCTATTCGGGCACTTTCGCAAAGAGCAAGCTTTTCTCTTGCTTTTTTTCAAGAGCATCAAATGTTCTAAATTGATGTCTGAACTTCTTGACAATCGTAACACCATATGAAAAGATTATAAAAATTTACCTGCTTTTATATACGTCGAGATCGTATATCAAGAGCAATTATTTAGATTTTAAGTCTTTTATAAAGCTGCAAAAGCAACAGATTTAACTAAAGTGATTAAAATATCGCTGATGGAATTTACAGTGTACCTCATGTTTCGGTAATTATAAAATCTGGGACAGTTATGATCATTAAGGTCAATGATTTCTCTACCTGTTAATCTCCTCAAAAATTCAGCCTTTTCAAGCCCCTTTCACATAGATTTCAGAGTACAACGCTGCCAAGAAACCAAGAATTACACGCAATTTAGTATATGGTAAATCTTCCATAGACCATAACATACCATGCAAATTACGAGTTAACCAAGAAAAATTATTTTTTTGCTTAATCGATAAACTTTCCCATGGTAAAGGAGCTGAGGAATTTGAATTCACCACATAATCTGCCATCTATGGTACAAAAGGCTAATTCCTTAATAACGTAATTTTTAGGACTTAGTTGAAACCCTTCGAAATCGAGTGCCTAAGCCAGACATATCAATCGAGGGGAGGGAGAAGACGAAATGCCTCACTCGGTTCATACAGGTAATAATTATCACCAGGAAAATACCTGTGCGTAAGCGCCACTTTCGTCGGTGTCAGGGCTTTAAATCAATAACAAATAACTGAATGTTTCGAAGTGGCATCGTTATAAACCTCTTGAAAAAAATTTGGTGTTTTCCGGGATACATTGTTTCCTAAATGGGTAACTTGACTGCTATCTCGGGGATTTTTAAAAAGAATAAGGTAATGAGCATTTAAGGAAATTTCTCTCATCTCTTTCCCCTTTATGAAACAGATTCTGAACTATAAATATGATATTTAAAATTATTATGATGACTTCCTCTGGTAACAACTTTGTTAATTTTGGTCACAACCTAATTCATGCATTAAATCATCAATAACTAACAAAGCATTAGATATATTATTTAAATTAGATGGTAATCCTTCTACAAAAGTTATGTCTTTAGACAAGAGTTGTATTTCATTGTACAAAGTTTGGAATGTGCCATAACACCAGATAATTTCGGGAGGTAGAGGTTTTACAAGTTTATTTCGATAATCCTCTTAACCAAAGTGTGTTTTACCGAACCACTAGGGCCACTAACTATGCAGGAACTCGGATGTTTCAAACCGGAATGTCCTAATTAATAAAAAGCAATAATTTTTATACTCACTAAAATACTAATAGAATTTTTTTTTTTAAATTTATGGTTTATAGTCTGATTGAATATATAAGAAAGGAAAATATATAAAGTAGTATTCATGAAAATAAAAAAAAAATAAAAAAATACATTTTAAAATTCTGAACTTCTAAAAAAATTAATAAACCATACGGCAAAGTGCAAAACTCGGGTTGGATAACTCGTTTGTTATATGTCATTTATACACTTTCGTTTCTTCCTTATTAATTACTTTGCGATATCTGGCGTTTTCTCGTAATTTTGAGGGATTGTGAAGAGATATTGCATGATATTCGTCCATATTTTGTATCAATTCTTTTACTGTGTTAAAATTTAACACTTGAAGGGTTGTCGATGGTTCATAGTAAAACCTCTAAGTTTGCACTCCATGTGCCCTTCGAAGTGCGATATGCATAATTTTTTGGTCCTCCTAAATATAAAAAAAATCAGAAAAAAATATATACATATATTAGCGATTCATTGTATTTTATAATTAATATATCAAGATCTACAATAACGCAATATAATTCAAGTTACCTGAAACAACGTAATAATCGAGTCGCCATCTAACTCGTCCGTGAAGTCCCCCAGAAAACTGCCTAAAGGGGATCATTTCCATTCTTCGATTCATAAATGACTACTATCTGTATCAAAGTAGATGACATTCTTCCCCCAGTCTGTCCAGTTCTTGTACAGACGAATTCTGGCATACGCAGTTGTAAAGGCGGCAATAAATATGTTTGTTGAACAATCTTGTTTCATAAAATCTTCAGACGAGGACCACTGAATGGCTGTAATCTCGGGGGTTAGGCAGATATATATCCACTTATCTAAAAGTAATTCTCCGTAAATTTAAGTTCATATACACTAAGGAGTTCTAAAGTATAAAAAAATAAAAAAAATCTTACCTCTATCTTTGGGTCTAAAAGCATTTTAGTGAATTCCGGAACACTAGTTACAAATGGTAATTGGGTTTTTTTTCATATTCATCCCCACACTATTTAGATATAAAGACAATAAAATAAGTAGAGTTAACTATTTATATGTCGATTCTATATTTTAGAAAACCTAAAAGAAAAAAAAATATACAAAAAATTATATATTACCTTCCCCAGAAACTATTGAGGGCTAATTTCGCGACGTGTCGCCGTCCAGGATTTTTATCGATAGCTCAGCCTCCAGTTTTACTCCCTCTTTATTGTGGTATTCATTTATGTAGGTCTTTTTTTCACCTTCACCAATGCAACCACTTGGCCAACCTGAAGACTCTTGCTTGATTTTTTAGAAACAAGGTCTATGTAGGATTTGAACAGGTCTGCTGAAGTGTCATTAAAATGATAAACTTCATATATCTGTAAATAAGCACATATTTAGTTTAAAAAAAATATTTCAATCAACAAATATATATATAATATATTAATATATATATATTATATATATATAGACACACTCTTACCTTTTCTATGATATAGCCTTTACTTTGGCTACTTTCAATTTCCTCTGTGATCCATGTTCCTATGATGGATCTTTCCTCATTGGAATGGGACACAGGGAGCTTGTTGCAGAAGTGATGCACAAGTTGCGCAGAGAGGGAACATGAGTTTGCCTTGGCATCTGTATGGCAATACAGGGTGAAATAAATTTCGTGGGGGTGAAAATCTTACATTTTGCAATTCCGAATATTCTGATATGTCTTTAAAGTTTTCGGTGATTATCCGTGGGTGTCCTACGGGGTATATACAATATTGATACCCAAGGATATAGGCTCGTAAAATCTACGTTATTTCATCAGTCCTCGTGATTGCAGCCTGATAGCATTGTACGGACCACCATAAAAGGGCATCAGCGGCACCAACCTCTCAACAAGGGAAATGGGTTTTTAAAATTCCATCAAATTCTCGTCTGTTTTTTTCATAGCTACAACCATGTTCCCACATCTCTACGACTACTGAAATCCTCGTTTTGTTAAAATTTTGAACTGTTTCGGCAGTTTTCGATCTAGGCTGCCCATCGGTCAACCCATTTATAGGGTTAACAGTACAGCTATCGTAGCACGTACGCAACCATGAAAGATAGCATCCCTGAAAATATAAAGAGAATTGTGTTGGTATTACACACGCATAAAAAGAAAAAAGTTTTAAAATAAAGAAAAATAAATCAAAAGAGTTATTACCTGGTACATGTATACGGTATTGGTTTCACTGCAAAAACCATCCACCGAGATTCCAGCAACAAGTTTTTCCCCTAACCCATTCTTTGCATGTTGGATGTTGATTTTTTCCGTCATAGCTACAAAATCAAGCCACCTGATACTATCGGCACTGTGTCTGGTCCTATTGATATACCCATGCTTAGGCATCATAGCTATGGAGTTATCAGGGATGTGATATCCTCTATAAGTAGCCATACAGGCACTAGCAATTGTGATATACCTAAAGAAAATAATACCCTCTATCATTATGTATACTACAGAATTAAAAAAGAATTAAATGTTACTTGTATGACAAATAAAAAAAGATTCCAATGCAATATTAAGTACTCCATAAATATACTCACCCAAAAGGATCGACACCTGCAATATTCAAAAACTGGCTCCTGAATTCCAGACAGCATCTTCTTAATATATCCACATCAGACCTAAAAAATGCACGTTATATGTATAAATATAATTTTTTTCTTGAAAATGAAATAGAAACAAAAAAAAATTATTATGATAAAACGAACCTGCAGTATGCAAGAATCTCTTCAGCAAAGTTGAAAGGGGATTTTTTCCTCTCTTCGTGCCACTTTAAAAATTCCTCTCTGCCTTTTGAAAACATTGTCTCCGGAGAATAAAATCTAGTATCTGGAAGGGGACCCACGTACTCTTGGTTTTCTCGGATATTAAATAGATGAGGGAAATAACCTTTTTTTATTTCATCAAATCCAAATGTCTTCGGAAGCTTTGATAAGGCCATTGGCAGAAAATTGAAAGAATCAATGATTCTGATTTTCAAGCATTTCAGCTCAATGGTCATCAAATTAGTTCCATTTGGAATGACTTTCGGTGCATAGCCCTGTTTTAATATCCAAGAGAGTTGTAAGGTATACACAAGATTCGATTCACAAGAATCGAACTTTTGAGTGAATTAAAGAAGCTGCTTCAGATATGCTAATTTTGGCATACGCGCTTAGTATAAATACCACGCAGCGTCATTAATGAAAAAAGGGAGTTGTTGTTAAGGTTGAAAAGGTGTTATCCTGCGCTAGTGCTTTACGGGCCAGGAGTTTACGTGGCAGTACTGCTGGTTTGACTTACTGTTCGTGAGTATAAAAATATATTGTCCTTAAAAGCTGTATTTACATTCCGTACAAGTAGTACGCATGCTTATTGCTGTAAAAGCCAATTATATGTGCAATGAATCCAATAAACATTGTTTCATGTATAAATGTGTTGTATATAATTCAAATAGAGTGCCACTTCAAATTATATACACCCAAGTCTGGGTAGAAGTGAGCATAGAAACTCTATAGAGTACAAACTGTCCGTCAAACCTACAACAGAAAAATAAAAAAAATAAGTAAAATGGAATTAATTTTTCTACATTTGTACTTTGATTCATTAGTGAAAAATAATAATAAATAGTTACCCTTTCATATTATGAGCAATCGCAGTGTATCCTGCATGTTGGGGAGAAAACAAAAACGAACAAAATTGATCTTGTGCCGCATAGCCCGAGAAGACATGCTCTTCACCTGAGGAGTATTGTGCTACAGCAAAATTTACTATATGTTCCCCTGACGATTGATCTGTTTCAAAATCAAAAAAAAGGAATTTATCGTTAGGTGCTACTGGAGCCTTCCTGTTTAGGTAGCATCGGTGAGTTGACGGAACAAACAATTTGCATGAGGAACACTTCATGCGACCACAATATGTTGTGCTTTGGGACAATCTCGTCTTCGGATTATTCTGTGGCAAAGTCTGCATTGATATATCTAAATAGATAGGGATATATTCAGTTCTAAGTTACGTAAAATGCTAAAATAAAAATAACATAAAATTAAGATTAAAAAAAATACCTGATCGCATATAGTTAATTGTTGGTTTCCCGTTAGAGATTTATGTTCGTCATAACACTGTTGAGATCTGCACACTCTGTCACAATCTTGGCATCTGATTGCGACTTGTCGAGTGAAATCTAACTTGAAATAGATGTCACATCGTACTCCACACCTATGGTCCACTATTTTTCCGTAAGGCTTATTGCAATCGTGACAGTAGCCTTTAGATCCATAAAATCCAGGTAAAGATTTTATGACATCATAATGGTTATCATGATGCCAAATATAAATTCGACGATTTCTGTCTCTCCCCTTATAGATAAGCTACAAATAAAATTTTAAATAAATATTTTTTTCAATATTTAACACTGTACAATGATATGAAAATTAAATAAATAAACCACTCACTTGATTTAGATTTTCTGATGAGATGACACATATTTGTATATCAAGAAAATCCTCGAATATTTTAATATCATTTAATCCGCATGGTCCCATATCTACGCTAGCAGCATGGTGAAGTTCTATGGCTCTATTTTGCAGAAAAGACCGTCGTCGATCTCTTAATGCCCCCAGAGATGAACTATTTTCCAATACAGCCACAGCGTAAACTATTGCTTTCGCGCAGCATAAATTGGAATCATCTATGGGTAACTATAGAACTATAAAAAACTATAGAAAAATAAAATTTTTATGTATTTCATTATATATAATATATATATATATATAATTGATTTATGCAATAATCTCTTTTTAAAGAATAAATATATAGAACTTACACTATCAAATTTTTCATCATCATTGCTTTTTCTCTTTCTCTGCGCAGTATTTATTCCAGATGGGCCTGCTGTGGGCTCCTCCTATAAAAGTATTGAAATGTTATTTGTTTTCTTTCGAAGCGCCAAATGAGTTGTAATATTATGCATTGGTAAAAACGTACCTGATATCCCTGACCATGTTGTTCAACGAAATGTATTTCGTCCTCTAACAACGGATTTTCAGAAAAAATCTGGGATGTTTCTGATAGAACCTGTAAGGAATCGTAGCAAGTTAATACCATTAAAGATTCTGTGTCAATAAAATATGAGTGTTATCACCGTGAAATAGAAAAACTTACATCGTCATCCACTTCGTTCCTAGGAAAACAGTATCCCAATAATTAAGCAGGAATCGTCAGACTGTTTACAGATGGCATATAAAAGAGTTGATTATATTAAACCATAAATACGCAGTCACACAATACAGTAAAATATATTTTGTTAAGATAATATATAATCTTAACCAGTTTGGAAAAATATAATATATATTTGCTTTGTAAACGACTAAAACTTAATAAGAAATAAAGCAAAATTAAGTAACAATATTGTATAGAGTATTAAACATACGAAATGAGTACGAATGAGTTAGGTGGAATGTTTTCCAGTATAACTCAACTTCAACTTCGTCTTCTTCTTCTTCTAGCAAAGGGTGCAAGGCAAAAATTTGCGACGTTTCAGAGAAACCCTGGAAATTTTGTTAGAGGTAAGAAAGAGTGTTCCACGTGCAAATCCGTTCCACGTGTATTTAAAAATTATACATTTGAAAACGCCACTTGCGTGAAAGATATAATTATATAACCAAAAAAAAAAAAGATCATGTTATCATATAGACAATACTGATTTTTAAATATAAAAAAATTGAACCACGTGCATTTTTAAAATATCATAACATTGTAACGCCACGTGCGTGAAAGATATAAAGTATAACCAAAAAAAAATCATTTATCATAATGCATTTTTTCAAAAATATATTAAAATATTAAACACATAAAATAGGTATTTGGTATGTTAAATAAAACGATATATAAATCAATACTGATTGTTAATTTTAAATTGAACCACGTGCATATCACGTGTATTTTTAAAATAATAATTACATTGTAACGCCACGTGCGTGAAAGTAGCAATTGGATAACCAAAAAAATAATCATGTTATCATAATGCCTTTTTTCAAAAATATATTAAAATATTAAACAAGATAATAGGTATTTGGTAGTTAAATAAAACGATATATAAATCAATATCTGATTTTTAAATTTTAAATTGGAACCACGTGCATATCACGTGTATTTTTAAAATAATAATATACATTGTAACGCCACGTGCGTGAAAGATACAATTGTATACCCAAAAAGAATCATTTTATCATAATGCAATTCAAAAAGATATTAAAAAATATTAAAACACATAAAACGATATAGACAAAACTGATCTTAAAATTATAAAAATAGGTACCACGTGCGAATCACGTTTAAGCATGCCATAAATAAAAATATACATGTATCGCCACGTGCGTGAAAGATATAAATATCTACCAAACTGAATCATTGTTATACATACTGATCTTAACTATAATACTTTTACAAAAATAAAACTCACCTCTTCTCAGATATAGAATGATTCTGTAACTAGCCATTTGGTTTTCGTATCAAATTCAAAAAATGACGTACGAAAGAATACAGGAAAAATAGTTCCAAAATATATCAATTAAAAAAAATGACGTATGAAAGAATGCAGGAAAAATAATTTCCAAAATAAAAGGAGCGTGCGTAAAAATCTAAAAATTCAAAAAACGGCGCGTGCAACCGTAAAGGAAAAAATGCGTGATGCAGACTAGAAAAATTCAAGTACTACTAGCTTGCACAGAGGTCAGAGGTCACCGTTGCCACATTCCATAAAACTTTTTTGTTTCTTTACTTGTGTTGTTGCCACTCCATGGTAACAAAAGTCCAAAACCACGTTGTAAAAAGGTGTTGCCATTCCAAGATAACAAAACTTTTTTTTCAGAACCCTCCTGGGACATGTTTTTGAATATTCAAGCAGGAGGCGATTCCTCAACTCTAACACACGTGGAAAGTCCTCCCGAAAAAATCCTAAGTCCAGGATGGACGGCATCGACCACGTGGACCCCGCAAAAGTCCAAAACCACGTGTAAAAGGTGTTGCCCTCCAAGATAACAAACTTTTTGTCAGAACCCCTGGGACATTTCTTTTAATATTCGAAGCAGGAGGCGGACTCCTCAACGCTAAGTACACGTCTCAACCTAACACACGTGGGAAATTCTCAACTCTAACACACGTGGAAATGTTCCTCGCGAAAAATTCTAAGTCAAGGGTAGTGACGTCATCGATCACTGGGACTCCTGACGTCATCCGTCACGGACCCCTGACGTCAGAGGTCACGTGACCCCCATCCATCAATGGTCACTCAGCCACGCCCCCTCGACACGGCCCATCTGCCGCTTATATGGGGGTGCAATACTACTAGCATGGCTCGTTGAGGTACTTCTACAGGAGGAGGATTTAGGCATCGGGTAGAAATTCATGTGGCTCTTCACTGGCGGAAGCAACAGGATTCGGCGCTGGCGGTTGAAGACGGGTATCTCGCCATTTTACGGGGCGTCTTCCTTCCCAGGCTCTCTTGCAGCTCGCTACCTCCAATCGCTCCCTCGCTCTCTCTCCGAACGTCGTTTTCTCCCACACTCGGATCTCCTACTCATTTTATAACCCCTCCCCAGGTTAGTTATTCACGTAAATTTATTGCCTCTTCGAGTTTTTATTCGAGGGCAGGATGCTCTGACATTCCCATGGTTGACCCACGTGGTACGCTTATTTCCAAGAAAATTGGAAGTCCGTTGAATTTCCTGGAATTTCTTTCCCGCGTCCTGAGGAATTCAGGAGGGGTGATGTTTCTTGGAAAATTGGTGCAGTTCCAATATGGCCGTTTTATGCCCCGTAATCGTGTTGGAAGAACAAAATGGCTATAACGTTGGAAGGAGTTCAAAATGTCCAAATTGTGGATCCTTCACAACAATCACTCCCCCCTTTTCTAGGCGTGCTGGCACGCCACAGTCTGTAGGGGTTGAAGAACGGATTGGCTCCATTCGCTTCAGCAAAATAGACTCCAATTGCACAAAAGTCACAATGGCAGTAAAATAAAATCATGAATGACATCAGTTGTAAAAGTTCAGGAGGTCAAAATCTCCCCTTATAGTGCTGCAAGTTTTACTGATTTAAAAAAAAATTCAAAATTTATAAAGTTTTCTTTAAGCTTACATTAACTCTGACCAACATTAAGTAACATCATAGAAAATGGTATGCATACCCTGTAAAACAAATAATAACAAAATAGTGGCTTGATCAACACATGTGATCAGAGATTAAAATGTAAAGAAAGGGTTATCTTACAGAAATAGAAATCTCTCCGCTAGAGTCGTACAGCGAAGATGAAATTTTCAAAAACGTTGGCAAATGTGCATAATCGCCATTATGTGTTTAACTCGCGGAAAGAGTAAAAATGTTCTCTTTTCCTTGCGCTGCCATTTGTGTGAAACATATAATGTGCTATCCATGCATTCAATAATAATAGTACTAATAATGATAATAATAATAATAAAACACAATAATAAAACATAATACACGCTAATTTTAATAATATATATATTTTTTTTAATTTTAAATTTTCCTTTTTTTTTTTTTTTTTTGTTTATTTATTCATTCCACAACGAAATTGACCAAATTTTGCTCTATCATCAGATTTGTACACTGAAACATCGTCAAATTGAATTTAAACTATGCGCACAAATGAACCCACGACGAAAATTCTAAAGTCTGCTAAGTTTCCTAAAAGAAAAAAATTATATAGATATCTCATAGCGATATAACAGAAGACGAAGAGTTAAGAGAGAGAAAAAAAAACATATTTGTCAAGATAAAACTTATTTTGTCAAGATAAACTTATTTTTGTCAAGATAGAGTAGTATGCACCCCCATATAAGCGGCAGATGGGCGTGTCCGAGGGGCGTGGCTGAGTGACATTGATGGATGGGGTCACGTGACCTCTGACGTCAGGGGTCACGTGACGGATGACGTCAGGAGTCACGTGATCGATGACGTCACTACCCTGGACAGAATTTTTCGCGAGGAAATTTCCACGTGTGTTAGAGTTGAGAATTTCCACGTGTGTTAGAGTTGAGACGTGTATTAGAGTTGAGGAGTCAGCCTCCTGCTTCGAATATTAAAAGAAATGTCCCAGGAGGGTTCTGAAAAAAAAGTTTTGTTATCATGGAGTGGCAACACCTTTTTACGTGGTTTTGGACTTTAGTGGGTCACGTGGTCGATGACGTCACTACCCTGGACTTAGAATTTTTCGCGAGGAAATTTCCACGTGTGTTAGAGTTGAGAATTTCCACGTGTGTTAGAGTTGAGAGTCAGCCTCCTGCTTTGAATATTAAAAGAAATGTCCCAGGAGGGTTCTGAAAAAAAGTTTTGTTATCTTGGAATGGCAACACCTTTTTACACGTGGTTTTGGACTTTAGTTACCATGGAGTGGCAACAACACAAGAAAAAGAAAAAAGTTTATGATTTTGGCAACGGAGACCTCAGTCACTTTTTTGTGCAAGCTAGTAGTACTTGACTTTTCTAGTCTGCATCAAGCAACTTTTTTTTTCTTTACGGTTGCTCGCGCCATTTTTTGATTTTTTTAGACTTTTTTCGTACGTTTTCTTTTTAATTTTGGAAATATTTTTCCTGTAACTATTTGAAGCCGAGGTGATACGAACCCAATTGGATATTACAGCAAACATTATATCTGGAGGAAGAGGTGAGTTTTCATTTTTTTTGTCATCTTATTTCTAAATTAAGATCAGTATTTTATATATCGTTTTTATTAAGTTGCCAAATACCTTTTTATGTGTTTAATGTTTAACTAATTTTGAAACTGTATTATGATAACATGATTCAGTTTTGTTATACATGATATCTTTTCACGCGACGTGGCGTTACAATGTATAATTTTTATTTCTGCATGCTTTAAACGTGATTCGCACGTGGGTACATATTTTTTTTATAATTTAAGATCAGTTTTTTGTCTATATCGTTTTATGTGTTTTAATATTTTTAATAATCTTTTTTGAAAATGCATTATGATAACAAATCTCTCTTTTTGGTTATACAATGTATCTCTTTCACGCACGTGGCGGTTACCATGTATAATTTTTATTTTGCTGCCCTTAACGTGATTCGCACGTGGTACACATTTTTATAATTTAAGATCAGTTTTGTCTATATCGTTTTATTAACATACCAAATACCTTTTCTGTGTTTTTCCTATCTTTTTTGAAATGCATTATGATAACATAATCTTTTTTTTGGTTATACATCTTTTCACGCAGTGGCGTTACAATGTGTAATTTTTATTCTGCATGCTTCACACGTGATCACACGTGGTACACATTCTTCTAATGTTGCCTCTTTTTCTGTCTTTTAAGATTTTTGGAGGATTTTGCACAAGGTGTAGAGTGAAGATTTGATTTAAAAAAAAGAGAAATTCTTACTGAACACGGGTTTTCAAATATTTAAAATGAAACGTATGTTTCTGTTACTGCTTGTCAATCGAACGAAGAATGGACATAAAGCCGCAGTCGACTTAGACAGCTCTAAGACTAAGCAGGATAATGTTACTGGTAGTTGTATTCCTGTTCATCAGAACGTGCGTTATACGACTAAAGGTACACCCATGTATACTTGGATTCTTTACCATCTGATATATACATCTTGGTGGTGAACTATTTGTTTCAGTGGCTTATTTTTTTCGGACACACTCGTGTGCATATTCGCAGACATGTGTGTGATGAAGAAGGGTATTATCAACCTACGAAGGATGGTGTATCTCTATCTGCCGGAGTGTGGAATTCACTGCTTAGTCATCTTGACGAATTTTGCGATTTCAGGCTTCGGGAAAATGTGGTTGTCGTAGATAGGGATGTGTGCATGTCCAAAACGACCAAAGACAGTGATCAATTTATAGTGTTTCAAAGATTATTTCAACGACAGGATATGAGCTTCCAGTTCGTGCCCGAACGCGTTGTGATCTAATACAGAGCTTGGAAAACTCTGTGCGTCTACCTCTTCAATTTCAGATGCAGTAAAAGAAGGACTTATTAAATACAGTTTGCAATACCTTATAGAACAAGAATGGAGGGGAATAAAAAGGGATATTCGAGCTGAAGAAAGCTCCCAGGGAATTATCGAACTTACGGAATCTCTATGTAAGTGTTTAACAATGGCTGTATCTCAAAAAATCACTGAAATAATTGACTGTTTGGGATGTAGAGAATCGTATGGGACACAATTTATGCACAACTGCTAAGGAGTCGCGCAGATAAATTTGAAGAGTGTTTTGAACGCGCGTTATATTTATTAAACTGGCGTGATGTTGCCAAAGACTTCATTAAACGAAATATAAATTCAGATATTGGTAGTATATTTGCTCAGGCAGAATTTTTTGATGTTCTCGATGTAAACGAGTTGTTTCAAAAAGTAGAAAAAATGTATGTTGGTGAAGAAAAAATATGTGTATGAAATGTGATGCTTTCTACTTAATAATAATATAAAAACTTGTACTTTACTATTCGAAAATATTTTGAACGCTCTTTGTATTTGTTAAACCGGCATGATATTGCCAAAGACTCGATTAAAAGAAATATAAATGCAGATATTAGTAGTATGTTTGCTTGAGCAGAAATTTTCATGTTCTCGGTGTAAATGAGTTGTTTCAAAAATGTAGGAGGGTGAAATATATGTTAGTGAAGGGAAAAAAAAATATGTGTTTGTAATTTGATGTTTTCTGTTTAAAAATAATAAAATACTTGTATTTTTCTTTACACAGTGTCTATTTTTCCTATTACTTTTTTCAGTTGTGTAAATTATTTTCTTTTCAAAAAAAAACTTTTTGATTTTCAGTGTGTAGAAAAAGGAGTATAAAAGGTGAGTCATTTGCAAAATAAAATATCATTATAGCATCAATTCTTAGAGTATACACACTATTGCATAAAAAAAATTATATGGAAAAACTTTTAGCTGACGCTTATGAAAATCCAGGACACCCGGCCAGTTTTAGTGGAGTTGATGCATTATACAGAACTTTGGAGGGCAGGATAAAAAAGAAAGATATTAAGGAATGGCTGAAAAAGAAAGATTCTTATACTTTACATAAACCTCTGCGGCACAAATTTTTAAGAAATCGTGTTATAGTAGGAGCTATAAATGAACAATTTCAAGCAGATTTAGTTGACATGCAATCTCTATCAAAGTATAATGAGGGACACAAATATCTTTTAACATGTATTGATATTTTATCAAAATTTGCTTGGGCTGTTCCCCTTAAGGACAAATCTGGGGAAAATGTAACTATGGGATTGAAACAAATATTTCGGGAGAGAAAACCTGAAGTTCTACAGACAGATAAAGGTTCTGAATTTAAAAAAAATTTGTTCAAAATTACTTAAAAGTTAAAGTTCACTTCTTCACAACTAATAGTAATACAAAAGCTAGTATAGTTGAAAGATTCAATCGCACCTTAAAATCTAAAATGTGGAAATATTTCACGGAGAAGAATACACATAAATACATAGATATTGTTAAAAAATTAATCAAAAGTTACAATAATACATGGCATCGCAGTATTAAAATGAAACCTTCTTCTGTAACAGTGGATAACCAGTCAGTTGCATTGAATAATTTATATGAAACGAAACCTCTTAAACTGTCAAATCCAAGTTTTAAAGTGGGAGACACCGTTCGAATAAGCAAAGAAAAGTTACGATTCGAAAAAGGGTATGAACAGAATTGGACACGAGAAATATTTACGGTTCATGCTATTGTATCTCGTAGCCCTGTTGTTTATAAGTTAAAAGATTTAGGTGGGGAGATAATTGAAGGAACATTCTACGAACAGGAAATACAAAAAGTATCAGATTCTGGTTATTATCCTGTAGAAAAAATACTCAAAAGCAAAAAGGAGAGAGGCAAAATGAAATATTTTGTTAAGTTTCAGGGGTATCCTGATAATTTTAATGCGTGGGTGACTGATGTGAAAAAAATATAAATTGAGAGGTCTTTCTTTTTTTGACGTTATTTGTCAAAGATGTCTTTCTACGTAACACTTGTTAGTGACAGCTCTCTGGTTTATTTTCCTGAAAACAAAATATCGAGTTTCACGACACATTTGCCAAATTCAATTCACTTATCAGAAACAGAATGGGAAGTTGCGCTGATGGAATTTATGTATCCCCATACTTGGTACAATGTAAATGAAAAAAACAATTTATTCGGATTCGATTTAGGTGATGGAGAACTGCAAGGTCGGCATGTGCCTCCCGGTTGCTATGAGACAATACCTGATCTTATAAAGGCTATGACATTAACATCTTTCAGCAACAAAATTAACTTTAGTTACGATGCCGTTAGAAAACGAGTTATATTAAACACCGTTGAAAACAGCAAAGTAGTTTTCTACAACGGATTATGCGAACTCTTAGGTTTCGAACCTGGTGAATACAAAGGAATCAAAGAAAGTCCGTATGTGGCAGACCCTAATGCTGCGTTTCCAATGATGTATCTGTATAGCGATATTGTACAACCACAGTTCATTGGAGATGTCCAAGCCCCTCTTTTAAGAATCGTAAAAGTTGAAGGGAGAGATGGTGAAACATAAATGTAAACTTTACAAGACCTTATTACGTACCCGTTACAAGACACCATCTTCAATCAATAAATGTTGAAATAAGGCTTAATTCAGGAAGTCTAGTACCTTTTGAACGTGGCAAAGTTATTTTAGTTTTACATTTTAGAATGAGACAAATAGTATAAATACACTGTATTATCATAAATATGTCATTTATTAAATAGACATTAAATATGGCACTCGTACCCTATTCATGCTGCAATAAAAAATTTGAGGATTATTACTCGCAACAAGGTCGTGGCCTTCCATATTATCAAGGAGTCGCATTTCAGCGTGGCTATGGTGTTGGAGGATTTTTTCGTCGCTTATTTCGAACTGCTTTGCCGTTTTTAGTGCGAGGAGCTAAGACTGTAGGAAAGGAAGCTCTAAGAACAGGAACGGAAATAGCAAGTGATGTATTGGAGGGTAAAAATATTAAAATGGCTGCCAGAAATAGAACACTTTTGGCGGGGAAAAAATTAGCGAGATCAGCCCTCACAACTGCACAAGAGATGATTGGTAAAGGAAGAAATAAAAGGAAACGCAAGTTTATGAATCGCATCAGTCACTCTAAAGGCTGCAAAAGGAAAAGACGTGATATTTTTGACGCATAATGGCTTTTTTACTAAAAGATTCTCCTGAATGTGTGAAGTCTGAATTAAATTTATTTACGCTACCTTCTACCCAAACTGTAATTGAAAAAGGTCATTGGGTACAGTTTCATCCCATAGCTAACCCCGTGAGCGGCGGACCCATTGAATTTCACATATCTGGCAATGGAGAAGAATATATTGACTTATCACAAACCCAATTATACGTCAAAGCAAGAATTTTAAAAAGTGACAGCAAAGAAATTAAACTGGAAGATAAAGTGGGACCCGTTAATTTGTTTTTACATTCCCTTTTTTCCCAAGTAGATGTTGCTTTAAACGAGCGACTCGTTTCATCTAGTAATAATACATATGGTTACCGAGCAATGATTGAAACACTCCTGAATCATGATTTTGATTCTAAAACCTCTCAACTTACATCAGAACTTTTCTACAAAGACACTGCTGGAAGAATGAATGTATATGATGTTGACGACCCTAAACCTAATGAAGGATTTAATAAAAGAGTCAATCTATTCAAACTAAGTAAAACAGTGGATATGATAGGACGCTTACACCTGGATTTATTTCATCAAGAGAGGTTGCTACTCAATCTAGTGGACTTAAAAATTAAACTTATTCGAAGTAAACCTGAATTTTGTTTGTTAGGTGCAGGAGATTATAAAATTCAATTAGATCACGTTTCTCTTTTCGTGAGAAAAGTTCGAGTGAGCCCCGGTGTCATAATAGGCCATGCTAAAGCTTTAGAAAAAACTTCTGCTAAATATCCTATCAACAGAGTAATTTGCAAAGTATACTCTATCTCTAAAGGTAGTATGAGTTTCATTCAAGAAAATATCCACACTGGAAATGTCCCTAAAAAGTTAGTTATAGCCTTCGTGGATAATCAGGCTCATAATGGTAGTTACAATTTATCTCCTTACGACTTTCAACATTTTAACTTGAACTTTATAGGCGTTTATCTCGACGGGCAATCGGTGCCTCACACGCCTTTAGAACCAGACTTCGACACTTCGAATTATATTCGAGCGTACCAAAATTTGTTTCAGGGAAATAAGGAACGAGGTATTTATTTAACTAGATCTGAATTTCCTGAAGGATACAGCCTTTTTGTTTATGATTTGTCACCTGATCTTTGTGATGGTGAACATATTAATTTAATTCGTCATAGCAACTTACGTTTAGAAGTAAAATTTAAAGCACCACTAGAAAAAACCGTGTCTGTTATTGTATATGCTGAATTCGAAAATATTATTGAAATTAATAAATCTAGAAATATTATATTTGATTTTGGAAATTAAAAAAATGTATGCTTCACAAATTCACCGAATTTTATTAAGAGATCGTAACACTGCAAAGTCTTTCATAGGCGTATTTTCAGCAGATACACTTCCCTCTCTTCCTGTACCAGATAAAAGTATTTTGGTCGTGAATACGGACATACATAGTGGTGCTGGAATTCACTGGGTCGCCATGTATATTCAGGATGAAAGAACACTAGAATTTTTTGACTCTTACGGACTCCCTCCCAATGCATATGGTGACTATTTCAGAACTTTTACAAAATTTTTCATCGGTGTATTGGAACAAAAATAAATATCAAAGTCTTACCTCAAATGTATGTGGTGCTTATTGCATATACTTCTTGCTGAAAAGGTGTCAAGGACAATCCATGGAAAATGTAATGTACAGCTTATCGAGAAATCCAAAAATGATTTTATAATGTATCAGTTTGTAAGAAAAAGATATAATGTAAAATTTATTTTTAAGAAATAAATTTTTTTTATTATTCCAGCATTTTTCTTTTTTTTTTATTGTTATCATTATAATTTCAGTATTAAACTATAATTTGTGTAAAAAAAAAAAAAATATTTAATAATAAATAATAACAAACACAAACATGTTGAAAAATACATAAAATACTTTATTTATACTTAATCCATGAAGGTTTCTTTGCATAATATTTTTTTTTGAAGATTTTAGATTAGACGATTTAGCAACAGTAGATTGAACAGAGCTACCGTTTAAAAATTTCTTGTTTTTAATGAGATGCGATGGAACGTGAGAATCCTGCAGGAACTTGAAAAGAATATCGGACCCGACAGGAGATTCATTTCTTCTATTTCTTAATAAATGGGGTATCAGCAAAGTGACATCAGATCCCTTGATAACTTCATCTTTGTAGAGAAGCTCCTTGTCGTCGTTCCAAGATATAACAACCGAATGATCTTTTAAAAAATCGATGACATTTTTCGCTAGATGCTTGTATCTTAACGGGGCTTTGTTGATGATATCATCTTCAACGTTTTGCACGGGCGTTTTTGTTGACCGATCTTCCTCGATTAAATCGTTTTGTAGCGTATTAGAAATTTGTGGGGGGAACTGTACATACTTTCTTAATGCATTTAGATAAAGTGACGCTTTGTCATTCTCATTCATGTTTGATTTATTCAAAATGCGTTGCATATCTCTGTCTAAATCATTTAAGTGATCTTGAGCGAAAGTCCTAAGACGTTCTTCGGGGACTAAAATGAGTTTTCTAGCGTGATCCATTAAACAATTGACTTATTATAGACACAGCAGCTGGTAACAGCAAATTCAGGAAACCCTCACCTTTTTGAACTAAAATACGTCTTTTCTTAAATAGTGGTACTTTTTTGTTGCTTAAATTTCTTAACGTTCTCTTGAACGGAAAAAGTTTCTTTTTAGTTTTTCTGGTCAGCGGTACGTTTCCACGTAAAACATTTAAACAACACTCGCAAAGATCTTTAATCAGGCTATTCGGGCACTTTCGCAAAAGAGCAGCTTTTCTCTTGCTTTTTTTCAAGAGCATCAAATGTTCTAAATTGATGTCTGAACTTCTTGACATCGTAACACCATATGAAAAGATTATAAAAATTTACCTTGCTTTTATATACGTCGAGATCGTATATCAAGAGCAATTTATTTAGATTTTAAGTCTTTTATAAAAGCTGCAAAAGCAACAGATTTAACTAAAGTGATTAAAATATCGCTGATGGAATTTACAGTGTACCTCATGTTTCGGTAATTTATAAAATCTGGGACAGTTATGATCATTAAGGTCAATGATTTCTCTACCTGTTAATCTCCTCAAAAATTCAGCCTTTTCAGCCCCTTTCACATAGATTTCAGAGTACAACGCTGCCAAGAAACCAAGAATTACACGCAATTTAGTATATGGTAAATCTTCCATAGACCATAACATACCATGCAAATTACGAGTTAACCAAGAAAAATTATTTTTTTGCTTAATCGATAAACTTTCCCATGGTAAAGGAGCTGAGAATTTGAATTCACCACATAATCTGCCATCTATGGTACAAAAGGCTAATTCCTTAATAACGTAATTTTTAGGACTTAGTTGAAACCCTTCGAAATCGAGTGCTAAGCCAGACATATTCAATCGAGGTGTAGGGAGAAGACTAAAATGCCTCACTTCGGTTCATACAGGTAATAATTATCACCAGGGAAAATACCTGTGCGTAAGCGCCACCTTTCGTCGGTGTCAGGCTTTAAATCAATAAACAAATAACTGAATGGTTTCGAAGTGGCATCGTTATAATCCTCTTGAAAAAATTTGGTTTTTCCGGGATACATTTGTTTTCCTAAATGGGTAACTTGACTTCTATCTCGGGGATTTTTAAAAAGAATAAGGTAATGAGCATTTAAGGAAATTTCTCTCATCTCTTTCCTTTATGAAACAGATTCTGAACTATAATATGATAGTTAAATTATTATGATGACTTCCTCTGGTAAACAACTTTGTTAATTTTTGGTCACAACCTAATTCATGCATTAAATCATCAATAACTAACAAAGCATTAGATATATTATTTAAATTAGATGGTAATCCTTCTACAAAAGTTATGTCTTTAGACAAGAGTTGTATTTCATTGTACAAAGGTTGGAATGTGCCATAACACCAGATAATTTCGGGAGGTAGAGGTTTTACAAGTTTATTTTCGATAATCCTCTTAACAAAGTGTGTTTTACCGGAACCACTAGGGCCACTAACTATGCAGGAACTCGGATGTTTCAAACACGGAATGTCCATAATTAATAAAAGCAATAATTTTTATACTCACTAAAATACTAATAGAATTTTTTTTTTAAATTTATGGTTTATAAGTCTGATTGAATATATAAGAAAGAAAATATATAAGTAGTATTCATGAAAATAAAAAAAAAATAAAAAATACATTTTAAAATTCTGAACTTCTAAAAAAATTAATAACCATACGGCAAAGTGCAAAAATCGGGTTGTATAACTCTTTTGTTATATGTCATTTTATACACTTTCGTTTCTTCCTTATTAATTACTTTGCGATATCTGGCGTTTCTCGTAATTTTTGAGGGATTGTGAAGAGATATTTCATGATATTCGTCCATATTTTGTATCAATTCTTTTACTGTGTTAAAATTTAACACTTGAAGGTTTCGATGGTTCATAGTAAAACCTCTAATTTTGCACTCCATGTGCCCCTTCGAAGTGCGATATGCATAATTTTTTGGTCCTCCTAAATATAAAAAAAATCAGAAAAAAAATATATACATATATTAGCGATTCATTGTATTTTATAATTAAATATATCAAGATCTACAATAACGCAATATAATTCAAGTTACCTGAAACAAACGTAATAATCGAGTCGCCATCTAACTCGTCCGTGAAGTCCCCCAGAAAACTGCCTAAAGGGGGATCATTTCCATTCTTCGATTCATAAATGATACTATCTGTATCAAAGTAGATGACATCTTCCCCCAGTCTGTCCAGTTCTTTGTACAGACGAATTCTGGCATACGCAGTTGTAAAGGCGGCAATAAATATGTTTGTTGAACAATCTTGTTTCATAAAATCTTCAGACGAGGACCACTGAATGGCTGTAATCTCGGGGGTAGGCAGATATATATCACTTATCTAAAAAGTAATTCTCGTAAATTTAAGTTCATATACACATAATGGAGTTCTAAAGTATAAAAAAATAAAAAAAAATCTTACCTCTATCTTTGGGTCTAAAAGCATTTATTGAATTCCGGAACACTAGTTACAAATGTTAATTGGGTTTTTTCATATTCATCCCCCACCTATTATAAGACAACATAAAAAAGTAGAGTTAACTATTATATGTCATATTCTATATTTTAGAAACCTAAAAGAAAAAAATATACAAAAATTATATAACCTTCCCCAGAAACTATTGAGGGCTAATTTCGCGACTTGTCGCCGTCCAGGATTTTTATCGATAGCTTCAGCCTCCAGTTTTACTCCCTCTTTATTGTGGTATTCATTTATGTAGGTCTTTTTTTCACCTTCACCAATGCAACCACTTGGCCAACCTGAAGACTCTTGCTTGATTTTTAGAAACAAGTCTATGTAGGATTTGAACAGGTCTGCTGAAGTGTCATTAAAATGATAAACTTCATATATCTGTAAATAAGCACATATTTAGTTTAAAAAAATATTTCAATCAACAAATATATATATATATATATATATATATATATATATATATACACACTCTTACCTTTTCTATGATATAGCCTTTACTTTTGGCTACTTTAATTTCCTCTGTGATCCATGTTCCTATGATGGATCTTTCCTCATTGGAATGGACACAGGGAGCTTGTTGCAGAGATGATGCACAAGTTGCGCAGAGAGGGAACATGAGTTTGCCTTGGCATCTGTATGGCAATACAGGGTGAAATAAATTTCGTGGGGGTAAAATCTTACATTTTGCAATTCCGAAGTATTCTGATATGTCTTTAAAGTTTTCGGTGATTATCCTTGGGTGTCCTACGGGGTATATACAATATTTATTAACCCAAGGATATAGGCTCGTAAAATCTACGTATTTCATCAGTCCCTCGTGATGCAGCCTGATAGCATTTGTACGACCACCATAAAATGCATCACGAGGCACCAACCTCTCAACAAGGAAATGGGTTTTTAAAAATTCCATCAAATTCTCGTCTGTTTTTTTCATAGCTACAAACTCATGTTCCCACATCTCTACGACTCTGAAATCCTCGTTTGTTAAATTTTGAACTGTTTCGGCAGTTTTCGATCTTAGGCTGCCCATCGTCAACCCATTTATAGGGTTAACAGTACAGCTATCGTAGCACGTACTGCAACCATGAAAGAAGCATCCCTGAAAATATAAAGAATTGTGTTGGTATTACACACGCATAAAAAGAAAAAAGTTTTAAAATAAAGAAAAATAAATCAAAAGAGTTATTACCTGGTACATGTATACGGTATTGGTTTCACTGCAAAAACCATCCACCGAGATTCCAGCAACAAGTTTTTCCCCTAACCCATTCTTTGCATGTTGGATGTTGATTTTTTCCGTCATAGCTACAAAATCAAGCCACCTGATACTATCGGCACTGTGTCTGGTCCTATTGATATACCCATGCTTAGGCATCATAGCTATGGAGTTATCAGGGATGTGATATCCTCTATAAGTAGCCATACAGGCACTAGCAATTGTGATATACCTAAAGAAAATAATACCCTCTATCATTATGTATACTACAGAATTAAAAAAGAATTAAATGTTACTTGTATGACAAATAAAAAAAGATTCCAATGCAATATTAAGTATCCATAAATATACTCACCCAAAAGGATCGACACCTGCAATATTCAAAAACTGGCTCCTGAATTCCAGACAGCATCTTCTTAATATATCCACATCAGACCTAAAAAATGCACGTTATATGTATAAATATAATTTTTTTCTTGAAAATGAAATAGAAACAAAAAAAAATTATTATGATAAAACGAACCTGCAGTATGCAAGAATCTCTTCAGCAAAGTTGAAAGGGGATTTTTTCCTCTCTTCGTGCCACTTTAAAAATTCCTCTCTGCCTTTTGAAAACATTGTCTCCGGAGAATAAAATCTAGTATCTGGAAGGGGACCCACGTACTCTTGGTTTTCTCGGATATTAAATAGATGAGGGAAATAACCTTTTTTTATTTCATCAAATCCAAATGTCTTCGGAAGCTTTGATAAGGCCATTGGCAGAAAATTGAAAGAATCAATGATTCTGATTTTCAAGCATTTCAGCTCAATGGTCATCAAATTAGTTCCATTTGGAATGACTTTCGGTGCATAGCCCTGTTTTAATATCCAAGAGAGTTGTAAGGTATACACAAGATTCGATTCACAAGAATCGAACTTTTGAGTGAATTAAAGAAGCTGCTTCAGATATGCTAATTTTGGCATACGCGCTTAGTATAAATACCACGCAGCGTCATTAATGAAAAAAGGGAGTTGTTGTTAAGGTTGAAAAGGTGTTATCCTGCGCTAGTGCTTTACGGGCCAGGAGTTTACGTGGCAGTACTGCTGGTTTGACTTACTGTTCGTGAGTATAAAAATATATTGTCCTTAAAAGCTGTATTTACATTCCGTACAAGTAGTACGCATGCTTATTGCTGTAAAAGCCAATTATATGTGCAATGAATCCAATAAACATTGTTTCATGTATAAATTGTGCTTGTATATAATTCAAATAGAGTGCCACTTCAAATTATATACACCCAAGTCTGGGTAGAAGTGAGCATAGAAATTCTATAGAGTACAAACTGTCCGTCAAACCTACAACAGAAAAATAAAAAAAATAAGTAAAATGGAATTAATTTTTCTACATTTGTACTTTGATTCATTAGTGAAAATAATAATAAATAGTTACCCTTTCATATTATGAGCAATCGCAGTGTATCCTGCATGTTGGGGAGAAAACAAAAACGAACAAAATTGATCTTGTGCCGCATAGCCCGAGAAAACATGCTCTTCACCTGAGGAGTATTGTGCTACAGCAAAATTTACTATATGTTCCCCTGACGATTGATCTGTTTCAAAATCAAAAAAAAGGAATTTATCGTTAGGTGCTACTGGAGCCTTCCTGTTTAGGTAGCATCGGTGAGTTGACGGAACAAACAATTTGCATGAGGAACACTTCATGCGACCACATATATGTTGTGCTTTGGGACAATCTCGTCTTCGGATTATTCTGTGGCAAAGTCTGCATTGATATATCTAAATAGATAGGGATATATTCAGTTCTAAGTTACGTAAAATGCTAAAATAAAAATAACATAAAATTAAGATTAAAAAAAATACCTGATCGCATATAGTTAATTGTTGGTTTCCCGTTAGAGATTTATGTTCGTCATAACACTGTTGAGATCTGCACACTCTGTCACAATCTTGGCATCTGATTGCGACTTGTCGAGTGAAATCTAACTTGAAATAGATGTCACATCGTACTCCACACCTATGGTCCACTATTTTTCCGTAAGGCTTATTGCAATCGTGACAGTAGCCTTTAGATCCATAAAATCCAGGTAAAGATTTTATGACATCATAATGGTTATCATGATGCCAAATATAAATTCGACGATTTCTGTCTCTCCCCTTATAGATAAGCTACAAATAAAATTTTAAATAAATATTTTTTCAATATTTAACACTGTACAATGATATGAAAATTAAATAAATAAACCACTCACTTGATTTAGATTTTCTGATGAGATGACACATATTTGTATATCAAGAAAATCCTCGAATATTTAATATCATTTAATCCGCATGGTCCCATATCTACGCTAGCAGCATGGTGAAGTTCTATGGCTCTATTTTGCAGAAAAGACCGTCGTCGATCTCTTAATGCCCCCAGAGATGAACTATTTTCCAATACAGCCACAGCGTAAACTATTGCTTTCGCGCAGCATAAATTGGAATCATCTATGGGTAACTATAGAACTATAAAAAACTATAGAAAAATAAAATTTTTATGTATTTCATTATATATATATATTATATATATATAAGTTGATTTATGCAATAATCTCTTTTTAAAGAATAAATATATAGAACTTACACTATCAAATTTTTCATCATCATTGCTTTTTCTCTTTCTCTGCGCAGTATTTATTCCAGATGGGCCTGCTGTGGGCTCCTCCTATAAAAGTATTGAAAATGTTATTTTTTTTCTTCGAAGCGCCAAATGAGTTGTAATATTATGCATTGTTAAAAACGTACCTGATATCCCTGACCATGTTGTTCAACGAAATGTATTTCGTCCTCTAACAACGGATTTTCAGAAAAAATCTGGGATGTTTCTGATAGAACCTGTAAGGAATATCGTAGCAAGTTAATACCATTAAAGATTCTGTGTCAATAAAAATATGAGTGTTATCACCGTGAAATAGAAAAACTTACATCGTCATCCACTTCGTTCCTAGGAAAACATGTATCCCAATACATTAAGCAGGAATCGTCAGACTGTTTACAGATGTGCATATAAAAGAGTTGATTATATTAAAACCATAAAATACGCAGTCACACAATACAGTAAAATATATTTTGTTAAAGATAATAATAATCTTAACCAGTTTGGAAAAATATAATATATATTTGCTTTGTAAAACTACTAAAACTTAATAAGAAATAAAAGCAGAAAATTAAGTAACAATATTGTATATGAGTATAAACATACGAAATGAGTACGAAATGAGTTAGGTGGAATGTTTTCCCAGTATAACTCAACTTCAACTTCTTCTTCTTCTTCTTCTTCTAGCAAAGGGTTCAAGGCAAAAATTTGCGACGTTTCAGATAAACCCTGGAAAATTTTGTTAGAGGTAAGAAAGATGTGTTCCACGTGCAAATCCCGTTTCCACGTGTATTTAAAAAATTTATACATTTGAAACGCCACGTGCGTGAAAGATAATTATATAACCAAAAAAAAAAGAATCATGTTATCATATAGACAATACTGATTTTAAATTATAAAAAATTGAACCACGTGCATTTTTAAAATATCATACATTGTAACGCCACGTGCGTGAAAGATATAAATGTATAACCAAAAAAATAATCATGTTATCATAATGCATTTTTTCAAAAATATATTAAAATATTAAACACATATAAATAGGTATTTGGTATGTTAAATAAAAACGATATATAAATCAATACTGATTTTAAATTTTAAATTGAACCACGTGCATATCACGTGTATTTTTAAAATAATAATATACATTGTAACGCCACGTGCGTGAAAGATACAATTGTATAACCAAAAAAATAATCATGTTATCATAATGCATTTTTTTCAAAAATATATTAAAATATTAACACATATAAATAGGTATTTGGTATGTTAAATAAAAACGATATATAAATCAATACTGATTTTAAATTTAAATTGAACACGTGCATATCACGTGTATTTTTAAAATAATAATATACATTTTAACCGCCACGTGCGTGAAAGATACAATTGTATAACCAAAAAAGAATCATGTTATCATAATGCAATTTCAAAAGATATTAAAAAATATTAAAACACATAAACGATATAGACAAACACTGATCTTAAAATTATAAAAATATGTACCACGTGCGAATCACGTTTAAGCAGCATAAATAAAAAATATACATTGTATCGCCACGTGCGTGAAAGATATAAATATATAACCAAACTGAATCATGTTATACAATACTGATCTTAAATTTATAATAAGTTTACAAAAATAAAACTCACCTCTTCTCCAGATATAGATGATTCTGTAATATCCATTTGGTTTTCGTATCAAATTCAAAAAATGACGTACGAAAGAATACAGGAAAAATATTTCCAAAATAATATCAAATTAAAAAAAATGACGTATGAAAGAATGCAGGAAAAATATTTCCAAAATAAAAAGGAGCGTGCGTTAAAAATCTAAAAATTCAAAACGGCGCGTGCAACCGTAAAGAAAAAATGCGTGATGCAGACTAGAAAAATTCAAGTACTACTAGCTTGCACAGAGGTCAGAGGTCACCGTTGCCACATTCATAAAACTTTTTTTTTTCTTTACTTGTGTTGTTGCCACTCCATGGTAACAAAAGTCCAAAACCACGTGTAAAAAGGTGTTGCCATTCCAAGTAACAAAACTTTTTTTTTTCAGAACCCTCCTGGGACATTTTTTTTTAATATTCAAAGCAGGAGGCTGATTCCTCAACTCTAACACACGTGGAAATTCCTCCCGAAAAATCCTAAGTCCAGGATAGTGACGGCATCGACCACGTGACCCACCAAAGTCCAAAAACCACGTGTAAAAAGGTGTTGCCACTCCAGATAACAAACTTTTTTTTCAGAACCCTCCTGGGACATTTCTTTTATATTCAAAGCAGGAGGCTGATTCCTCAACTCTAACACACGTGGAAATTCCTCCCGAAAAATCCTAAGTCCAGGATAGTGACGGCATCGACCACGTGACCCATCAAAGTCCAAAACCACGTGTAAAAGGTGTTGCCACTCCAAGATAACAAACTTTTTTTCAGAACCCTCCTGGGACATTTCTTTTAATATTCGAAGCAGGAGGCTGACTCCTCAACTCTAATACACGTCTCAACTCTAACACACGTGGAAATTCTCAACTCTAACACACGTGGAAATTTCCTCGCGAAAAATTCTAAGTCCAGGGTAGTGACGTCATCGATCACGTGACTCCTGACGTCATCCGTCACGTGACCCCTGACGTCAGAGGTCACGTGACCCCCATCCACAATGTCCACTCAGCCACGCCCCCTCGGACACGCCCATCTGCCGCTTATATGGGGGTGCATACTACTAGCATGGCTTCGTTGAGGTACTTCTACAGGAGGAGGATTTAGGCATCGGGTAGAAATTCATGTGGCTCTTCACTGGCGGAAGCAACAGGATTCGGCGCTGGCGGTTGAAGACGGGTATCTCGCCATTTTACGGGGGCGTCTTTCCTTCCAGGATCTCTTGCAGCTCGCTACCATCCAATCGCTCCCTCGCTCTCTCTCCGAACGTCGTTTTCTCCCACACTCGGATCTCATACATTCTTCATTATAACCCTCCCCAGGTTAGTTATTCACGTAAATTTATTGCCTCTTCGAGTTTTTATTCGAGGGCAGGATGCTCTGACATTCCCATGGTTGACCCACGTGGTACGCTTATTTCCAAGAAATTGGAAGTCCGTTGAATTTCCTGGAATTGCTTTCCCGCGTCCTGAGGAATTCAGGAGGGGTGATGTTTCTTGGAAAATTGGTGCAGTTTCCAATATGGCCGTTTTATGCCCCGTAATCGTGTTGGAAGAACAAAATGGCTATAACGTTGGAAGGAGTTCAAATGTCCAAATTGTGGATCCTTCACAACAATCACTCCCCCCCCTTTTCTAGGCGTGCCTGGCACGCCACAGTCCTGTAGGGGTTGAAGAACGGATTGGCTCCATTCGCTTCAGCAAAATAGACTCCAATTGCACAAAGTCACAATGGCAGTAAAATAAAATCATGAATGACATCAGTTGTAAAAGTTCAGGAAGGTCAAAATCTCCCATTATAGTTGCTGCAAGTTTTACTGATTTAAAAAAAAATTCAAATTTATAAAGTTTTCTTTAAGCTTACATTAACTCTGACCAACATTAAGTAACATCATAGAAAATGGTATGCATACCCTGTAAAACAAATCATAACAAAATAGTGGCTTGATCAACACATGTGATCAGAGATTAAAATGTTAAGAAAGGGTTATCTTACAGAAATAGAAATCTCTCCGCTAGAGTCGTACAGCGAAGATGAAATTTTCAAAAACGTTGGCAAATGTGCATAATCGCCATTATGTGTTTAACTCGCGGAAAGAGTAAAATGTTCTCTTTTCCTTGCGCTGCCATTTGTGTGAAACATATAATGTGCTATCCATGCATTCAATAATAATAGTACTAATAATGATAATAATAATAATAAAACACAATAATAAACATAATACACGCTAATCTTTTAATAATATATATATATTTTTTTTAATTTTAAATTTTCCTTTTTTTTTTTTTTTTTTTTGTTTATTTTATCCATTCCACAACGAAATTGACCAAATTTTGCTCTATCATCAGATTTGTACACTGAAACATCGTCAAATTGAATTTAAACTATGCGCACCAAATGAACCCACGACGAAAATTCTAAAGTCTGCTAAGTTTCCTAAAAAAAAAAAATTATATAGATATCTCATAGCGATATAACAGAAGACGAAGAGTTAAGAGAGAGAAAAAAAACTTATTTTTGGTCAAGATAAAACTTAACCGAATTGAAAAAAACATTATTTACTAGGTACACCTTACTTTTCAAAAGCCTATCGTTGACACAAGATAGTTGATCAGACCCTCTGGAGAAAACGATAAAACCCCTTAAACCGAGTTTTCCCTTGTAAATTGACAAATGGGCAGAAAACCTTAGGCGGCCATCCCAAAGAGTTTCTGTCCATGCACTTACTGATATCACTGAACCACAAACATTTTAAGTAAAAAGTTTTAAATTCTGCGCAAGTAAAGAAAGTTTAATAGCTTAGCAGAAGTATTGAGCGTCTATTCCCATTCGCCTGATTTTTGTACTTTTCTTCCGGCAGCGGTTCGCTTGCGGTTTTGATAAATGTCTAGACCTGCATCTCAGTTCGCAATACGGCTTTCGAATTTCGCTTTGTTTGACACCCCGTTGTAGAGCATAATACAACTATCCGCGACCTCACGTTACATTTTCGCCTTGAACCTAGCGTTGGGGGAATTAGCGAGATTAACTTTTTCACTCTCTGTGTGGGGCAATTGTTTAGCCGGGGGTCCAGCAAGTTGCTGTGAACTCCCCTTCCCATTCTCTTCTGTCGAGGACGGGGCGAGGGAACCTCGAACATTTAGTGTGTTCTCAGGATCCAACGACATTAACCTTTTTTCACTCCCCCCTTATTTTGGGTCATTCTTCCTATTCCCCGCGATCAAAGTCGCGTTCCCGTTTTAAGGGGGCGCTGGACTGAGCCTCCGATGTTTCGAAGCCAATGTTAAGTCAAGGGTGGGAAGTTCTTAACAAATTGCAAATTCGCATTTAAATATTTTGAGAAAATTTTTTCTGCATAAGATACCTGACGACTTCACAATTCGTGTTTGTTTATCAATTTTGG
Source organism: Dolomedes plantarius (assembly GCA_907164885.2). Classification (NCBI taxonomy): domain Eukaryota; kingdom Metazoa; phylum Arthropoda; class Arachnida; order Araneae; family Dolomedidae; genus Dolomedes; species Dolomedes plantarius. The sequence goes on from OU015494.1 coordinate 45,964,723, forward strand.
TTTTCTCTTAAAATTAATTTTAAATGACTCTCGAATTTCTGAACTGAAAAAATAAGAGGTACTTTTGCTTTAAACTCTTTATAAGTACTCGAGATCAAATAATAATACAATATGAAATAATACGCGGGATTCCTGAATCTTTTGACTTTTCAAAGATACTTTTTCTTAATTTACGCAAATTAGGATAAGAGTAATTTGTCCAGTAAAAATGGGAAATTTTGTAAAAATCGGAACATTTCTCCAAAAACCACGCCTCCCGCCGGCAGTGAGGTTCAGGGAGGGGAAAGAATTCAGGGGGACCCCAGGCGGTAAAACACAAGGGTGGGGGGACGGTGATTTATGGATAGTCGAGTTGCTGGCGAAAAGAGCACAACACGTTTGCTATGTGCCTTTTCAGCTGACGGGTAAAGATTTAGAACTAAGTAAAACTTGATTCCTAGCTGGTATATGTATATTGATCACTGGCTAAATTTGGCTATCATTTCATCATGTTTCGTATATATATATACATGTATATATATTTGAGTTAATTTTTGTCGTTATGTAAAGTACGTTTGTATAATATCATTTTAGTATGTGTAAATATTTATAAAAGTAAATATGTATAAATGTAAATATTATGTATACATATGAAATGTATTATGGAATGTAAAACTTATAAGAAATGTTAATAATTTTAATTGCCCCTGACCAATTTATATATATATATACAGGTAACCCTCCTATAACACGGTACACAGGTTCTTAGAAACTGCCGTGTTGTATGAAACCGTGTTATATGAGACCAAGATATAGTTCAAAAACGGGGGGGGGCTTTAAGTTCTGAAAACTTATTAAAAAGAAACATTTATTTTAAAATTCCATATAAGCAACTTTAATTTTTATTAAAACTATAAATGTATGCATAACACAAAACGAAAAGAGCAAGTAAAATATTATTTCATTTAATACGACCTTAATTAAATAAATTTCTTACTCATCACTGCTCAGTACAATCAAACGAGAACATTTTTTCGGTTGAACGATATCGCC
>OU015494.1:45970754-46274278 GCA_907164885.2 Dolomedes plantarius
GGATATCGTGCCAAATTCAGTCCAATTGGTGCGTTAGATCGTCAAATCCCGAGCTGGTTGATGGGCCCTGCCCATAATACTCCAAACGTGCTCAATGGGAGAGAGATCCGGCGACCTTGCTGGCCAAGGTAGCTTTAGGCAAGCACGAAGACAAGCAGTAGAAACTCTCGCCGTGTGCGGGCGGGCATTGTGTTGCTGAAATACAAGCCCAGGATGGCGTGTTATGAAGGGCAACACAACGGAGCATAGAATATCGTCGACGTATCGCTGTGCTGTAAGGGTGCCGCAGATGACAACCGAAGGGGTGCTGCTATGAAATGAGATGGCACCCCAGACCATTACTCCTGGTTGTCCACTCGTATAGTGGAAGACAGTCAGGTTGGAATCCCACTGCTGCCCGGGGCTTTCCAAACACGTATTCGCTGGTCATCGGAGCTCAGTTTGAAGCGGGACAATTCAACTCCAGTCAGTGACATTGCAGGTCGAATGTGCCTGACACCACTGCAAACGGGCTTTTCGGAGTACAGAGGTCAATGGTAGTCGGCGCAAGGGGCGTCGTGAGCTCAGCCCCCTTTCTCTGAGCAGCCTATGAATGGTCCTTGTGATCACTGAAGCACCAGTTGCACGTACGATCGATGATAATGATGAATCTGGGGCTGTGAGTGCCGCTTTGATGATTGCTCGTTCCTCACATTCTGTTGTTTCTCTAGGCCGAGCGCTTCCTTATTGACGCTGTGTTCGGACATGGTTCACCCATTCCTGCCAACATCGTTTGATAGTGGCATCGCTCCTATCCAAATGTCGAGGGATTCACCGATTAGACTAACCGGCTTCTTTCAGCCCAACAACACGTCCTCTCTCAAATGCTGACATCTGCGCATATTGTTCGCGCACCTGTATGCGAGGCATAGTTACTGTCTACCTGAGTACACGGAATGAAATTCGCAAAGAATTTATGACCTGGAATCGAAATTTATCCTCTTTAATATCCTGCCAGTTGCGCAGTTAAGATGCTTTGCAGCGTCACATGTTCATTCATTGGCCGCCAAACATTAAAATTTGCATTTTCCGTCGAACATGTATGCATATCAATTTGTGTCCAATTTGCATTACCCCTTCTTGGTGTGTCTTTTTTTTTTGTCTAAGACTGTATAAGCTCCTTTGTAGCTTCGAAACAGCCGTATGCAAAAATTATTGCATCTTACTGCTATTTGTGCTTTGTTTACGTTAGTTTTCCTGTTTATTTAAGACTGTATATATATATATATATATATATATATGCTGGGTTTTTAAACCCAGATCTGGATCTTTCAATTACCATATGGGTTTATTGAGTTGTTTTTTTTTATCAAAAATTTCTCAAATTTCTCATGTAAGAGTTATTTAATTATGTAAACGTAATTATGTGATTTGAATATGTAATTTTGTAAATAAATGAATGTAAAATAATACAAATGAAGAACATATCGTTTGAATCATAATATATGTGTCTCTTTTGCGAAATCATCCCAGAATTTTGGTATTTGTTATGTAATATCAAAGAGGGATCTAATCATCCTAAAATATGAAATCTCATCAATCTTTATAACCCTCTTGACGATTTTAGCTTACGGTTCTGTGTACGTAGAGAAAGTTTTCATAAGTTAGTAGAAAGAAAACACACAAATTCTAATATTTTACAGGTTAATTGCTTAACAAATTTTCACATTTTTGAAAATTTTCCCTTTACAGAAATATTCTAAATAAAGAAATGCAAAAATCAAGTACAAAAGAAATAATCCTTATATACTGTATCAAATAAAATACACATATGCATTTTAAAATTGTTTATAAAACCGTCAGAGTTTTCATAAAAGACTTTGTGAGAAACGTGTTCGTAACTTTAACTGTTTTTAAACAAATGTTGTAGGAAGAAAACTCAATTTTCTATTAAAATTATTTTTTCTCATTTCTAAATTGTTAACGGGAAAGCTTATTAATCGATCTACTTGATAAAAACACATTATTAAAAATTAAAATTAAGTTTAATATTAATAAAAAAAATGATAAATAAGGAATTGCAAAACTGATAAATTTATTTTCTTTGAAATTAAAGTTCTGGTCGCATAGCTAGAGCGGTAGATTTCCAAATCCCAACTAACTGTCTGTCTTATCACTAAAATGCAGGAAGTTAGTGTGTGTGTGTGTGGGGGGGAAGAATTGAATGTGAAAGGCTGTAAATAGGGGAAGATATCTGACCCCATCCCCTTGTTCAGTCGAAGTGTAAGCAAGAACCATTGATAGCTTTGTTGACAGTTTCAAATTACGAGGGGGTTTACTACCCCTTCTCAACTTCGAAAACTATTGCCTCTCTGATTGGTTGCTTTTCTGTCAATCATGTCGACATAGTCCCTGCCTTCCTCGGGAGGTTTCTTGTGGGTTTTAGCGAACACGGGGGAAAAAAATAACTCCAGCGGAGCCTTAAGGGTAAAGTTGAATTCCGAGAGGGGAAAGTGTGGATTTCGTACTGCTCCCTCTTACTAGAACACCATTTTAAAAAAGTGGCTATTTTGCCTACTGAACAGTAAAATTCGCGCATTATTCACCGTACTGCCCCCTAAATTTATTACTATCTCTATTTTGTTATTCATTATTTTCTCTTATTCACTCATTATTCGTTACCATTATACACTATTATTATCTTGCCCTCAACCGGGATTTAAATATAGCAATTTCTCCTACTGGCGACCACTGAACAAAAGTTGCTAAGGCCTCGAATTGCATAAAAAACGCATTGCAGTCTGATTCTGAGGCACCATCGAACGTGAACACTAAATGCGTAAAGCCGGGAGTTTTCCCGCTAACGGCTGAATCGGTCGCCATAATACTATAAAGTAGGGAAAGGTAATCCGAGATACTGCTATTGTGCTTCAAGACAAACCCTTTTAAACAATTTTTGTTTTAACATATACATGCGAAACATATAATACTCAAATAAAGTAAAAATCATTATCCTAGAATTATATATATACTAGCCGCGAACACATAAACTCTAACATTTCAATACAATTTGTTCACACAACATGTAGGCATGGCAGGTACAAGGGAAAGAAAAGAGAGAAATTTAAAAAAAAAAATGTATGCATAACACTTTACAGATATATATATGAACCATAAGAACCTTGCGCGACATTAAAAAGCTTTTTGCCAAGATACACAAAAAAAAAATTTTTTTTTAGTATGCCCAGGTTTTGGACTAAAGTGAAAATATTATAACATACCCAGGGAAATTCCTCGTCACGAGGCACCAATATATGTTATGAGGGGTACCAGAGATACCCCTTTGCGTTGTGTAAATTTAGGGGGGTGAACTCCAAAGGTAACTATGCGTTTATAAATAAAAATAACAACATTTATTATACAATATTTTACAAGAAAAGGTCGGGTTTACATATTATATTTAAGATCTTGGCTATACATATTTTTAACCGAATTAGGGCATACTTCATCCGCTTCCTGCGGCATAACCATTACGGGTCGAGTGAAATAAAAGTCTCGTAATCTCTCAGAAGGCATGAACACTATTTAAAGGGGGAATTTATGACCAACCTGGGGAGTTTTGATGAAAACAGCAGAGCATGGCTTCGTTGAGGTACTTCTACAGGAGGAGGATTTAGGCATCGGGTAGAAATTCATGTGGCTCTTCACTGGCGGAAGCAACAGGATTCGGCGCTGGCGGTTGAAGACGGGTATCTCGCCATTTTACGGGGGCGTCTTTCCTTCCCAGGCTCTCTTGCAGCTCGCTACCTCCAATCGCTCCCTCGCTCTCTCTCCGAACGTCGTTTTCTCCCACACTCGGGTCTCCTACATTCTTCATTATAACCCCTCCCCAGGTTAGTTATTCACGTAAATTTATTGCCTCTTCGAGTTTTTATTCGAGGGCAGGATGCTCTGACATTCCCATGGTTGACCCACGTGGTACGCTTATTTCCAAGAAAATTGGAAGTCCGTTGAATTCCTGGAATTTCTTTCCCGCGTCCTGAGGAATTCAGGAGGGGTGATGTTTCTTGGAAAATTGGTGCAGTTCCAATATGGCCGTTTTATGCCCCGTAATCGTGTTGGAAGAACAAAATGGCTATAACGTTGGAAGGAGTTCAAATGTCCAAATTGTGGATCCTTCACAACAATATATATATATATATATATATATATATATATATATATACCATGTTTCCTCAAAACTAAGACCTAACCGGAAAATAAGCGCTAACACGATTTTTCAGGATACTTCTAATATTAGCACTACCCCAAAATTAGGCCCCACTCAGTAGGGTTTCGTCAGTAGGGGTTTCTGTTTCTGTTTTAAACCGGAACCGAAAATCGCGTTTTGTACTACAATTACCCAAACCGAAAACCGTAGAAAATTGATTCGGTTAATCGGATAACTTTTTTTTTAGAGTATATCCCTAAAAGTTTATAAAAAAAAGCTTTAACTCTCAAACTAAAACTCGTGCTTGGCGTTAATAATATTTCTTCCACTGCACACAGCAACTCTTATGCCGTCCAAAGCTGAACACCGAAGAGATGGCATGAAACTTAAATTAATCATTGTAGTTATGAAGCTGGAATGAAGTCGTTCGCAGATAAACATCACCGTAGGAGCTGAAATATTCTACTTGTAAAAATAGAAATTCGATTAGATCGGAGCTCTCACAAGTCTGGACCAGGGAAGCCGCAGACTGACCTTGGCAAATTTTATTCCAATCGCACTGGCGTGAAAACGAGAGATAACGAAAATTACGCATTCAATCTATGGAAATCCAATGGGATCTTCCCGCGCAGGTTCGAATCCTGCCGACTTTTGTAACATGGGAGACAGAACACAGGCCCAGAAGATATCTAGTCTCCCATGCTACGGTGAGAAGGTGCTGTTATTAGAGAATAAATTTACTCCATGACCAAATACGACAACCACGGGCTTGTTACGGGAATATTTTATTGAGATCACCGACCGATCCGTCGGTATGTATGCAGCAAGAGACAGCACAGAAATCCGTCCTACTTCCGGACGTCACGAGTTATATAACTTCATCTTCATGAAGTGACTAAAGGGTGTGTCTTAATGGTTGATTGCTTTGAAGTTGTTGGTTGATGTGCAGAACTGATTTAACCTCGTACTGAACGCCACGCAAGGTCTCTTTAGTTAAAAAAAGACAGCCATCTTGAATGATTTTGCCTAAGGCTGTAATAATGGAATTTAACGCGAATGCCCAAAGGGAATTAAATGTTTTAAGGAATTAAAAAAGGTTTGTAATTTGGAATAGTAAAGTGCGGATTAATAGTTTTAAATGTTAAGAGTGTTGAATTAAGAAATTACTAGTTTTAATATTATATGTATATATATATATATATATGTATATATATGTATATATATATATAGATATATATAGATAATATATATATAATATATATATATATATATATATATATATATATATATATATATATATATTATATCTTATATATAATATAATATATATATATGTATGTATATATATATATATATATATATATATATATATATATATATATATATGTATGTATATATATCTATATAATATATATATATTATATAATATATGTATATATATATATATATATATATATATATATATATATATATATATATATATATATATATAGTAGTATATACGTATATAATGATATATGTATATATATATATATATATATATATATATATATATATATATATATATATATATGTAGTATATATATATATATATGTATATAAATATATGTATGTATATATATGTATGTATATATATGTATGTATGTATATATATATGTATATATATATGTATGTATATATATGTATATATAATGTATTATATATAATATATATATATATATATATATATATTATATAGTAATATATATATATATAATATATAATATTATATATATATATATATATATAATATATATATATATATATATATATATAACCAGGTCTCAGACCTGGGCTTTTAAACCGAGATCTGGATTTTTCAATGACCATGTGGTTTTTTTTTTTTTTTTTTTTTTTTTTTTTCTCAAAATTTGTGTTTTTTTCTTGTATGATAAAATTAGCAAAAATAAATATCTATTTGTCATTGTTCGAATTATTTAATTATACATTATATAAAGGTAATTATGCAATTTGAATATGTAATTGTGTAAATTAATGAATGTAAAATAATACAAATGAAGATCATATCGTTTGAATAGTGATTTTATCTCTTTCTTACAAACGATCCCTGAATTTTGGTATTGTTAAGTAATATCAAAGGCGGATCTAATAATGCTATATATGAAATTTTTTCATTCTTTATGACCGTTTTGATGATTTTATCTTGTTGTTCTTTGTACGTAGAGAGAGTTTTCATAAGTTAGTTGAAAGAAAACACAATTCTACTATTAAAAGGAACTTTCTCACAGGCTAACTGCATAATAAATTTACATTTTTTTTTTAAATTTCGCCTTACTGAAATATTCTTACTAAAGAAATTTTAAATTCAAGTACAAAAGCAATAATACTTATATTATGTATCAAATAAAGCCCGCATATACATTTTAAAATTGTTTATAAAACTGTCAGAGCTGTTATAAAAGGGTGTATGAGAAACGAATTGTAACTTCAACTGTTTAAACGAATGTTTTAGGAAGAAAACACAATCTTCTATTTAAATTATTTTTTCTCATTTCTAAATTGTTAACGGAATGCTTATCAGTCGATCTATTGATAAAAACACCTCATTAAAAAATTAAAAGGAAGATTAATATGAACAAAATATTGATAAATAAGGGATTTCAAACTGACAATTTATTCTCTCTGAAATCAAAATCTGGTCACAGAGCTACAGTAGTAGATTTCTTTCAACTAACTAGATTGTTGGGGTCGAGTTTTATCTCTAAACATCAGGAAGTTTGTGGGGGGGGGGAGACGTGAAAGGCTGTAAATAGGGGAAGAATACTGACACCCTTGTTCAAGCGAAGTGTAGGCTAGAAGACAAGCTGAACAAAACACTTGTTGACAGCTTCAAATTACGAGGGGGTGCTACTACCCTCCCTCAACCTTAACAAAATGTAACTCCAGCGGACCCTTAAGGCTCCGCTGGAGTTATTTTTTTTCCCCGTGTTCTCTAAAACCCACAAGAAACCTTCAAGAGGAAGGCAGGGACTATGTCGACACGATTGACAGAAAAGCAACCAATCAGAGAGGGAATAGTTTTCGAAGTTGAGAAGGGGTAGTAAAGCCCCCTCGTTTTGAAACTGTCACCAAAGCTATACATGGTTTTTGCCTACACTTCGACTGAACAAGGGGATGGGGTCCAGGTATCTTCCCCCGTATTTCAGCCTTTCACATTCATTTCCCCCCCCCCCACACACACACACCTAACTTCCTGCATTTTAGGTGATAAGACAGACAGTTAGTTTGGATTTGGAAATCTACCGCTCTAGCTATGCTACCAGAATTTTGATTTCAAAGAAATAATTTATCATTTGCAATTCCTTATTTATCATTTTTTTATTAATATTAACTTAATTTTAATTTTTAATGATGTTTTTATCAAGTAGATCGATTATAAGCTTTCCCGTTAACAATTTAGAAATGAGAAAAAATATGTTAAATAGAAGGTTGAGTTTCTTCCTACAACATTGTTTAAAACAGTTAAAGTTACAACACGTTTCTCACCAAAGTCGTTTATGAAAACTCTGACGGTTTTATAAACAATTTTAAAATATTAATGTGTATTTTATTTGATACAGTATATAAGGATTATTTCTTTTGTACATGATTTTTACATTTCTTTATTTAGAATATTTCTGTAAGGTGAAAATTTTCAAAAATGTGTAAATTTGTTAAGCAATTAACCTGTAAGATAGTAGAATTTGTGTGTTTTCTTTCTACTAACTTATGAAAACTTCCTCTACGTACGCAGAACCGTAAGCTAAAATCGTCAAGAGGGTTATAAAGCTTGATGAGATTTCATATTTTAGGATGATTAGATCCATCTTTGATATTACATAACAGATACCAAAATTCTGGGATGATTTCGTAAGAGAGACACATATATTATGATTGAAACGATATGTTCTTCATTTGTATTATTTGACATTTATTTATTTACAAAATTACATATTCAAATCACATAATTACGTTTACATAATTAAATAACTCTTACATGAGAAATTTGAGAAATTTTTGATAAAAAAAAAAACAACTCAATAAACTCATATGGTAATTGAAAGATCCAGATCTGGGTTTAAAAACCCGCATATATAGATATAAACAGTCTTAAATAAACAGGAAAACCACCGTAAACAAAGCAAAATAGCCAGTGAGATGCAATAATTTTTTGCATACGGATGTTTCGAAGCTACAAAAGGAGCTTATACAGTCTTAGACAAAAAAAAAGACACACCAAGAAGGGGTAATGCAAATTGACACAAATTGATTGCTACATGTTTCGACGGGAAAATGCAAAATTTTAAAGTTTGGCGGCAATGATGAACATGTGACGCTGAAGCGCATCTTAACTGCACAACTGGCAGGGATATTTAATAGAAGAAAATTTCGATTCCAGGTCATAAATTCTTTGCGAATTTCATTCCGTGTACTCAGGTAGACAGTAACTATGCCTCGCATACAGGTGCGGAACAGTATGCGCAGATGTCCAGGCATTTGAAAGAGGACGTGTAGTTGGGCTGAAAGAAGCCGGTTAGTCTAATCGGTGAATCCCATCGAGACATTTGGGATAGGAGCGATGCCACTATCAAACGATGTTGGCAGGAATTGGTGAACCATGGCCGAACACAGAGTCAATAAGGAAGCTCTCGGCCTAGAGAAACGACAGAACGTGAGGACCGAGCAATCGTCAGAGCGGCACTCACAGCCCCAGATTCATCATTATCATCGATCGTACGTGCCACTGGTGCTTCAGTGATCACAAGGACCTTTCATAGGCTGCTCAGAGAAAGGGGGATGAGCTCACGACGCCCCTTGCGCCGACTACCATTGACCTCTGTACACCGACAAGCCCGTTTGCAATGGTGTCGGGCACATTCGACCTGGAATGTCACTGACTGGAGTGGAATTGTCCCTCTTCAAACTGAGCCCCGATGACCAGCGAATACATGTTTGGAACACCCAGGGCAGCGGTGGGATACCAACCTGACTGTTTTCCGCCATACGGGTGGACAACCAGGAGTGATGGTCTGCGGTGCCATCTCATTTCATAGCAGCACCCCTTCGGTTGTCATCTGCGGCACCCCTTACAGCACAGCGGTACGTCGACGATATTCTATGCCCCGTTGTGTTTCCCTTCATACACACCATCCTGGGCTTGTATTTCAGCAACACAATGCCCGCCCGCACACGGCGAGTTTCTACTGCTTGTCTTCGTGCTTGGCCTAAAGCTACCTTGGCCAGCAAGGTCACCGGATCTATCTCCCATTGAGCAACGTTTGGAGTATTATGGGCAGTCCCATCACCAGCTCGGGATTTTGGCGATCTAACGCACCATTGGGGCTGAATTTGGCACGATATCCTGCAGAAGGACACCCGCCACCTCTATCAACCAATACCAAGAGCCGAATAACTGCTTTGCATAGGGGCCAGAGGTGACAACGCGTTATTGACTTTTCACTTTGTGAAGCTCTTTCTCTTCAATAATCATCCAATTTTTCTCAGATGTAATAATTTGTTTTCTGTACATGTACATCACATTTGCCGATTTCGTCCCATTCGGTTAGACTCCTTGGTGCGTCGTTTTTTTTTTTGTTTCTTTTTGTCTAAGAGTGTACATACTCACATACATTCATATATATATATATATATATTACAGTGGTGGCAAAAAGTCCTGAACACACTCTTTTTTTGCCTAATTTTTGTGTTTGACTTAATATTTTCAATATGAAGTTATCGTAATGAAATTACGTACTACCTTAACTATTGTTATGATTTTAATGTATTTTTTCATGCTGATTTCAAATCTGTTTTATCTAATTCATGTAAAGTAAACAGTTTCATCGATATTTTGAAATAACCATGATAAGACAAGCACAAGGGTCACGGTATATTGAGTGAGTGTTTTTTCAACTAATGAAATGCTCCGTTATTCCAACCAATCAGAGACTAGTAGTAATGAAGGGTTGAAAGCAGAATGTGCAGCATGTTTAGTGTATTGAAAGCAGTTGGGTGGTTGCAATTTGAAGTGCTTGTGGGGAAAGATATGGAATTATGGGTAAATTTTCAATTTCAGCCCTTGATAAATGGAACAAAAATACATATTTTTTGAAGGAGAGAAGGTTATCGCATATGCACCAAATTGCTGCTAAAGTGACAATGTGGTCTTTAGACTGTCGTGAGAACGCTTGATAAAGATATCTGAAACAAATTCTATTCCGCGACAGCAGGGGTGTCAAACTCGAGGCCCGCGGGCCGCATGCGGCCCACGACCGAGCATTTTTATTGTGGCCCGGCCAATATATTGGCCACCATAATATATACTAAAATAACCGACTCAGATTATAATAAGATAGGAAGAATTCGCTAAATGTTTTTAATGATTACTCTTTGTTTGCTATTATTAAAACGAAATGCATATATTTATGTTGAATATACTGTAATTAGGTAAATAAACCTACATTTCTATAATATTGATTTTTGTTTTTGCGGCCCACCTATAGTTAACCTTGTTTTTTGGCCTAAGGTAGCCTTGAGTTTGACACCCCTGGCGTACATGGATCGATCTGGACGACCCGAGTAAAACAACTTTAAGTGAAGACAGAGTATTGCACAGGATTTCACTTTCAAACGAAAGATCAATTCACCATAAATTTTGAAACAATGGACTTTAATATTCAATGTGAATATGTGCCCAAGAACTGTGACAGGAAGACTGCTGGAAATTGAATAACAAGGCTGCAAACTTGCTCAAAACTACCGACTGTCCGACTTTTCACACAAGAGGAGCTTTGCGTGGGCAAGGGATCATTCGTTTATGGGCTATTAAAGACTGGGATAAGGTAGTATTAGTGATGAAAGTCAGTTTTTGTATTTCTGGTAACCAAAGTAGTGCCCTCTGTAAGACGACGTACTCATGAGGAATTCAGCCCTCAGTGTCTGAAGCCCACAGTAAAGCACCCAACGAAAGTGATGATATTGGGGCTGTATGTCTTCTTGTGGTGTTGGAAGACTTCACATTCGTGAGCGGAATAGTGAAAGCCAGGGATTACATTGGAATACTACAAAATAAATTGCTATCAACAGCAGGAGATCTTTTGGGGATCAGTCATGAATTTTTCAGGACGATAATGCTCCATGTCACCAGTGAAAGGTAGTCCAGAAATGGTTTCGAAGACCATACTGTGATAGGATGAACTGGCCAGGACAGTCTCCGATCTTAAGCTAATCGAGAACCTATCGAATAAAATTGGTTATGATATTTCAAAGCAAAAAACCTTCAAACAAACTTGAATTAATTGAAGCTTTATATTTTCCTTCAACTATGTTGTCATGAAAGAACTTCTTGTGAAATTGGTGCATTCCATTCCAAAAGTTGCACTTAAAGCAAACGGCTGGACCATAAAATATTGATGTTCAAACATGAACCACCAAATTTTCAAAATTCATATTAATGTACCGTATTTGTAAGTTTTTGGTGTTATTCTACTACGTATATTATGTTATTCTATATTGTGTTATTCTGTACTACTACACACTCTTGTGTTCAGACCAGCTGTCCTACAAAAATACTTGGGGCATTAAAAAACTAGTAACAGATTTGAAATCAGCGGGAAAAATACATTATAATAAAAAATATAGTTAAGTTAGTACGATAATTTCATAACGAAAAATGAAGTCAAACACAAAACATTAGGCAAAAAAAAATTAGTGTGTTCAGGACTTTTTGCCACCACTGTATTATATATATATAATAGATATAAAAGGAAGATTCGCGCCTCTATTTGGTTTTCTTGTTGCAGATAATCTCAGTGGTCGGCGATCCATAGAATGTTTTTTCTTTTTTTTAAATTTTATTATCGGGAGCTCATTTTGAAGATTTAAACCCGGGGTGTCCAACCCGTGGCCCAAAGCAAGTATTAGTGCTGCCCAGAAAGGAGCTCAAAGCGAGAAAGAATATCAATAGTGCGCCTCGGTGATGATTACAGGCGGCCATTACAGATCCCGCTTTGTTCATTCAACAAATCGTCAATACAGCATTTGAAATATCTTTAATTTTATACAAAATTCCGTATGAAATTTCTGTGTATTATATTCATTACAAATTGAAATGTGAAGTTTTTATACATTTAACATTTCATATTAGTAATGATATTAAAGTTAATATAAAGAATGAACACCATGAACACACAATCTCTATGATCTTCTGAATACATTCACAAACAAGGTTTTTATAAATAGAAGGCGATGCCATTGCTGTTGAAAATTCGCGTTTGATGAAGAACCATTGCATAATACACCAGGAAAATTTATGCGGAAATATTTTAAAAAATCGTCAATTCTAAAGCAAATCGCGAATTTTTAAGGGTGAATTTTTAAGGGTGACAAAACGGTGAATTTTTAAGGGCTCGGGAATTGTATCATCACCAATTTCAGAAATTTCTTAAAGCTTGGATGCTGAGTAAGGTGATATCGTATACTTCACAGAAATTAGGTGACTTAGTTGAGAGCAAATTTTTAAAATATTTTTAAAACCTACTTGATAATCAAATTGTTTATAACACTGAAAAAACCTGTGCCAGAACTTTATTATGACAACTGGCTTGCAGATTTAATATTTTTGATGGATTTAACTGCCCATCTAAAGGACTTAAACACCCGTCAAAAGGGTAAAATCAACTTATCAGTACCACTGTTTTCAAACCATAAACGGGTTCCAAATGAAATTGAAATTATGGCAAGCCCAATTAAATGTTACAAGTTTTTGCATTTCGAGACGCTGACCAATCATAATTCTAAAAAAATAGTAAAAAATTCGCAGCCTTACTTTCCGATTTAGTACAAGAATTTAAAAAATCGATTTCAGGACTTTTGGAAAATAAACAATTGTTTTGCATGTTTGTTACTCCATTTACAGTCGATATAGATATCCTGCCCGCAAATTTTCAAATGAAATGCGTAGAGTGGCAATCTGACATCCACTTAAAGAGAATTCTATCAAGTCTCTTTGTTGGAATTTTATAAACCGTACCTGCCCAGAGATAAATATCCCTCACTGAAGAGTTATGTGTTATTCACGTCATCATTGTTTGGAAGCAAGTACATCTGTGAACAACTATTTTCAAGAGTGAAGCAGACTAACAGTCAAATTAGAAAAAAAATATCGGATGAACATTTTGAGAACTCCCTGAGAATTGCAAACACAACTGACTCAGATATTGATGCATTAGTTTCTAAAATTCATGGCAAATATCACATTAATTTATGACGCCTATAGTTATCTTTATAATTATAAATAAATTTATAATGAGATAAATTTGTTAACAATATATTATACTTTTTATACTCATCAACTTTTTTTAATGTTAGGTAAATTTTGTGTGGCTCAAAACAGTTCGTCTTCTTTCCATGTGGCTCACGGAAGCTAAAAGGTCGGACACCCCTGATTTAAACAATATTATGACAAAATCTGAAATTAAATACTTGTCAAAAGCAAAACTATTTATATAAAAACAAAAATTAACTCCGATATTGTATATATGTATACATGAAATATGCTTAAAAAGATACTCAAAGTTAGCCAATGATCAATACAGATATTTCAAAAAGTCAAGTAGCTAAGGACGAAATTAGTCTAGGTGTAGCTCTAAAATCTTTATCCTGTCAGCTGAAAGGCACATAGCAAACGGTTGTGCTCATCTCGCCAGGCAATCGACACATAAATCACAGTCCCCCCTCCCCCAAACCCTTGAGTTTGACCGCCTGGGGTCTCCCCTGATATGGCTGCTTTCCCCATCCCAACCCCTATTAATGGCGGAGGCGTGGTTTTTGGAAAAATGTTCCGATTTTTACAAAATTTCCTCATTTTTGCTTACAAATTACTCTTACCCTAATTTACACAAGATTAAGAAAAAGGTATCTCTGAAAAGCCAAAAGATTCAGAAATTCCGCGCATTATTTCATATTCTATTATTATTTGATCTCGAGTACTTATAAAGAGTTTAAAGCAAAAGTACCGCTTATTTATTCAGTTCAGAAATTCGAGAGTCATTTAAAATTAAATTTTAAGAGAAAACAAAAAACTGATAAACAAGTACGAATTGTTAAGTCGTCGGGTATCTTATGCAGAAAAAAATTTCTCAAAATATTTAAATGCGAATTTGCAATTTGTAAAGAACTTCCCCATTGACTGAACATTGGCTTCGAAACATCGGAGGCTCAGTCCAGCGCCCCCTTAAGGGGTCAACATTTCCGATCATTATGTCCTAGTCACTATGGGTATGGGTGTTGGCCCACTTTTCTTGGCAAGCTTTTTTTGTTGGCGGTTTTCTGGAGATACACATTTTCTGGCAATCCCTACTTTATGGTGGCTGACCACAGCCGAATTAGTTCGTAAGGCCCGTTGCACACACGGCGTTTTTATCAATGGCGGAAATTTTCCATCGGACGTCGTTCCAACAGTAGACCACAGAAGTCAATTGGAGCTTGCACACTGGGCGGAAAATTAAATTTGTCGTCGACGGTAGCTTGTGCAACTGTCCGAGTGCCACTGTGCGCTTGGCGGCCAGTGGCACTCGCCAGTTTTTTGACGCCAGATTGAACTAGTTATCCATGTGACCCTATGCACGCTTACACACACACAGCGGATTCTACCGTCGTATGGTCATTGAGAGAGGGGTGTTTGGGGGTTTGCTGGGGGAGGTGCGCTGGTTTTCTTGGAATCGTAAAAGAGGATTCGAAAAAGGAGAGCTCCTCTGATCCCGGCTGTGGGGAGGGGGGCGTAGGTGCGACCCCTCTGGTTTTCTTGGACACGTGCAGGATTTGAAAAGGAGGGGGTGGGCCTTTTCCCCGACGACGGAGTTTTCCGCCGTGTTTGTAAGCTCTACCTTTAGAACGACATCCGATGGAAAATTTCCGCCACGGGTAAAATCGCCGTGTGTGCAACGGGCCTTAGAGTTGGGTATTTTTTTAGATAAAAAAAATGGATAAAATGGTAGAAAGAACAACGTGCTCCTACTTCCCGTCCGTTCACAATTAATATGTTCTTATAAGCGATTTATTTCCCAGAAACCAATTAATTTTAAGTCACTAAAAGCGATATGTTCTTATTAACGATGTGATTATAACCGATTTTGTATCCATCATTAAACATGAGAATTGGCCGGGAACTAATAATTCCGTTCTTTTAAGTGATATGTTTTTATAACCGGTGTTCTTATAAACAATTTTACTGTATATAGACATAACAAATAGATATATCTCTATAAATATGTAAGTTATGTAAAAATATAGATGCACAGAAATCATGTTTTGCGTATATTTCTTAGAATAGTTTTACAAAAAATTCCTTTCAACAACAAAATAATAGAAACAATAGCAACATAAATGAATTCGTATTCTACAGGAAAAAAGTAATATTCTACAACAATACCTGATAAAAGAACACAATCATGAACTTGAATTGATCTTAGACTGCAAAATACGTGGGAATGCGATTGAACCGATGATTGAAAGAGCTTTAACTATTAAAAACAGCATTCGTGACAACTTGAAGGAATAAGGTTTATCTTATTTGTTAACAGAAATTGATTTCGAGAGTTTTTGTACATAAGTATATGAATAGTATGTATTGTTATAGATGAATAAATGTAAATTGTTGCGCATGAAAAAAAAGACATCCCCTGAAAATAAGCCCTATTGTATCTTTTGGAGCAAAAATTAATACAAGACCCGGTCTTATTTTCGGGAAACACGGTATATATATATATATATAGATATATATATATATATATATATATATATATATATATATATATATATAACCTTCGTGCTGTGTTCGGGTCCATTTTGACCCAAAAGCTATTTAATTTTGCAATAAAATGGATATTAGGTTGTCACTTCATGAATATGCTCATGTTGCTATTAGATGAATAATACTCATTTTTTGTTGTTGATTGCAACATAAGCTATTTGTCAAAAAAAGTTTACGTATACTGTATTCGGGTCCCATTTGGACCCCTATGCTAAAATGCACATATTATTTTAAAAATTAGCAGAAATATCTTATTTATAGAATGTAGAGTATATATACAAATGAATAATATATAGTTAATAATATATAGACTATGAAACAGAAAATGAATTTACGGAGAGCACCTATTTATCAAAAGATAAGCTGATTCAGTATATAATTGACCCACTGAAATCAGGTAAACGTACCTCGAAGGATATTTTGAACCCTACACCAGGACCTACTAGATACGCTCCTTCAAGAATTCACGATGAACTGTCTGCTTTTCGATTGTTTATTACAGAAACCATCGAGAAAATTGTCATCAAGAACTCAAATATAGAAGGGGCACGTGTGTTTGGAGATAAGTGGAAAGAAATCGACAGTGTTGAATTCAGTGCCTATATAGGTTTGCTTTTACTTGCTTGAGTATTATGACCCTGCAATGAATGTACAGAAATTTTGTGGGATTCAGAGAATGGCTGATCTATTTTTAGGGCAACTATGAGGTTGCAAAGGTTTTTTCATATATCAAGAGTTTCTAGATTCGATGATCGAGGAACACGTTCCTATAGGAGACAAAATGATAAATTTGCAGCTATTCGTGATATGGGGATACATGGGTGGGGTATTACCAAAACTTTTAAACCCGCATATTACGAAATAAATCTTACGAATGCATATGTGACAGTTGATGAACAGTTAGTTTCTCTCAGAGGAAACTGCCCATATCCGACAATACATGCTTAAGAAACCCGCAAAATAATGGCATACAATTTGGATTCTCTGTGACAATGAAATCAGTTACGTTTGGAATATTCAACCATAACTTGGAAGGCTAACAAACCAACTACACGAGAAAGGCCAGGGACATTGAGTTGTTCTTGATTTGTCTTATGGTCTAAAAGGACGTAATGTAACATGCGACAACTTTTTTCATCTTAAAAACTTGAGCACATGTTACTGAAAAGAAATAAAACAATTATTAGAACAATGAGAAAAAACAAAACTTCCATTCCTCCTGAATTGCTTCAAACTAAATATGAGGAAGTTTATTCATCACATTTGCGTTCACGGATGACACCATGCTTGTCTCATACATACCCAAAGGAATAAATGTGTTATTGTTCAAAGCACACTGCACGCTGAAAAAAAGTGGACACTTTAGAATCTAAAAATGTCACAAGTGATCCTTGATTATAATTCTACGAAAGGTGCTGTAGACACCTTAGATAAAATGATTTCATGCTACACTTGTAAAAGGAAAACTAATAGGTGGCCCATCGTTGTATTTTGAAATGTTCTTAATATTTCAGCAGTGAATGGCGTACATACTGTTCCTGGCAGTAAATCCAGATTGGAAGCAAAAATCAAAGAGAAGTCGACGAGTTTTCATTGAAGCACTAGGTATGGCTTTAGTACAAGACCATATTTGTTGAAGAGACGCGTTGCCACGTCAAAAAGCTGTAGCTGATTTAGTGAGAAGTACGCAAAAGCAATCAAAAGACGAAGCAATTTCAAGCCCTGAAACACAGGGCTCCACGAGCACTAAAAGAAACAGAGGTCGCTGCCATTTGTGTAAATTAGATAATAAATTTCAGAATGTATGCATGAAATGAAGTAAATACATATGTAAATTGCACTTGAATCAAGTATGTACAAAATGTACTGATACAGTTGTTCAGTGATGAACATTTTCTATATTGAAAATAAGGTGATAAAGCAGGCAACTATGTCAATATTTGTGTCATAAACATATAAAGATTAATTTTATTTAAATTCAATTTTATTACTTTTTTTAAATATTGAAGAGAAGTTATAATTGTAAAAAAATTTTAGATTTATTTTGTGTAAAAAAGGAAATTTCTGTTATTTTCTGCTTTACTTTTTGTACTTTTCCATATTTGTGTCATAAACATATAAAAGATTATTATTTTATTTCACTTCAGTTTTATTACCATTTTTATTTAAATATTGAAGAGAAGTTATAATTGTAACAAAATTTTAGATTTCTTTTGTGTAAAAAAATGAAAATTTCTGTTTTTTCGCTTTTATTTTTTGGATTAAATATGGAAAAACATACTTGGAAATTTGCATTTTATGTTTAATAATTTCTCAAAAGACTAAAAGAAATTGTTACATTAATTTAGTTAAAAATATATAATGAAAATATTGTTAGATATTGAAATTAGAAACATTGGGTCCATTTGGACCCGAACACAGTGTGTGTATGTTTGAAATGAACACAGCACGAAGTATATATATATATATATATATATATATATATAACAGGGTAAGTATTCCTAATATGACACCCCAGCTTATAGGACGTATAAAGTGCCGCCGCCAGGCGACTAGAGCGTAAAACAGTAGTCTATTGCATCATTCGTAATCGGTGAGTCAGTCGAATGTTTTCAAGCGCACACAAAGGTCAGTATTTTTTTCCTGAATGTGTGCTCGTCGACGTTTTGCATCACCATTTTCATTGGCTATTTTCACCTTTAAGGTAAGACTGTTATTAAACTGTTAGTATTGGATAGGTAGCTATAAATGTCGAATGTAAACAAGCCTGTTTGTTTTTAAGCTAACGTCAATCCTAACCTAAAAAATTCGCTGGCGTGTTCAACAACATGGTCGTGCCCAATATGAGACCCAAAATCATGCCGAATATGAGATAGGGTCTCATATTAGGCATTTTAATTTTCACTATCACAGCCTTGTTTCCTCTGAAGCTGCAGATGCAATGACGCCCAGGCGAAAGCCACAACCATGTAGCAGTAGTGACAATGTGGAAGGTATTGATCAAACAACAAGTTCAAACCAGTTCTTAGTGACTCCTGAAGAAATAAATCCCTTGCCTACGTTACCTGAGAAAAACACCTCGAAACCAAGTAGGGCCCGTAAAGCTGATATTATCACATCATCGCCCTATAAAAAAAATTAATTGATAGCATTAATAAAAGAATTGCAGCATATTAGAGAAAAACTTTGTTTCATACAAGAAAAAAAAGGAATCGACCTAAGAGATAAAAAAACAAAGGATAAAAAAGGAAAAGGAGATTTAGATGAAAAGAAAAATATAAGGAAACAATAAAGTGAAAAGCAAAAGGCAAAGGGGTCCCTACAGGATGGGGAAAATTAAGGATGGCTGAAAATGCAACACTAGTTAAAAAACAGAATGAATAAGCCGAATTATAGCTATGATCAATGCTCATTTGAAGATGATGAGATACTTTCTATCCATGACAGCAGTGATGATAGAAAATGCTTGATGATAGCATTGATGAAAACGACGCTGAATGTCTTTTTTGTAGTTGCCTATTTTCAGAAGACAAATGGGGAAAGCAGTAGCGTCAATGTAAAAGGTGTTTCAGGTGGGCCCATGAAGATTGTGGAGCTGACGAACTTTTTATTTGTAAACAATGTGAAAAGTTAGAATCTAAAAACAAAAAGTAAGCAAAACCTGTAGTGTAAACCAACTAATTTGTTTAAAATGCTACTTTTCTTTTTCACCTATTAGTGTATATAGGTAACTGTTATCTAATTATTGTGTACAGTTTTGTGTTTACGAACTTTTCAGTAATTCTAATTCATATTTAGACTTGTAGAATGCGGGGTCTCATATTAGGACTACTTTTTCAGACCCCAAAAATGGAATACTTGTGTTTATAATTTCATACAAGAAAATTGTAAGGTTATTTTCAATTTTCTGACATTGTTATATGTAGTAAAATATATGTATTAAAAGGATATCAAGTTGGTACTATAATCCCTCACTTACTTTCCTAGTTATATATGAAAATAAAAAGGGGTCTCATATTCGGTATAATTACCCCATAATAAATATTATGCCCTCCATTCTGGCATTTAAATTTGTTGGGTGGATTAAACCGCATAATTTGCCCCATACCTAATTTTCTGAAATAAAAAACCTTTCACAAGAAAGTAGACTTGATGAGGCTAACTAAAATGCCTTTATTTTTCTTATTTTACATAAAAACACAGTAAAAAGGGGGATCGATTTGATCCAATAACTTGGAAGAAAAATATTTACAAAAACTTAACCATTAAACAAAAAAGATACAGATAAGCGTGTCATGAACGGGCGAAAAATAACCTGTTTAAATTTTGGAAAAACTACTTATACTGAATGGTAAAGCGCGGGATAGTTATAGGAAGAAAGGAGGGATACAAGTTTAATGGCTCGACAATTCGTCGCAAACACATCTAAATATCAACCTTGCTGTGAAAACAGCTACTAACACTATGGCTGAAAGTCCCAACTCACTCGCAGAATAGCTACTGCTTAAAACCCCCACTCGCTGAAAAAAACGTACATCTTAAATACTTGTTGTATTTACTTTTAAAAACCCCATTGTCTGTGACGCGAGAGCTTCGCAATTACAGTCCTGCCTTCAAAGTTGAAAAATCTGCATATTATTTTATTTTTATTTTAAACCATCCGTTCATGACACGTTTTTAAATGTCGCGTTTTCCGACGAAGAGAGAACAAATACTACAAATTCCCCCATTTTCTCTTCATCGGAAAATGTGCTCACAATACCTACTTAATTTGCCAAATGTAACTGGCTTAGTTAACAAATCAGCAATGTTCCAATTTCCAGGAACTTTTAAAAGTTTGAACAGTCCTTCAGCTAATAGCTGTTTAACATAATGAAACCTAATGTCTATATGTTTGTTTCTTACATTCTCGATAAAGTTTTTACAATAGTAAATAGCACTTTCAGAGTCACAAAACATTATAGGTATCTCAACAGTTACTTTCAATAGTGTAGAACATTCATCGTAAATATTGTGTAACCACAGTAATTCTTTAATCGACTCTGAAATGGCAATATACTCGCTTTCCAGTGGAAAGCGCTACACATCTTTGCTTTCTGGTCCTCCATGAGATAGGAACATTTTTAAAGAAAATTATAAAGCCAGAAAAAGATCGCCTGTCGTCACGATCTGAAGCCCATGAAGCATCTGTAAAGGCTGTCAAATGCTTCATAGCATCTACTAACATTGGAATACAAAAATTAATAGTTGAAATAACGTAATTAAAAACTTGGCACAGCAATTTCCAATGCGTTAAAGTGGGATGTGAATTATACTGAGCTAACATTGTAACTGTAAAAAGTATATCTGGTCTGGAACGTGTGGCTAAGAATAAAAGTGATCCGATTAAATTTCGATAAGGTACTTCACCTTCCACTGACTGCTCATTAATTCCACTTTGAACAATTTGACCAGGCGACATAGGTAATTTACACTTAACGAAAGGTATTTGTTTAAAATTCTGTTTTAAACGTTCAATGTACGATTTTTGGTGTACGTCCCAGTTGCCTTTTGAATCTTTAAACTCTATACCAAGAACTTTTCTAATTTTACCCAAATCTTTATTCTCAAATTTAGTTTGTAAAAGTTTAGTATTTTTTGCCATTTCAGATTCGGTTCGTGAAAACACGATTAAATCATCAACATACACTAAAAGTATAGTATTACAATTAAGATGGTAAACACAATTTGTTTTGAAAAAGAGGAAAAACCTAACTTTAACAAAGTTGTTTCTAATTCAGATTGCAACTGCCTACCGGCCTGGTGTAGACCGTAAATGGCCCGCTTTAATTTTAAAACATGAGTTTGTTGTGTTATACCATCAGGAAAATTGAAACCTTTGGGCGTCTCCATAAAATGTTCCTCATCAAGATTGCCATAAAGGTAGGCACATTTAACATCAAGATGTTTGTGGAACCATTTTAGGGAAATGACCAAAAAACTTATAAATAAATAAATGACTTCAAAATTTACTACAGGTGAAAAAACTTCATGATAATCATGTCCCTTAATCTGTCGAAATCCTTGAGCAACAAGTCTAGCCCGGAATTTCTTAACCTCTTTATGCTCATTTTCTTTCACTTTATACACCCATCTGGAGCCAATAATTCTCTTACCTGGGGGACGAGGCACAATGTCGTAGACGTCTCGCTCTTTCAAGGTGTCGAGCTCTTCATTCATCGCCCGCTTCCAGTGTGCAGCTTCAGGGACACTAGTAGCTTGTTCAAAAGTTGAAGGCTCCATGATGCACACAAACGACGATTCATTCCCAGAGATGTCGGTTCCTTCGTCATCAGTCTGTGGACTCGGGTCTGATTCAGGGTGGTGTTTAAAGTCGAACACTTCTTTTTCAAATTCAATGTTATTCGAATCACAATACTTTTTAACACCTTTCAAACTAATTAGGCGGTTTTTCGAATTGGGAGCATAATAGTACACATCGAAACGGCCTTTACTTTTACCAGATTTTCTCTGTGTCACTTCGCGTCTCCAAGGAATATCACGACAATGCTTACGTTCAATGGTAACTACTTCGGGGGTTGAACTAGAATTTTGTGGCAAATCGTCAGTTTCTTCTTCGATTGGAGGGACATATTGAGACGTTGGGCACAAGGAAAGTTCGTTTCTTCCATACCCTTTAACAAGCTCATTAAATTTGACATGCTTGGTTTCAATTACTTTTCGTTCCTTCGGAAACCATATGCGATATCCTACAGTTTCAAAAGCATATCCTACCAGAATGCCTTCTTTGGTTTTAGGATCTAGTTTATCCCTTTTATTTCTTTCTACATGTACGTAGGCGAGACAACCTATAACTTTCAGGTGTCTAACAGAACACTTTCTGTCAAAGAACAAGGTAAAAGGAATATGGTCGTTAACACTTCTCTGAGGAAAACGATTATGTAAATAAATGAACGCAAATGCTAATTCTGCCCACAACCCTTTTGGTAACTCAGCTTCAAGCCTAATAGCTCGAATACCATCAGCAATGGTTCTGTTTAGTCTCTCCGCTACGCCATTCATCTGTGGCGAATACACGTTCGTACGTTCAGCAACTACTCCATTTTCTTCAAGAAACTTTCTGAACTGGTCTGAACAAAACTCTAGACCGCAGTCAGTACGAATGGCTTTTATCGGCCGGCTTACTTGCTTCTCGACTTTAGTTTTAAAATTCTTAAATTTAGCGAAACAGTCATTTTTATTTTTGAGAGGAAAAACCCACGAATATCTGGAATAATCGTCGACTGCAGTTAAAAGATATTTAGATTGGCCATACGAAGGGCCTGACGCACTACTCCATAAATCGAGATGAATCAAATCAAGAGGGTGTTTAGACTTTATTTCACCAATACTTGTAAATTGGTCTCTGGTCATCTTTCCTCGAACACACGGATCACAAAGTTGTGAATTTCCGCTTAATTTGTTTAAGCCGTAAACCAGATTTTCTATAGCCGAATGTTTTAAACCTTCTAAATTTTGATGGCCGAATCTACGATGCCACATCATAATGTCATTACGAACATTTTTCGATTTACTTATTGACACATTGGCAGATGGGACTTCAGGAACAATTTTTGAATGTAAAATATACAAGCTTCCTACTAAGGGAGCAATTCCTATAGTTCGACCTTTAGAATTTATCATAGTGCACTTAGAATCACAAATGATTAAACGATGACCATGCTTATCAAATTGACTTCCAGAAATTAAATTTTTAGTTAAATATGGGCCCCAATAGACTTTAAGCAAATTCAATATTTCTTCATGACCCTTTACTTTTAAACTAAGTGAGATAGCACCGTATCCCTTGGCTTTTACGGAATTATTTCCAATGCCTTTCACGTTGATATCACACTCTTGATAATTTCTAAGAAGGGACTTATCAGATATCAAATGGTTTGAAGAACCAGAATCTACAATCCAGTCAAGGCTAGTGGCCGAATCACTTAATAAATTTACCGGTTCAACAATTTCTGTATAAGAACAAGAACTAGACTTACTTTTTCCCGGACTTGTCTTCTGAGCTTTGAATTGTGGGGAAATATGCCCCACCACTCCACATCTGTAACATGTTCTGGTCTCTTTATTAACTACTGGTTCAACTATTTTAGTGTTCCGCTTTCGAAAACGGTTCTTGCTTTTCCTCGTCAGCATTACATTCACGCTGCGGGACGAGGTAGCGACTTCATCAGGATCAGACTTTTCGTACTTTAAACGATCATACTCCGCCAGTAGCCTCTCCTTAACTTTAGTAGAGGTAAACTCTTCATCGTTGAGCATGTATAGCTGTTGCGCCACGTTTCCATACTCAGGTGGTAAATTCATGAGCATCTGATAGGCAAGTTCATCGTCATCAACTTTCTTACCTACAGCATTCAAACGATCTCGAGCTTGCTTTACACGACCTAAAAAAAACGGCCATACTTTCGGAATTTTCAAATTTTATTTTCATAAATTCAGTTCTTAAATGAGCAATTCGAGCTCTACTAGCCGGTTCAAATGCCGCTTTCAAGAGTGTCCACATTTCTTTTGGGTCACGATTTCCCATAATGAGATTTTGCTGGTCAGGCTCGATGCTCAACGCGATAGTAGAAACAGCTTTCTGCTTACGCCGATTAAAATTCAGAATGTCTTTCAATGAGGACGAATCATCACTGGATTTTCCATCAGGTTCTGTCACTTTTATCGGTGGGACTTCACTACCGTCGATAAATCCATATAAACCTTCGTGGCAAAGTAACATCTCCACATTGTAACGCCACGTTTGCCAATTCTCACCGTTCAATTTAGGAAAACTAAAACTGAACCTATCATTAGGACTTCAGCCATTTTAATCCAAAAGGGATACCGATGTTTACGTTTTTAAAAACCGAAAAATATCCTAACATTAAGCTTTACTTCTTTCACTAATTTCAGATAAGCGCAGAGGGACAATGCGTTAACCCCGTTCTGCTACCAATTTGTTGGGTGGATTAAACCGCATAATTTGCCCCATACCTAATTTTCTGAAATAAAAAACCTTTCACAAGAAAGTAGACTTGATGAGGCTAACTAAAATGCCTTTATTTTTCTTATTTTACATAAAAACACAGTAAAAAAGGGGATCGATTTGATCCAATAACTTGGAAGAAAAATATTTACAAAAACTTAACCATTAAACAAAAAAGATACAGATAAGCGTGTCATGAACGGGCGAAAAATAACCTATTTAAATTTTGGAAAAACTACTTATACTGAATGGTAAAGCGTGGGATAGTTATAGGAAGAAAGGAGGGATACAAGTTTAATGGCTCGACAATTCGTCGCAAACACATCTAAATATCAACCTTGCTGCGAAAACAGCTACTAACACTATGGCTGAAAGTCCCAACTCACTCGCAGAATAGCTACTGCTTAAAACCCCCACTCGCTGAAAAAAACGTACATCTTAAATACTTGTTGTATTTACTTGTGCAAACCCCATTGGCTGTGACGCGAGAGCTTCGTAATTAGAGTCCTGCCTTCAAAGTTGAAAAATCTGCATATTATTTTATTTTTATTTTAAACCATCCGTTCATGACACGTTTTTAAATGTCGCGTTTTCCGACGAAGAGAGAACAAATACTACAAAATTCCCTTTTATAAATCCAATCCCCAGTACCATTAATTTGTCGCTTTAAAACCCTTAGCCACAGAACTTCCCATGAATCGCATGCCTTTGTATTTCTACACGTGTACATGTTAGAAATCAAGAGTGGGTTCGCATCGCGAACCCCAAATTCTGCTGACCCTACAAAATAATAGCCACATGTTTTTTTTCGCCCTCTCGCGCGTAAGGTTGAAAGGTGATATTACTTCCGAGCCGTTCTTTTGAAAGGATGGATGCACTTTTGTCTCTCTAATAAGCGATTCGACCCGAGTGCTTCCAAATTTAATTTTATTCCTTTCAGGTTGAGTCTAGCTCCAGCCATGTAAATATGAGCTAGTTTTCCCTTTTAGGTTATAAGTTAAGGATGTGTTGCAATGGGTATATTACTTACACACACACACACACACACATATATATATATATATATATATATATATATATATATATATACACACTACTGGCCAAAAGTATTGCAAGTTTGAGAAATCTAACATTTTTTTCAAGAATAAGCCTAAAAAAAATAATATTCTTTCAGTGCAAATGATATGATTATATTTAAGACAAGATAAGATAAGTTATTGAACAAAAGTAACTATTTAATTTTTAAAAAATAGCACACAAAAAATGTACAGGTTATCAGAAATCGGCACAATGAAAATATGAAATAAATAATGAAATAAATAAACAATTTCAAGTTCTTCTGTGCAGAAAAGATAATAAATGAATGCTATTGAACCGAAAAACATTTAATATGTTGTTGGACCGCCTCTGGCTTTGATCACAACAGCCACTCTTTTAGGCACGGAATCCACAAGTTTTTGCAACACTAGGTTTTGCATGAGTCCAGACTTCCTGGTTCGTACAGCAAAACACCCAGAAAGCCAAATGGTGTGGGGCTGCAAGTCAAATGGACAACTGCATTTTGTACAGGGAACTATGAAGAGTGACCAGTATATTAGTGTACTGAAGGATCGATTGCTTCCTTGTGCTCATGACATGTTCCCAATGTTAGATTTCTCAAACCTGCAATACGTCTGGCCAGTAGTGTATATATATATATATATATATATATATATATATACAGGTGGTTATCAAAATAATGGAAACACCGGTCAATATTAGTAGTGTTTAGGAATCTGCTTCGTGTTCCTTAAAAAACAAGTCTGGCCACCGGTATTTTTTATATAATATAGTGTATGTATTATTCTACTGTCAGATAGCAGTAATGATTTCTACTGCTCTGCAAGATGCTTACTCACTTTTTCTTATACTATGAACTCACGGATTAGCAGCTGCCCAATCATTTCACTCCTTTCCTATACTCTGCTTCATTTGTTCCCCTCTGCTTATTACCTGAAAGTCTGCAATTGAGGGCGTGGCCCAGGAATTGCAGTTGCGACCCATTTCCTATGGTCCTATGGTAGCAGTAATGAACCTAACGCATCATGCTTTTGGGGGGAACACCGTAAAATATCAAACCTTGCAGACCTTGCAAAAAGGGCAAATTTTTGGAGAGTGTTTAAATTGGAGTATCTGTTACTGCAACCCCCAGGGTAATGGGTGTTTTTCGAGTTATGGTATCGAAAGTCATGATAGCATACAGAGTGCACGGAAAAACATCCTTTACCAAACAGAATAGTGGACGAAAGGGACAGCTTAGTGAAAGAAACGGACGAGGTATTGAAGCGGATTGTGACACGAAGAAAGAAAACAACTGCAACCAAAATGAACGAAGAGCTCAATCGGCATCTGCATGTTCTAGTATCAACCATTAGAGGTAGAAGGGAACTTCACAAACAAAGCATTTACGGAAGAGTCGTTATTCCCAAGCCACTTGTAATAGATGCCAATACAAAATATCGTTCTTCACATTGTTCCTTGAAACAGGACGTGAGTATGTCTGGAGAACACCTACACAAGCGTAAAATTATGGTTGTCTCATCTCAACTGTCAATCATGGAGGTAGATCTATCAGGGTTTGGGATGGCATTTCATGGTTTTCTTTTGGCCCTATTGTAACCCTAAAAGGGAGATAGAATGAGAAGGACTATGTCGAAATTTTAGCTCACTAGTCCATCCTATGGTGCAAACACTGTTTCTGGCAGGAGATGGCTTTCTTCAGGATGATAATCCCCCTATACTTACAGCTAAATCTATCAAGTATTGGTTTTCAGAGCATGAAAAAGAGGTCAAATATCTTATCTTGTCCTGTACAATCCCCTCGACTATATATCATCTAACTATATATCATCCCCTCGACTATATATCACTGTGATCTGCATAAGCGGATAGAGCCAGGTATCGATATCCACCACAGAATCTCTACAGGAACTTTCATGATTTTTCCCTGAAAAATGGTATAATATATTCTTAACCACTATTTATGACTTAATCCAATTCCAAGGTGAATCAGGTGGTATTATATGACAAAGGTGATCCTGCGCCGTATTAATAAAGGTTTTCATGATGCTTCTTAGTGTTCCCATTATTTTTATAACCATCTTTATATAAACATAAAAACCCCTATATTCAATTTAAACTCTAAATTGCCTTGGGCGTTGTCGCGATTGAGCTATTTTCGCTTCTGATTCCAAGAACAAAGCATGGGCAGCGTTCCCTCAAAAAATATAATTTCTAGCGCATCTTTACGTAATATTAATACGTCACCTCTGACATCAGAGTCATGGTTTCAGCCAATAGCTACAGACTTGTGATCACATGGCAAGACGCTCAAAAAGTTTATATAAGTTCCAGTATAACTCGGAGAGCAGATTTTTGGGTGTCTGCTCACGGCCAGAAAACATGTAGTTTTCGCTCCTGGCAAATTTGTACGGGCGGGGCCGCGTCCCCGTCCTGGCCAACGTCGCACGATGTGTTCGAGTAAATTTAGTTGATGTCCTACGAAACAGTTTCGGAAAATAAAGACTTTGTATGAACCAGCTGCCTTTTTCCTGAGGTGTTCCGAGGTGTTTTATTGCCCTCTCCATCTACCTCGCCACTCGCGACTTCAATTGCACGTTATGGATACAAAATGTTTGAAGATCCCGGCCATTGCTTCGCCCCGCCACAGTTTCCATTTGCCTTAGCTACGACTACAAAACTGATGATTTCAACGGTCATGTTATGTGCCCGGCTACAACCATTACTATTGTTATTTTCATTACATATATATATATATATATATATATATATATATATATATATATATATATATATATATATATATATATATGCATGGATATTTTTGAATTCAGTACGCAGTTGGTAGCATCATAAATCGTTATCATTGTTAGAATATAAAAAGGAAAAAATATGCCATTCCATCAAAAACATTAAATTATTATTTCTATGAAGTTTCTGCTGTCTATTATTTGGTGGTTATATCTAGCTGAAATGATATACCAAGAACGAAGTCTACGATTTCTACATGAACAAACGATGTGTAAATGTTGCTTATAATTGTGTGTTTTGCCGAAAAGCACATGTTTAAATATATCATGTGATAGTACTCACCTCAGAATTTACAGAATGAGACAAAATGATCATACCAAACTGATCATACTGATCACGGTTGTTAGCCAAGTTACCATTAAGCACAGATAAGAAGTTTTTTAAAGTTATGCTGAAATAATTTCCTTTTTTCAGATTCATTTAGATATAAAACTTTTAAAATCTCCCAGGATTTAGTAATGTCACTGTTTGAAAAGTAGTTAAGGTTATGTCCGGAGGTATTAGCAAATTACTAATGAAAATGTCCAAAACAAAAATCTTAGCTATTCCAAACAATTAGTCTCTTAACTTACTCAGTTTAAATTATGTATTATTTGCTGAACTTTTTACATCTTTGCTCTATATATTTTTTCTTGTGTGAGGGACATCTTACACTTTATCATACTAAATTAATATTCAATAGGTTGAGCCTAAATAGAAGACAAAACTTTGAGCTTAATATCATCTGTTTCAAATATGTATTAGAAACAGTTGTGTAATGAGTTGAAAAAACAAAAATAAATAAAATATAGTTTAAGGTTATTATCTCATTAGCGCCAAGCGCTGTTCGGATTCCTTCTATTACCGACCTTGATCTTCTCGTTCTAAACGCCTAAGTTCCATTTAAAAATTGAACACCACATGAACGAAAGCTATTTAACAACGAAAGCTATTGAATGCTTAAGTGTTTTATAGCACCTCTCACCCAGAAAAGACTTGCACACCACGGATTTATTTTAGTATTATAGGATAAAAATTTCACAAAATATTCTAAAAACCAAGAAAATATAAAGCAGAATTTAATAATAATAATAATAATTTTTTTATAGACGGACGAACTTCTCTAATTTGTAGACAACATCTTGGATGAGTCAAGAACAGTGCGGAATGAATGCTGTAAAGTAAATAAAGAAATCCAAACCATTTACACATTCATGGGCTGCAGATAAAAAATCGTAGATATATTTCGATCCATTCCCCAGAAATTTGAATTATAAAGCACTCCAAACCCCACAATAATCTACAAAAATTTGTTAATTGCTGTTTGTTACAATCCAACGTGATGAATAATGTCACAGTTTTATAAAACAAACCCATCGTTCTCTTATAAGGCGTGTCTTTAAGGGAATGCACAAGTTGTAGGATTTTATACAGTTCGTATCCACTATTGGATACTTGAGTTGTAGCTTTCAGTATTGCAGATAACCAGTAATGGTTTCTTAGGCACGAAGAGGTTATCATGACAGACTCTATTATTTCCGTCTTAAAAAATATTGATGCTATCCATCAGCCAGCATGAAATACCGACCAGGAATTTTTTTTACATCGTCTTTTAACCATTAACGATACTTATTTTTAAAACAGTTTGCCTCAAAATCACTTTTACATATCTTTTTACAAATAAAAACAATCTGTTTAATTCTGAAAGCAAGCGTGTAAAAATTATGATCATATTGAAATCTACAAAGGGAATAATATGGGAATATATATTTCTGTGGCGTTATGCCAGATGTTGATATGTCATTTTTTCACGTTTTCGGCAAATTAAAAAAGAAACTTTTGTTGTGAAATATAAAATAGCTCAATTAAGTTTTTCAATCGAAATATTCTTTAGTTCATACTCATATTCAACCTCAAACATATGGCTGGTCTTCAGTGAAAATATTTTTTTCAATTAGGGACTAAAATTTTGGGGTGGGTTGAGAAAAAAAGAAAACACCAACTTTTGCCAAACTACGAATAACGTATTTTTTCATAATTCCACTACCAGCTTTTGCCACATTAAAGAGCCAATTTTTAGTGGGCCATATCAACAACATAAAATTGAATATTTTGGACATAGCAACATCTGCCATAACTCCACAGATTTCAGTAAGTTTACATTTTAAGATTCTTGTAATCTTAAGTATTGTCAAATTTCTTTTAACATTTATAATCCAAATTTTTTTTCGGTTGGGTAGGTTGGAGATTAACTTCTCATACAGAGTTTATGTAATACAATTATCTTTTCCTCAGGTGTAACCCGTCTTTTCTACAAGATTTTCTGATAGGAAGTCATTGCATGGAAAGTATATGCTAAAAAATATGCAGAAAACCAAAAATACTCATCTCGTGAATCAACTGTTACTATCAAGGTCAAATTCTAAGACTTCTCAACCATTTTAATTGAAGATAAATCGACAACCAGTTACACATGCTCTTCATCTAATACTAAAAATTACTATAAGAGCCAAGTTAAATAACAACACCAATTTTACTCCATGCGTTTTCATTCAATCAGACAGTCGCATCTCAGTGTTAATATTTAACTATTCACTGAATATTCGCTATTGCAGATGCCTCTATATGCTTGTACAAACATGTGTAGCGATCATCACCTGACATTTCCTAAATGGTGAATGAACTTTTCAAAGCAGCAGTTTTAATTACAAACGTGATTTCACTTACACGTGAATTGGGAATTGTTTGTTCTTATTAAAAATTTAACAATTTGAGTTGTTCTACCATTTTTAAAATGATCCTGTTGTTGCGTTTTATATATTTATTAAATTCAAGTATGCACTTCCTGTCGAATTCCCATTTTTTAACAGCAGTCTTGAAGATAGTTGAAGCGGCTTAATAATCGAAACCTTCTGAACCGGTAAATGGAGCTCTGACTCCATATTGGTGACTCCTGGTCGTGGATAAAGTATATATTTCCTATTTTCAATACGAGCTTATTTTATGTATGTGTAGTAATATGGGCAATATCCGTAATCAAGATGTCTTACTTCAGTAATTATTTTTACTCCGCATATTAAGTTCTTAATTTCGCATCTAGAGCATACGTAATTAGTATTTTCCATATTTAACGCACGTATTCATTGTTATTCCAGTATACATATCGCGCATATCGTATATTTTTTGTATCATTATATTTTCTTTTAGCATAATAAGCGTCACATGTATTTTCATTCTCATAGCCATTTCTACAATTTTTTGCGAAATATCGTATTCATGAGTTTTAAATATTGTATACAAACTCCTTTCAGTGTGTAGTATAAAACTGTATTTTTAAAATTGCAAATCCGAACGCAGACCCTCAAACAACCATATCTCGTGTGTTACGGTTAAACCAGCACCGTTCTGGAAAGCAAATCCCACCGTATGGTTCGGGCGTTTTGAGTCCCAGTCCGCATTAGCTAACATAACGGTCGATAGCACGAAATTTCATTATGTTATGACTGCTATCGAACCTGAATTACTCAATTCTGTATCCGACATCCTTAGTGCGCCACCCGCGGAAAACCAGTATGATACTTTAAAAGCTCGTTTAATCGCCGTTCACTCCCAGAGCGAGGAATCTAAATTTCGCACACTCCTTCAGGGTCTGGAGCTAGGGGACCAACGCCCGTCGCAGTTACTTTCCCAGATGAAAGTTCTCGCAGGTGAAAACGTCGGGGAACCTCTTTTAAAATCTTTGTGGTTCTCAAGACTCCCCAATCAACTCAAAGTATTCTTGCCGCTCTCAGCGATGACTTACAAAAACTCGCGATTGCGGCCGATAAAATTAATGACGTGGCCGCGCCAACGACAATTAATAGCGCATCCACGCAGCCAAAATCTTATCTGGAGCAACAAATGCTACTTTTAACTAAGCAATTTAACGAGCTCAACACCATTGTAAAAAATCGCCATAATCCTCGCGGGCAAGATAATTACTTTAGGCATGACAGGCGACGTAGTCAGTCCCGCGGGTTCCCGCCTACTTAAGGAACCTGCCAACAACTTGTGTTTTTACCATACAAACTTCGGCAAAAAAGCACGAAAATACTCTTCTCCCTGTTCCTTTAGACGGCTGGAAAACAAAATGGGCGATCGCCAGACGGCCAACTTCGCGACCGCCCGCAAATCTCTAGATTGACTCTGGCCGACAAAAACTCAAAAACAAAATTCTTAATCGACACCGGAGCTGACATTTCTGTCATTCCAAAACCTTTTGCCTTTAATGATCAGTCTCCAGATAATTTAGTACTTTTCGCCGCAAACGGCACAAAAATTTCGACTTACGGTACCAAACGTTTAACTTTGAATTTCAATTTACGCCGTCCTTTCACTTGGTCACTCGTAATTGCAAGTGTAAGCCAACCGATCATCGGAATAGATTTCTTGACGCATTTCAACCTCTTGGTTGATGCTAAAAACAACTGCCTCATCGATTCCGTCACAAAATTATCATCCAAGGGCCAACCTACTTCCATAAGTGCCGTATCACGTAACCTATCCATTTTATTAGGAAACACCGAATTTGACAAAATACTCCGCCAATTCCCCGAGCTCACTAATCCTTCAAAACCCAATAATTTCCCCGAAATTTCGCCAGTTTTGCACCACATCGAGACAACCGAACCTCCCGTTTTTTCTGAACCCCGGCGCTTATCCCCGGAATTATTGCAAGCTGCTCGGCGGGAATTCGAATTCTTATTGTCTGAGGGCATCATCCGCCCTTCTAAGAGCCCATGGGCCAGCCCATTACATATGGTCAAAAAGGCCAATGGTGTTTTGCGCCCATGTGGCGACTATCGCAGGCTAAATGCTATAACTATTCCTGATAGGTACCCTGTACCGCATATACAGGATTGCACCCATATGTTTTTCGGTAAATCAATTTTCTCGACTCTCGATTTTGCTCGTGCCTACCACCAAATCCCTGTCCAGCCTCAGGATATCCAAAAAAGCACCGTTACAACCCCTTTCGGTTTGTTTGAATATGTGTATATGCCATTTGGTTTGCGAAACGCTGGTCAAACGTTCCAACGCTTCATCCACCAAGTTTTATCTGGCCTCGAATTCTGTGGTCCCTATTTTGACGATATCCTGACTTCAAAGCAGAACTAAGCGGAAAATTAAATGAATATCAAGGAAATTCCAAACACAAGAAATAGACACCACAGTAAATAAATTCACAGAGGACGTAGCAAATCTATGCATGAAGCATAAAATAAAAACAAAAGGTAAAAAAAACGTCTACTGGTGGTCACCGAGACTAAACACGCAACGCAGAAAAGTTAGGGCATTAAGAAGAAAAATGCAGCGAACAACTAACGAAAACGAAAGAGACAGTTATAAAATAATATACAAAAGAGAAAGAGCAAAATACAAGAAAGCACTACTTGAAGCAAAAAGAAACACATACAGAGAATATTTGGAAAAAATCACAGTAAAAGATACATTCGGAACCATATACAAAATAATAAGAGACAAGATGTACAAGAAGCAAATAATAGAAGGAGTAAAAGACGAAAACGGGACACTTCATACAGATAACAAAGAAATAGAATTTATACTGGCAAAATATCATTTTGAAACAAAAAACTAACCCACATCATCAACTCAGACAAGAAACCAAATAGCAAATACGGAGAATGAAATAACTGAAAAAGAAATAAAAATAATAATAAAGGAAATGGCAAAAGACAAAGCGCCGGGCTATGATGGACTCACCACAAGTATAATAGAAGAAATAGAAATAAGCAATACGACAATATTAAAAGAACTATACAATGCATGCTGGAAAAAAGCTAAATTTCCCAAAGAATGGAAAACATCAAAAATTGTCTACTTCCCGAAAGAAGGAAAAGACCACATACAAGCCAGCAACTACAGACCAATCTGCCTCCTACCAGTAATGGGAAAAGTTTACGACAAAATACTAACAAACAGACTAGTTGAACATCTAGAAGAAAACAAACTACTATCAGACAAGCAATACGGATTCCGGAGAAATATGGGAACATCAGACTCCCTACGCAAAGTCCTAGGAATAATCAAGGAAAATAAAAAAGCAAAAAACAACACATGTATGATCTCACTAGATATTAAAAGTGCATTCAACTCCATAAAAAGATCAAGAATAATAGAAGAACTGAAAAAACTCAACATAGAAGACACTCTACTAAGTTCAATGATAGACTACCTCACAGATAGAAAAATACTGCTAAGCAACGGAGATTGGGAGTATAACGTCGGAGTTCCCCAAGGTTCTTCACTGGGCCCCATTCTTTGGCTAATAATAATTAACGGGCTACTACAAGACTGCACAAGCGATAAAGCATACCACCTACAAGCATTCGCCGACGACATATTAATTCTAATAAAAAGCCCAGTAATCTACAAGTTCCAAGAACTCTCCACAAAGATACTAACCAAATGTGAAGCATGGGCTAGAAAGAACGAACTAAAATTTAACGCTGAAAAATGCACATACACAATTATATCATCAAAAAAAGAAGTCACAAGAAAACCGACAATAAAAATAAACGGAGAAAACATAAAATACAAATCGGAAATAAAATATCTTGGAGTAATAATCGACAAAGACTTAAACTTCTACAGCCACCTACAAATGGTGAAAGAAAAATCAATAGCATTAATGTATAAAATACTGAGATTTTCAAGGAAAACCTGGGGACTAAAGCCAGAAATAGCAAAAGAAATATATAAAATTGCAATAGAGAAAATATTACTTCATGGAGCACAAGCATGGTATTACAACACCAAAAAATTCAACAAA
This sequence comes from Dolomedes plantarius, assembly GCA_907164885.2. Classification (NCBI taxonomy): domain Eukaryota; kingdom Metazoa; phylum Arthropoda; class Arachnida; order Araneae; family Dolomedidae; genus Dolomedes; species Dolomedes plantarius. The sequence goes on from OU015494.1 coordinate 46,006,504, forward strand.
AAACTACAACAAATTCAGCTCCCATTGCTTCTAATGATAACAAAATGCTACAAAACAGTGGCTACAGACACGCTAGCAATCCTAGCGGGCTGCATACCACTAGACATTAGAGCAAAACAAGAACAAGACTGGTACCTACTTTACAAAGAGGGAATAGAACTGGAAATAGACGGTGAGAAGTTTAACCCAGAAAACACAGAAACAAAAGTCAATAAAATCAGAAAAATAAAAGACATCACAACACACAATTGGGACAGAAAAGGCACGCAACAAAATGATGACTATTATTACACAGATGGCTCAAAAATAAACAAACGCGGAGGTGCAGGAGTAATAAGATACAACAAACAAAACAAATTAAGGAATTAAAAGAAAGAATCTCAGACAACTCGACCTCCTACCTTGCTGAAATACATGCAATAAAAATGGCAGTAAACGACGCGTCAGAAAGCGAACTATCAAACATAGACCTCTTCACTGATTCACGTAGCGCACTTCAAGCACTACACTCACACAAAACAGACGACGAAGAAATTCAAAACCTGAAAAGCATCATCAAAAACAAACAAATAGAAATAAAATTCCACTGGGTCAAGGCTTTCGCTGGACATACAGAAAATGAAGAAGTCGACAAATTAGCGAAAGAAGCAACAGAACTAGAAATGGTCACAACCAATTACAAGAACAGGAAAGAAAACATAAAAAACAAACTACAAACAGAAGCAATAAAAACCTGGCAAGCTAGATGGGACATCTCTGAAAAGGTAGGAGAGTCCATGAGATATTTCCAAAAGTATCAACCACAAGATTAAAAAGAAACTTCTGGATCAATCAAGCATTAACAGAACATGGCAGCATCGGAACCTATCAAAACAGATTTTTCAACAAACCAGATACCTGTACATGTGGATTGCCCCAGACAATAGACCACTGCATCTTCGATTGCCCAGATTTTCAAGTTGAGAGCAGAGATCTACCTTCAGGAGCAAACACCTGGCCCCCGTCCAAATTTTACACAGATTACTACTGCTCGAAAATATTAATCAAAATCCTCACCAAATTAATGGCACAACATTACCCTTCTGTTGCTACCTAACTGGAATTTGTTTGAGTTTACATACACTGTAAACCTATTTATACTTTCCTTTACTACGAGTCCATCATTTTCATCACTACATCGCACTACTAGCATTTGTACATGAATATTATTAATGTATACTAAAACTGTACCTACTCTCTCTACGTATCCAACAAATCTTCATATCAGTACCGTACAACTAGAATATTGTATCTGTAAATATATATTGTAAACTAATAATGTATTTATTTCATACTCTGTAACCAGCAAATACTTATTTGCATTACGGAACCATTTGTAATCATTGCATTTCATCTACTGTAATCATTGTTCTACTGTAACCATTGTTAATTAAAAAAAAAAAGAAAAAAAGAAAAAGGACACTTAGTCGCTGGAGCACATACGCAGGACAATCAACTTACCTAAAGTGTAACTTAACTTATCATATGTTATTAACTAATAGAACTAGGTTTAGTCACCCTTCAAAACAAAAAGAAATATTTGTTTGTTGGCACACAAATTACAACATATTTGGCATCTTTCCTACCTCCCTTGCATGAAATAGCACGCATTATGGTGGCTGCAACCAAGCACTTTCCCACATTTTCTAAAGTTAAAATATTAAAAGCTTTACTGGGCATCGTCCTCCTGTTTGCTTTGTTTTTAAATTACCTCGGCGTCGCCTGGCATTGACTAGATATCACGCGGCCTATTGTGCCCGGCGGGTTGGCGTCGAGCGACCAGTAATCAGCTTTTTAGTATGCCTCACGGCAGGGCTGTTTCCTTTGTGATTATCGCTTCCGTCAAAGGTGAAACATATGCCAAACTTAAAAAAGATGGTCGTCTGAAATTAGACTGGGAACGCTTCAATTACAGAGAATATATTAGACCGAGACTCTGTTATAAATGTTGGAAATTTGGCCATTCGGCCAGATTTTACATAGCTAAGGAGCATACGTGTAAGAACTGTGGTGAAGAGGGTCACGAGATGAAAGACTGTTCCCATGAAACAAACTGTACGAACTGCAAGAGATTCAATCAATATAGTAATTCAAAACTTGACACAAAACATATGCCCACCGATAGGAGGTGCCACAAATATAGCGCCGAGGTGGAGCGGATTAAAGCCCACACAAACTATGGCTAGTTCGCATAACCTTTTTATTAAATTTGCTCATTTGAACTTAAATAAATCGCACATTGTTTCTTCTCAACTTTCTGTTGATATCATTTTCAACTGTTGGGACATTACTTCAGTTAATGAGCCTTATCTGGCTCACAATCATATTGCGGGACTTACGGGCAACTTTGCCCTAATACACTCTAATTTGGACTCTAAAGCGGCGTTAGTGTTGAGTAGAAAGGTAAAGGCTACTGTTATACATGTGACAGAGTATGTTGTGGCAGCTAGATGCTGCATCCAAGAAAACGCCTTTATAGTTATCTCAGCTTATTTGCCGCCGGCTTTGAACACTTATTGCAATAGGGCGGAACCCCATCTTAGTCAAATAAAAGAAATTATAACCAAATTTAGGGATGATAAAGTAATCTTTATGGGCGATCTGAACGCCAAATCTACTGTTTGGGGACAACGTCCAACAGACAATAGAGGCGCGGAGATCTTAGAAATGTGTATGACAATGGATGGTATAATAAGAAACGATCCGGAGAGTCTTCCAACCTATTGTGGTCCTTTTGGACTTGGTTGGATCGACTTAGTAATTACCTTCGGTCTTGAAGAGGAAGAAATAGAAGAATGGAACTTTATTGATAATAACTGCTTAACTGATCATAATGCCATAGTATTTAATTATGTTACCAAAATGTTACACAGTCATGACGATTACAGAAAATGTTGGAATATAGGTAATTTAAATTGGTTAGATTTTCGTGTAGCTATTAAGAGAAATGTAGCGAAATGTAGTGAGAGTCTTAATCATAAGGGTCTGGAAGAGTGCATTGAAGAATTAAACAAAGATTTAGAAGAATTATGTTACAAGCACAGAAAGAAAAAGTGCAAAACACAAAGAAATACTTATTGGTGGAATACGGATCTCACTATTATCAGAAGCAAGGTCAGGGCTTTACGTAGAAAATTCCAAAAAGAAAGAGAACCTAATAGAAGGCTGATATACGAAATTAAATATAAAGAGGAACGAGCTAAATACAGTAAAGAAATTCTAAAAGCTAAGAGACTAAAATTCAAGGAATTCGTAGAGAAAATAACAGTCAAGTATCTTTTTGGAGGTATTTATTCCATTATAAAGGATAAAAATCAGAAAAGAATTTTAGCGGAAGGTTTAATCGATGATAATGGTAATAAGAAATATAGGGAAAAAGAAATTGAGCAAATCTTAGCTAGTCAACATTTTAAATTAGAAGATTTAGATCTACAATGTGAATACATTGATGATGGAAGTTTACAATCAATTGAAGAAACTGAAATAGATAAAATTATCAATGATATGAACCCAAAGAAAGCACCTGGTTATGATGGTATGACCTTAAGCATAGTTAAAGAAATTATTTATGCCGATAATAAGTACCTTTTGAAATTGTATAATAAATGTTGGTACGATTCTCATTTTCCTGATATTTGGAAAAAAACCATTGTCGTTTATTTCCCGAAAGAGGGCAAAGACCTTAGTGACCCTGCTTCTTTTAGGCCAATATGTCTATTGCCAACATTAGGAAAAATTCTAGATAAGATCCTCACTAACTGGATAATTGAATACACAGAATCTAAGGGAATTTTATCTGACTTGCAATATGGTTTTAGGAGAAACCGTGGAGTAACGGAGGCCTTGCTGAATATTATTAAGATCATCAAAGAAAATAAGAAAAACAAGATACACACATGTTTAATCACACTGGATATAAGCAATGCTTTCAACACTATTAGATTAGAAAGTATAAAGGAAGCCATCGACAGTATTGGTTTAGATAACCATCTAAAAGCTATGATCTTGAGTTATTTAAAAAACAGAACAGTTATTTTGAAGCATAGTAGAGATTGGGCCTATAATGTTGGAGTGCCACAAGGCTCTTCGATTGTCCCAATTCTTTGGCTGTTAATCATCAATAAACTTTTAAAAGAAAATTTCAAAACTGGTATTAAGATCCAAGCTTTCGCTGATGATATTATACTAATACTCAGTAGTAAGGTCGTATATAAATTTACCGATTTGGCAAAGAAAGCGCTGGACATATGTGAAAAGTGGGCCCATGAAAATAAATTGAAGTATAGCATAGATAAATCATGTTATGTTATTATACCAAGTAGAAGCAAAGTCTCGAGAAAACCCACAATAAAGCTTATGAACAGTAATATAAAATATAATAAAGAGATGAAGTACTTGGGCGTCTGTTTAGACGAGAAACTTAACTTTGGCAAACATATTTCTAATATAAGAGTGAAAACCTTAAAATTCACCTATGGTATTAATAGAGTCTTTAAGAAGACCTGGGGCCTTAAGGCTGTAAACGTAAAGGAAAGTTATGACAAAGTAATAGAGAGAATTTTGTTACATGGGATCCAGGCATGGTACACGGACACTAACTATATGAATAATGAACTTAAACAACTACAGAGACCCTTTTTAATCATGATCAGTAAATGTTATCGGACAGTCTCTACAGACGCATTAAGTGTCTTGGCTGGTTGTATCCCACTGGATATAAAAGCTAAAATGGAGTCGCTATTGTATACCATCTATAATGAAGGCGAACAAATCCAGATTGAAGATTTTGTTTTTAATGGCATGAATAGCGAGATTAAAAATAAAAATTTAAGTAAAATTATAGAGTTAACTAAATATAGTTGGTCCGTTAATTTAAAGCCTATAACAAGTACGAAATTTTATACGGATGGTTCGAAGATAAATCATAAAGTTGGGGCCGCTTGCATTAAATACATAAATAACGAAAAGATAGAAATGAATTATAAAAAATTGAATGATCACGCTTCCTCCTATGCGGCTGAAGCTATAGCTATAAAAATGGCTCTCACTAACGCAATTAATAATGAAATAAATGAATTAGATATTTTTAGTGACTCAAGGAGTGCGTTGCAATCCTTTAACACTTACTACTATAAGGATACTCAAATTGAAGATATTAAGAGTTTAATAGTTAATAATAATCTAAGCGTCCATTTTCATTGGGTAAAGGCCCATGTTGGCTATACCGAAAATGAGGAAGTAGACCTGGCAGCCAAACTTACTACTACTAGAGACCAGATCGATGAAGAAATTAAATATACCAGGACCCAGATTAACCCTTTCAGGGGCAAGAACCTCCACCATTGCCACGGTGTAGATTTTTTTTCCCGATTTTTTTAACCTAAAGAATTTTGAAAAAATTTCCAATTAAAGGTTGCAAAATAATTTTATTTCTTTACACTGATAACAGATGGCAGTACTAACCATTTTTATGCTCATTTAGTTGGAATACATTGAATGCAAGTGAAAAAAAGGGCTAGATTTCGACGTTTTCACGGTGCAAACGGCGCCCCTCAAAGGGTTAAAGCAAAAATCAGAGATTGGGGCTTGAGTGTATGGCAAGACAGGTGGAATAGAAGTGACCGTGGCAGACCTGTTTATAGTATTTTTCCTGAAGTATCAACACATAGGTTATCTTCAAATTTTTTTATTAACCAGGCCATCACTCAGCACAGCTGTTTCGGCTCATATCAAAGAAGATTTTTTGGAAAACCTGACTCTTGCGAATGCGGTGCTGTACAGACTACGAAACACTGTCTGAAAGTATCTGACAGATGGAAAGATCCAAGTTCCAAACTTCCTAGAGCAGTGTTGAATGGGCCGGCTAACCAATTTTATGTGGACTATTATTGTCGTAGTTTCATAACGATTGTAATGAAAAACCTATTAGCTGAACATTACCCTTTTCAGGGTACCTCTCCTTCCTAAATTTGCTGGGAATAACGAAACTTGGCCTATATTTATTTTTTATTGTTTATGGCTATGGTGGTTATGCTTATATTGTTTCTAAAGGTGCTTTTTTTAGACTTAAAGTTAAGTTTATAATTCTGGTTTGTTGTTTATATTTGAAAGTAAATTTTGTATTTTTGCATAGTGATTCTATAAATTGTAGCAATTGTATATATATGATTTTGTAGTTGGATGTATTTGAGTTTATCTCGTGTATTGAGCTGTGAAACTTTTGAGCTTTGCTGATTTGAACTATGAAAGAAATGTAATTTAATTGTTGAAGTTTGTAAGCCATCGCACCTCTAGTCGTCAGTAATTACTTACCGTATACCTTCGGGCATGGCCGGTATTGCTTTTGGATTATCGCTTCCGCCAACGAAGCAGAACACAGAACCCACCTACAACAAGTCTTCGCACGCCTTTCACAGCATGGTCTTAAACGTGATCGTCAAACGCGACATCTTGATTACATTGCCCAATTCAGCACAGACATTCAACATGTTTCGGGAGCTGATAACGTCATAGCAGATACTCTCCCTCGAATAAACGAAGTATCTACTTCAGTTACAATTGATTTCGTTACTATTGCCGAACAGTAGAAGAATGACATCGAACTGGAGTTTCTTTTGAACAATACAGGAACTTCTCTTCAACTAAAACTCTTAAAAACCGCTTCCGCAGAAATCTATTGTGACTCCAGTAACAACAGAATTCGCCCATACGTTCCCGACAAATTACGTCATGATGTGTTTAAGTCTCTCCATAATTTATCACACTCAGGCATTCGTGTGACGAAGCAACTAGTGCAGGAACGATTTGTTTGGCCGTCTATGCTCGCAGACATTGCGAAGTGGACACGTAGCTGTATAAGCTGTCAGTGCTCAAAAGTCCTTCGGCATACTCGTAGTGCACCTCAAGCCTTCTCACTTCCATCACGACGATTTGACCATGTACACATTGATCTCATGGGACCTCTTCCGCCATCGGAAGGTTTTCATTACCTACTCACGTGTGTAGACAGGTTCACGAGATGGCCTGAAGCCATACCATTACAAGACATGTCTGCAGAGACAGTTGCCCGTGCACTCGTCGTAAACTGGATCGCAAGATTCAGTGTACCATCCATCATTACTACGGATCAAGGAAGACAGTTTGAGTCACGACTCTTCACATCGCTTATGTCACTCCTTGGCATCAAACGGATCCGTAGCACTCCATACCATCCTTGTGCAAACGGACTTGTAGAACGCTTCCATCGATCGCTCAAGCAGGCGTTGACCAGTCAAATGCTGGATCAAAAAAATCGGCGATGGACAGAAGTTCTCCCAATCGTTCTGCTCGGTCTTCGTGCGTCTTTCAAAGAGGACCTAGATGCAACCTGTGCCGAACTGGTTTACGGCACAACGCTGAGATCGCCAGCAGAATTCTTTCAAACCACTACTACTTCTTCGATGATCCGACGACTTTCCTCCATCATTTAAGGGAAACGATGCTCAAACTTTTGCCGAAACAAACAACGCATCATGGATCTCCCAACTGTTTCGTGCATCCGGCGTTACAAGATGCATCGCATGTTTTCCTCCGCAGAGACGTCTGTGAAGTTGGCCCCCCGACATTGAGATATCCAAATTTTGAAAACGGCATACGTTTGAGCGTCGTTTGAGCGCGTTTGAGCGCCAAAAATTTTCGTTTGAGCGCCATTTGTAAAAAAGTTATAGGCATTTCTTTTTTTGGCGGGAAAAACACCTAGCCCCCCCGACATTGAGATATTCAAATTTTGAGAACGGCATTCGTTTGAGCATCGTTTGAGCGCGTTTGAGCGCCAAAAATTTTCGTTTGAGCGCCATTTGTAAAAAAGTTATAGGCATTTCTTTTTTTGGCGGGAAAAACACCTAGCCCCCCCGACATTGAGATATTCAAATTTTGAGAACGGCATTCGTTTGAGCGTCGTTTGAGCGCGTTTGAGCGCCAAAAATTTTCGTTTGAGCGCCATTTGTAAAAAAGTTATAGGCATTTCTTTTTTTGGCGGGAAAAACACCTAGCCCCCCCCGACATTGAGATATTCAAATTTTGAGAACGGCATTCGTTTGAGCGTCGTTTGAGCGCGTTTGAGCGCCAAAAATTTTCGTTTGAGCGCCATTTGTAAAAAAGTTATGGGCATTTCTTTTTTTGGCGGGAAAAACACATAGCCCCCCCGACATTGAGATATTCAAATTTTGAGAACGGCATTCGTTTGAGCGTCGTTTGAGCGCGTTTGAGCGCCAAAAATTTTCGTTTGAGCGCCATTTGTAAAAAAGTTATGGGCATTTCTTTTTTTGGCGGGAAAAACACCTAGCCCCCCCCCGACATTGAGATATTCAAATTTTGAGAACGGCATTCGTTTGAGCGTCGTTTGAGCGCCAAAAATTTTCGTTTGAGCGCCATTTGTAAAAAAGTTATAGGCATTTCTTTTTTTGGCGGGAAAAACACCTAGCCCCCCCGACATTGAGATATTCAAATTTTGAGAACGGCATTCGTTTGAGCGTCGTTTGAGCGCGTTTGAGCGCCAAAAATTTTCGTTTGAGCGCCATTTGTAAAAAAGTTATGGGCATTTCTTTTTTTTGGCGGGAAAAACACCTAGCCCCCCCCGACATTGAGATATTCAAATTTTGAGAACGGCATTCGTTTGAGCGTCGTTTGAGCGTGTTTGAGCGCCAAAAATTTTCGCTATTTTCTTTGTATACAATGGGCGCTACATCAAGAAGTGAAGGTGATCAGTGTGTGAAGTGTTGTACCGAGTTATCCCCCCCCCAACTTTAAAAATAGAAGTGATGAAAAGAATGACATCCCCCCCCCCTTCTTTCCCAAGATTACCAACGCCCAACGGACACAGGTGTCAGCCGGTCTTAAAATAACAACCCCTCATAAACTGTACCTTTTTTGGTTTGTACTTTTTTGTCTGTCATGCCCACACTGTGCATTCCCGTTTTTGTACAGAATTTTTTTTCATAGAGAATGAAAAACGCTACCCAAGGACTTTTTAATCATAAACCCGAGATTGCTGTGACATTCAAAATATGTATGTACAAAAATTAAGTATAAAACTTGATGCATGAATACTACAATAAAATATGACTACATTAAAAATCCCAATTTCAAAATTATAATATACAATAAATAAAATGTTTTGTTTCTCGTACAGAACGGAGCAAAAGATTAACATTTTAATATAATTATTAAGAGATACGCGCATAAATGATTAGAAACATAAACCCGAGATTGCTGTGACATTCAAAATATGTATGTACAAAAATTAAGTATAAAACTCGATGCATGAATACTACAATAAAATATGACTACATTAAAAATCCCAATTTCAAAATTATAATATACAATAAATAAAATGTTTTGTTTCTCGTACAGAACGGAGCAAAAGATTAACATTTTAATATAATTATTAAGAGATACGCGCATAAATGATTAGAAACATAAACCCGAGATTGCTGTGACATTCAAAATATGTACAAAATTATCAATTATCGTAAAATGCTAAATATGGTAATTATAATATTCCACACTGAAGTCAGGTAATTAAAAACAAAAGGTTCCAATAGTTAGTTGATCGTTAAAATGGTTCCAATTTTAAGATTAAGCTGATAGTAAATATAGGACCGCGTGTGGATTAACGAATAAATCTTCTTTAATATTAATAACTTTGTTCTCCAAATCGTTGTATTTTTCCCAAGTCCCACTCGTTCGATGGCAGTACGCTATATAGTGATTTGACTGGTAAGCAATAACTGCACCTAAAATATATAGGGAATTTTCTAATTTCAGTTCGACCGGAAAATCCAAAAGTTTTGTCAAGTCACACACTTGATTTTTAGTAATTTTTTCTTGCAACAAACGATTTGTCGAATCTAAGAAATCGAGTTCAACGAATAAATAGTGGCCGAAAGTCCGTTTTACGGCTTGAATGCCGTTGTTGCAGTTTGGCTTCTTGCACATATAGGTAGAATCGAACTGTTCAGAAATTGCAGTTTGTAATGATTTTACGCCATCTGCCATAATTCGTTCTCTGTTGACACGCAGGACGGGCAAAACTTGTATTTTCGTTGCACTGCACTTATTGCAGATTTTAACAAGAGTGACGCTGGGTGCGTCCTTAAGTGTTTTTTCCAAAAAATTGATTATATTATCAGTTGCGTCTACAAAAGAAAGATTTGGAAGGACTGGAGATTCTGATTTGGGATACATGGATTTTAAAAATATAGCTCTGCTTTTATAAAATGCGGTCAAGTTTTTGTCAGCCAGAAGTTTTAGAGCTAACTGCAAAACGGAATTTGAAGAACATTTTGCGTAATTAATGTAATCTTTAAAGTCCGTTATCGCTGTACTTAAACTCTGCAGAATGGAATCGAAAGGACATGTGTTTTTTATTGAAATGACTTCTCCACGAATTTCTTGTGGCTGGCATAAATTGCCATTTTTAATTAATTTCATTGACGCCGAATTGGACAATTGGCATACCCAAATTGTAACAATGACCTCCAGGCATCATTTGACCGAAGAAATGCGATGGCGAGCTATTGGGAGAATAGAGGCAGGACAAAGTCAGACAGAAGCGGCCAGACGGCTAAATGTGAATCCGTCTGAGGTTCATAGATTTTCTAACAATTTCTAACCACGGATGTCGCATTCAAGAGGTTCAGCCAAGGACGGCCATAAGCTACGACGAGTGCCGATGACCGATATTTGTCATTATGCACACGAAGGAATAGAACCGAAACTCCGTCTGCAAGCTCCGTCTGTAGATTCTCCCTCGCTGCAAGCTCCGGAAGGTTGTTATCAACGTCAACCGTATGTAGAAAGCTTAACGAAGGTGGTCAATTTGCGAGGCGACCAGTCATTTGCGTCCCGCTCACGTCACACCATAGGCGGGGGAACATTTGCAGTGGGCACGTCAACATGTCCACTTGACGCGTGATCAATGGACGGCTGTTCGCTTTACGGATGAGTCCAGGTTTAGCCTCCAAAGAGATAGTAGGCGTATTTTAATTTGGACAGAACCTGGAACTCGTTTTCATCCATCACATATCCGTGAAAGAGATGCATACGGATCAGGTAGTGTCTGTGTTTGGGGTGGTATCTTTTTGGCACAGACCTCCATGTCTTTACCCGTGGAAATGTGAATGCTCACACCTATAGAGATGACATCCTTGATGCTTATGTGCGCCCTTATGCCGGGGCAATAGGTGATGCTTTCGTGCTACAGGACGATAACGCGAGACCGCACAGGGCTCGCATCGTGGATGCTTATCTTGAGCAGGAAACAATTCAGCGCACGGAGTGGCCAGCTCGATCATCGGACCTGAATCCTATCGAGCATGTTTGGGACGCTTAAGGACGACGTATATCTGCTCTCAATCCTCCTCTTAGGACCCTAGCCACGCTTTCAACGGCTTTGCAAGAGCAATGGCTCTCGCTTCCTACCGAACTCATAGACCGCATAATTGACAGCTTCACACATCGCTGTATGTGCTGTATTGCTTCTCGGGGGGATAATACACCATATTAAAGGTACTTTTCCTATACCAAACTGATACGTCCGATATGTTCTTTCTATGCACATGCTAGTTTCTGCAACACCATAATTGCCTGGCGATTTCTTTTTATGCTATTTTATACCTACCTATGTGTTGTATAATGTATATAAGTTTCATTAAATTCCACGCGAAACTTTTTGAGTAATCGGTATTTTTGTGACTTTTCCTTAATTTTTGATAACCAGTGTATTAAAACCCAAAATATACCATAAGATTTCTGGTCAAATATTTTATAACATAACTAAATGAGTGCAATCAGTTACTAAATAAAAATAGTCGATATAAGAAATGAAATGTATTCAACAGAATATTGGAATAAACTTACCGACCTTTTTATAGTGTTTAGAAGAGTTAGAGTTAACTAGACGTCAATAGCACTACATTTATGGTCTAGAACAGGGGTTCTCAACCTTTCAGGCTCTGTGCCCCCCTTTGAACACTGATGTGAGGTCACGCCTCCCCCCCCCCCCCACCATCACCATATCGCTTACTCCTTTCAACAACGTCATATCTCGAAAAACAAGATTTTTCAGGAGAGAACTCAAAACAAAGATTTTTTTGAAGAATAATACCTATATGTTTCAAATTTTTTTCAAAAATACTGACATTTTTAAAAATACTCCATGCGCATTCCATATCATTTAAAAACCTTAATTTTTTATTTGTAATTTAACCATATATACAGGGTTAGCACAAATGAATGACCAGATTTTAAATATTTTATATTTTCGAAACTATTACACATATTACAATAAGTGATACACGAAATTAGAGAAAAATATACCAAGTTTTATTTTCAGTTACAAATGTTCGATGTGTGACCCTTTTGTTACACGACAAGCATCTAATCTGTAATCAAGTTCGTACCACACATTTTGTAGTCAATAGTTCCTAACACTGCACAAATGCGTTCTTGAAGTTCTTTCAGTATTTTCGGCATCAGTAGTGCATAAATAGTGTCTTTGAAGGAACCCCATAAAAGAGATCGCATGGCGTGAGGTCCGGGGATCTTGGTGGCCATGTGATTAAGGGTAAATCACTGTCACTCGCACGCCCCACCGATCGGTGTGAAAGCTCCTCGTTTAAGTAAGCACATGCATGCAAAGTCCAATGGACGAACATTTTTGCGGTCCGGCCAATATATTGGTACACAATAATATATAACGAAATAACCGACGCAGAATTATAATAAGACAGGAAAAATTCGCTAAATGTTTTTTAATTATACTCTTTTTTTGCTATTATTAAACAAAATGCGTATATTTATGTTGAATATACTGTAATTAGGTAAATAAACCTACGTTTCTATTAATATTGATTTTTTTGCGGCCCACCTATAGTTAAACCTTGTTTGTTTGGCCCAAGTTAGCCTTTGAGTTTGACACCCCTGGTGTAGAAGAATTGGTGATAGCTCCTGTTTGTTTACATTTCTGTCTGGATAGCCCAAGCTTGTGTCATCTCCCCGGGGGTGAGAGGGGTTGCTTTTGTTTGGGCGACCAGTGGGCCACCCCCTTATCTGACATCTTTATGTTTGGACTGTGAACACGCATTTCTGCTCCCATTACAAAGCGGTATCGTAACTTTGATTGTCGCTGACCGTCTGGGAAGAGGTTTGCCGCTGAACCAGATGCGTTTCTGTGAGTTTTTGTGATGATTTCTAGACCCGTGCATACCGAAAGGGAAACTTGAACGGGAAAAAGGGGGGGGGGGAGAAAATTTAGTGTCGACGAAACGGGGTGGACACCCATACCGTGTCTGCTCAGTGGAATTCGGGAGAAGAGAGAAGTTATAATACAGCTGGACGCAAAAGGGGGCGGTGTTGAAAGGCGTAGGTTACCGGGGAAGGTTTTGCAAACTCCCCTCACCAGTTTGAGTTACAGAAAGTAAAAAACAAATATGCTCAAAGATTATGATATAATAATTCGGCATTGAGGATTGCCCAGTAATTTGGTGAGGCAATCCAAAAAATTTTACTTACAAATCGGAGAGCGATAAAATTTGCTAGATGTAAAATGCAAAATAGTTTTATCAATATACAAGGAAAAAAATTACTACCTGTAGCTAATACTCTTTCAGAGCATTCTGAAAACAAGCATAACTAAAAATCACCGATTTTTGAGGTATGACGTTGTTGAAAGGAGTGAGCGATATGTGGTCAATACAAGTAGTACAATCGAAATTTGAAACTGAAGCTGGTTATTAAATGAAAATATAGAATAGATAATTTCATACACAAAATTTAATATTACTACACATATCTTAATTTGGAACATAGTATTGTTATTAGAACATAGGAAATCAAAGAATTAAATACAGATCAAATATATTTGAAGTAATCAAGGATCTAGGTGAGTTTGGAATGTAATACCAGTCACTTTCAAAACATTAATAAGAGGTCTGGCATTGTTTGTCATTGACAAGTTTTTGAATATTAGGTTGTAACTGTGACAAAGCACACCTCAGGTCTCTTTCAACGTCCAGCTTTGCTCGATATTTTAACTTTATGTATGCTAATGCTGAAAATCCAGATTCACAGAGATATGTGGATGAAAACTGCACTAACAACCTCAAAGCTTCCAAAGCAACTTCTGGGTAAACAGGAAAATAGCGTAACCAAAAATTTTCAACATCCATGTTTTCGAATTCCGCGTTTGCTTGAGAATCACATTTTAGGTCGAAAGCTTGTTCCTGGATATTATCAGGAAGTACATCCACGTCGATTTTAAAAGGGTCTCTTGTTAACTTAAACTCCCGATTCTGTGAACTAATATCTGGAAAATAGTCTGCAATTTCATTTTGCAATGCTACCTACCAAATGCATAATGATATAAGGTCCTTCAATACATTTATCTGTTGCAATGGGGGATTTTTTTTTTTATCATCGAGGAGGTCGTTCAATCTTGGAGAGGATGAAAAATTTGGCTCTGAACTCTGAAGACGGCGTTGCCAAAGAGCTATATTCTTTGCGAAACCCTTAACTGCATCATAAGTCTTCAGAATTTTTTTCTGACATTGTAGCTTCATGTTCAGACAGTTGAATGTCGAAAATACGTTACGGTTACATTGTGACCACAAAATTGAATACAGTAAATAACAGTTAGTTTTACTTTTTATTTATTTTTTTTAACTCAAGCCTCCCTTGAAATTCTTCTACACCCCCCCCCTAGGGGGGCGCACCCCCCAGGTTGAGAACCGCTGGTCTAGAAAACAGTTTGACATATCCTTCCTCGTTAAAATAATCTTTGCTTTTACCACATTTACAATAACTGTGTTACAGTGTTAGAAAATTATAAAAACTCAAATTATAAAATTGCATCAAGCAATTGCTTAACATAGTTGAAAATCATTTACAGCTGACAGAATTCTTGCCCTAATTTTTCTGCTTCTATTTTTTTCTTGATGTATTTATTGGAATTTGAAGGTTTAAAAAGTCCTAGGGTAGCGTTTTTCATTCTCTATTATAAAAAAAAATTCTGCATAAAAACGGGAATGTACAGTGTGGGCATGACAGACAAAAAAGTACAAACCAAAAAAGGTACAGTTTATGAGGGGTTGTTATTTTAAGACCGGCTGACACCTGTGTCCGTTGGGCGTTGGTAATCTTGGGAAAGAAGGGGGGGGGGGATGCCATTCTTTTCATCACTTCTATTTTTAAAGTTGGGGGGGGGGATAACTCGGTACAACACTTCACACACTGATCACCTTCACTTCTTGATGTAGCGCCCATTGTATACAAAGAAAATAGCGAAAATTTTTGGCGCTCAAACACGCTCAAACGACGCTCAAACGAATGCCGTTCTCAAAATTTGAATATCTCAATGTCGGGGGGGCTAGGTCTTTTTCCCGCCAAAAAAAGAAATGCCCATAACTTTTTTACAAATGGCGCTCAAACGAAAATTTTTGGCGCTCAAACGCGCTCAAACGACGCTCAAACGAATGCCGTTCTCAAAATTTGAATATCTCAATGTCGGGGGGGCTAGGTGTTTATCCCGCCAAAAAAAGAAATGCCCATAACTTTTTTACAAATGGCGCTCAAACGAAAATTTTTGGCGCTCAAACGCGCTCAAACGACGCTCAAACGAATGCCGTTCTCAAAATTTGAATATCTCAATGTCGGGGGGGCTAGGTGTTTTTCCCGCCAAAAAAAGAAATGCCTATAACTTTTTTACAAATGGCGCTCAAACGAAAATTTTTGGCGCTCAAACGCGCTCAAACGACGCTCAAACGAATGCCGTTCTCAAAATTTGAATATCTCAATGTCGGGGGGGCTAGGTGTTTTTCCCGCCAAAAAAAGAAATGCCCATAACTTTTTTACAAATGGCGCTCAAACGAAAATTTTTGGCGCTCAAACGCGCTCAAACGGCGCTCAAACGAATGCCGTTCTCAAAATTTGAATATCTCAATGTCGGGGGGGCTAGGTGTTTTTCCCGCCAAAAAAAGAAATGCCTATAACTTTTTTACAAATGGCGCTCAAACGAAAATTTTTGGCGCTCAAACGCGCTCAAACGACGCTCAAACGAATGCCGTTCTCAAAATTTGAATATCTCAATGTCGGGGGGGCTAGGTGTTTTTCCCGCCAAAAAAAGAAATGCCCATAACTTTTTTACAAATGGCGCTCAAACGAAAATTTTTGGCGCTCAAACGCGCTCAAACGACGCTCAAACGTATGCCGTTTTCAAAATTTGGATATCTCAATGTCGGGGGGCCAACTTCACAGACGTCGCAGAGATGCCCTACGAGCACCTCTCACGCCTACTTATGATGGACCCTTCAAAGTTCTGAAAAGAACTGACAAACACTTTACTCTGTCAGTAAATGGTAAAGAATCAGTTGCGAGCGTTGATCGGCTATAACCAGCGTTTCATATAGCTGATTCAACCTCTACCCCTCCAATGCCCCCGACAACAGGCCTGCCGACGGAATCTCCTACAGATGTTCAACCGGCCGAATTACAGAGCCAAGACCCGCTACTTCAACAAGGACTCGATCTGGTAGAGTCGTGCGTTTCAATCGACGCTACCTTTAACTCCTCAGTATCTTCGGTACTTGGGGGGGGAGTACTGTAGCGATCATCACTTGACATTTCCTCCATGGTGAATGAAATTTTCAAAGCAGCAGTTTTAATTACAAACGTGATTCACTTACACGTGAATTGAGAATTGTTTGTTCTTATTATAAATTTAACAACTTGAGTTGTTCTACCATTTTTAAGATGATCCTGTTGTTGCGTTTTATATATTTATTAAATTCAAGTTTGCACTTCCTGTCGCATTCCTTTTTTTTTAACAGCAGTCTTGAAGATAATTGAAGCGGCTTAATAATCAAAACCTTCTGATCCGGTAAATGGAGCTCTGACTCCATTAACCGGGTTATTGATTATTTGATTATTTGATTATTGTCTTCAAAAACAATTTTTGATCACGAATAGTAGTTCATATTCAAGTAAGCCTATCAAGTTCAAGTATTCATCTCAAGTAAAACATCCAGGCATCCTTCAAGAAAGACTTCAAAGGTTGATATTTAAGGGTTTTAATCCATGTTACAATATTTTCAATTTTAATACATAAAACGAAATGAAATTAAATTAAATTCTAAAGATTCATCACGCGTCATGAGCTCGTGATGCCAAGAGTCAAAATAAAAGTAAAAGATATCAAAAAGTTCACGTGACTCTCTGCCCTTTAACACATCCGGACATGCGCGTGGGAGAAATGAATTCCCAACATCCTCCCCCACCATGAACAGTGGTTCGTACAAACTTATATTGAACAAGAATCAAATTTTGCAATTAAATACTTACTTACACTTACCTAATGAATATAAACAAAGGCAAACTATAATAATAATAATAATGTCCACAAATAATTCTATTATTATAACTTCTAACAGAAACTAATTAAACTAATACTAAACAGAATATCAATAGCAAACCTAAAAATTATATAAAGCATAAACACATAGAAAACATTAAAATGATATATGAATTATGAAATAGGTAAAAGAGCTAGTTTAGAAATAGGGCGTTTCAATTCTCCATGATAAGTTTTTAATTTCACAACTCGAATGTTGTTATCAGCACCAGGAAAAAGTTGAATCTCTCTGCCCATCTTCCATTTTAAAGGGGGCAGATTATTGTCTTTTAAAAGCACTAAGTCATTTATTTTCAAGTTCGGTTTGGTCTTCAACCACTTGGATCTCTGTTGCAACTGATAAAGGTAATCCGTGGACCATCGTTTCCAAAAACTTTGGAAAATACGCTGTGTTAGCTTCCATCTCTCGACTGGTGGTACGTAGACATTAGTTATTTCTCGATCAGGTAACGACGTTAGCGCAGTTCCTATAAGGAAGTGTCCTGGTGTAAGAGGATTCAAGTCATCAGGCTCGTTTGAAATTGCAACGATCGTTCTTGAATTTAAGCAAGCTTCAACTTGGGTGATGAGAGTAAAAAACTCTTCGTAAGTCAGTATTTGTTCACCAATTGTTCGTTTTAAGTGTCCTTTCATCTGCTTCACACCTGCTTCCCAAAGACCGCTAAAATGTGAGGCAGCCGGAGGATTGAAGCTCCACCGAATACGTTCTTCCGCAAAATACTGATGGAGACGTTCATCTGATGAAAGGGTGACCATGATGTTACCCAATTCACGTTCTGCACCTCTAAAATGTGTACCTTGATCAGAGAATATTTGCTGTGGCTTTTCGCAGCGTGCGATAAATCGCCTTAAAGATGCCATAAATGCTTCAGTGGATAGATCGCTAACTAGTTCAAGATGTATAGCTTTGGTACAAAAACATGTATAAAAGTACACGTAACATTTGGATGGTCTTATACCTCATTCTTTGCGTGATTTAATCATGAATGGTCCGGCAAAGTCAATTCCTACCTTAGAGAAAACTCTATCTGGCATCACACGAGCTGACGGAAGATCTGCCATCAGCTGAGTACTTAAATTTGGCCTACTTTTGAAACATTTGACACAGTTATGTATAATCTTCTTTACGACATTTCTAGCATTAACTATCCAGAAATTTTGACGAATGGTCGACATCATAAGCTGAGTTCCACTATGGAGAGTACTTTCGTGACAATGTTTAATTATTAAATCTGTGATGTGATGTTTCTTTGGAAGTATAATCTGATGTATTAGGCAATTTGTTAGGTTAGAATTTCTTAAACGTCCTCCAACTCGTAGAATTCCATTTTCGATGAAAGGATTGAACAGGAGTATCTTAGATTTTAAACACTTTCCATTCTCTAATACTTTCAACTCTTCTTTGAATGCATCTTTCTGGACTAGTTTAAGAATGGCATTAGTCGCTTTGTCAAGTTCAGGAATTGTCAAGAACCCAATGGTTTTATCTGATGATTTACTATTTTTTGTAAATCTAAGACACCATGCCATAACACGCTTTAATTTAATCCAAGATGAAAATTTAAAAAATATATTGAATTCAGAAGGATCTTGTATCACTGAACAAACAATGGTTTTACGTCGTTCAACAAAAATATCTGATTCGGCTTGATTTACTTGAGGTGTTGGAAATAACTCAATTACATTACTTTCTTTCATTAAATTTGGCCCTTGCCACCATGAGACATTCTTTAGCAATTCAGATGCCTTGCATCCTCTTGAGAGTATATCAGCAGGATTTTCTGCTCCATGAAAATATTTCCATTGTGAAGTTGGAATGAGATCTTGTATTTCGCATACTCGATTTGCCACAAAAGGTTTCCAATTAGTGGCACTGCCTTTGATCCAATGTAGAGCAATTTGCGAATCACTAAAGCAAAATATTATTGTATTCATGATTAAATCACGCAAAGGAAGAGGTATAAAACCATCCAAATGTTACGTGTGCTTATATATATATATGTTTTTGTACCAAAGCTATACATCTTGAACTAGTTAGTGATCTGTCCACTGAAGCGTTTTTGGCATCTTTAAGGCGATTTATCACACGCCGCGGAAAGCCACAGCAAATATTCTCTGAACAAGGTACAAATTTTAGAGGTGCAGAACGTGAATTGAGTAACATCATGGTTACCCTTTCTTCAGATGAACGTCTCCATCAGTATTTTGCGGAAGAACGTATTCGTTGGAGCTTCAATCCTCCGGCTGTCCCACATTTTGGCTGCCTATGGGAAGCAGGTGTGAAGCAGATGAAAGGACACTTAAAATGTACAATTGGTGAACAAATACTGACTTACGAAGAGTTTTTTACTCTCATTACCCAAGTTGAAGCTTGCTTAAATTCAAGACCGATTGTTGCGATTTCAAACGATCCTGATGACTTGGATCCTCTTACACCAGGACACTTCCTTATAGGAACTGTGTAAACGTCGTTACCTGATCCTGAACTAACTAATGTCTACGAGCCACCAGTCGAGAGATGGAAGCTAACTCAGCGTATTTTCCAAAGTTTTTGGAAACGATGATCCTCGGATTAACTTTATCAGTTGCAACAGAGATCCAAGTGGTTGAAGACCAAACCGAACTTGAAAATAAATGACTTAGTGCTTTTAAAAGACAATAATCTGCCCCCTTTAAAATGGAAGATGGGCAGAGTGATTCAACTTTTTCCTGGTGCTGATAACAACGTTCGAGTTGTGAAATTAAAAACTTATCGTGGAGAATTGAAACGTCCCATTTCTAAACTAGCTCTTTTACCTATTTCATAATTCATATATCATTTTAATGTTTTCTATGTGTTTATGCTTTATATAATTTTTAGGTTTGCTATTGATATTCTGTTTAGTATTAGTTTAATTTTTAGTTTCTGTTAGAAGTTTTAATAATAGAATTATTTGTGGAAATTGTTATTATTATACAGATGGTGGACAAAATAATACGAACACCTGTGAAATAATGGAAAATCTTTATTAATAGGGGGTTGGACCACCCTTTGACTGAAGTACAGATTTAATGCGACGTGGGATAGATGCATAAAGGTCATGGACAATATTTAAAGGAATTTTAAGCCATTCCTCCTGCAGAGCTGTCTCTAATTCCGAAAGTCCGGATGGAGGTGGAAATCGGGAACGAAGTTTGGACTCCAAATATTGCCATAAATGTTCAATAATATTCAAGTCAGGGGACTGAGGGGGGGGGGGGCAGGCGAGATGTTCAACTGCATCGTCATGCTCTACGAACCATTCTTGAACACACCTAGTAGTGTGGATAGGGGCGTTGTCGTCTTGAAAAAGCGGTCACTCTCCAGGGAATACAGTCTGGACAAAAGGATGGACATGATCCCCTAGAACGCTTAGACAGAGATTGGATTTGATCATCCCATGCAGAATAACAAGTGGCCCAAGACCGCGCCAAGATATCGCACCCCATACCATAATGGAGCCAGCCCCATGCTTCACAGTCGACAAGAGGCATTCAGGATGAAACGCTTCTTTGGGCATTCTCCAGACATAAACTCGTCCGGTTGTCTGAAATAGGGTGAATGACGATTCATCTGATCATATTACCTGTTGCCATTGCTGTGGGGACCAGCCTTTGTGATCTCTGCACCATTGGCGTCGCTTGAAAACATTAGTTGCTGTCACCAAGGGTTTACAAATTGCCACTCTGTCATAAATGTTCGCAGCATGAAGTTCCCTTTTGACAGTTTTTGTTGAAACGGGGTCCTGAAGATGACTGTTCATTTCGAATGTTATCTCGGATAACGATTGCTTGTGCTTTCGGGCTACTATGCGCTTCAAGACCCGTCTATCCCTATCAGCAAGCTTGGACTTTCGGCCACTGTTGTGCTTTGAAGACGTCGTCTTACCCTCTTTCGTATACGCTGTCATAACGGCTGATACCGTAAACCCCAAAAGGTTTGCTGTTTCCGTAACCGATGCTCCACTTAAACGCGCTCCAACTGTCATTCCTCTTTTGAACTCTGACAAGTCTGACATTTCAACTTATCACAGACAGTTCGATAGAAGCATGCAACGTAGGTGACTGCTGTTGAGAGACTGAGACCTTCCTCTTCACGCTCACTAGGTGGCAGACTTCTGTTGCAGGTGGCGCGGCTGTACTGCAGGTGTGAAATTCGTCATACTTTTTCACAGGTGTTCGTATTATTTTGTACTCCATCTGTAGTTTGCCTTTGTTTATATTCATTAGGTAAGTGTACGTAAGTATTTAATTGTAAAATTTGATTCTTGTATGAACCACTGTTCATGGTGGGGGAGGATGTTGGGAATTCATTTCTCCCACGCGCATGTCCGGATGTGTTAAAGGGCAGAGAGTCACGTGAACTTTTTGATATCTTTTACTTTTATTTTGACTCTTGGCATCACGAGCTCATGACGCGTGATGAATCTTTAGAATTTAATTTAATTTCGTTTTCTTTTATGTATAAAAATTGAAAATATTGTAACATGGATTAAAACTCTAAAATATCAACCTTTGAAGTCTTTCTTGAAGAATGCCTGGATGTTTTTCTTGAGATGAATACTTGAACTTGATAGACTTACTTAAATATGAACTACTATTCGTGATCAAACATTTTGTCTCTGTAGCGATCATCACCTGACATTTCCTCCATGGTGAAATTATGTTTGTAATTAAAACTGCTGCTTTAAAAAGTTCATTCACCATGGATGAAATGTCAGGTGATGATCGCTACACATGTATATCTGTGTATGTTGTAACGTAGTCGAAAGGATAATTTAACCAGAAATAAATTATTTTATAAATTATTTACTATCTAATAGTTCATTGGTTGGTTGAAAGTGCTATGATCAGGGAAAATAAGACAGAATCTACAGTTTAACCTTTTCCTTTCGGGGTGGGATAGCATGTATCCCAAGAATACGGGCCCAAAAATGAATATACAGGGTGTCCCAGTTAAACGTTTCTGAAATTCTACGAGGGGTAGGGTGCATCCTGACGACTCGAAATCATCGCAATGTGGGGTCGGAAATGGTTTCCTGAAGTGGTAGATGGCGTTGCGGGAAAGTTCCGAGCGTTCGTGCAGGGAATCGTCATTTCGCACAAGGACTCAGCGTTAGTAGGATAGCTAATTATACGAACGCAGAGTTAGCCGATCTGCATTTGGAGTACGGGCTGCAGATTGTAGTGGGACAGCCGCCGTAACTACCTAGACGTCAGATTTGGCCAACAGTGGATCGGACGTGGTGGTTTCGTGCGTTGGCCTGCTCGGTCACCAGACCTATCATGTCTTGATTTATATTTATGGGGACATATGAAAACACGTGTTTATGACGCCGCCGTTGACAATGTTGAGGAGCTGGTTGTAATAATCGCAGTAGCAGGCCGGAGAAATTCGAGATGAGCCTGGATTATTCCGGAATGTTCGAAATTCCATGCGCCGGAGATGTAAGGTCTGCATTGCAGTCGGTGGAAAAAACTTCGAACACTTACTTTGACCCCTGTACCTTTTGTTTTTGTACATTTATTATTAAAACGATTATCCACTTACGGTGTCTTTCTTTATGGTTTTCTGTGTACATCACCGCTTCAGGAAAGCATTTCCGACCCCACATTGCTATATGATTTCGAGTCGTCAAGATACACTCTACCCCTCGTAGAAGTTCTGAAACGTTTAACTGGGACACCCTGTATATATATATATATAACCCCCCTTAATGACTGTTCTTACAAAAGAGGTATTAAATTTTCCTTCCTAATGAGAGAATTGGAAAAATGTGCCTCGTAAGCTAAAGGTTAAAGTAGATTTCAAACGGCTACAAATATCTGTGCCAAGAAATCCAACAAAAATAAATAAATCATTACTGACAGGAAACTTGTGGAAGATAAATATTTACACACATCTTCTTGAAATCGATCTTAAAAAATTATTACGGATTTTAAGAAGCTGTGGGTTGTTGATCAATAAAGAAACTATTTTAAAAACCTATTAAAATTGCCTCCCCCCTAAAAAAATAGAATTGTGTATTTATTGTATGACATATCTATTACTAATAAATGTTAACACTAATAATGTATATAATTCTACATGAAATAAAACATATAAAGAGGGCATAGACTGCCGAACAAATTATCAGAAAACCTACCCTAATGTTGAAAATTTTAACTTTTCAATAAAAGATTGCGAGGTTGAAATAAATCCTCATACTGAAAACGGACAAATATAACTAAAAGTAAATCATTCAACAAAGCAAGATAATTATTAGCAGGAAGAAAAGTTATGTACATTTTGTTTGCGAATTTTTTTTTCTTTATACATATATATGTAAAAAAAGGTTGAAATTACAGACAAAAATGCGAATAATTAACAAATATAGAAAAATTTAAGGATATAATGCTTAACTATAAGTTTTTTTTATGGCTATGAACCTAATTAGTCCTTCAGAGCCCAAACATGTTTTAAAATACGACCTGCAGGACTGACCCTGTAGAAAAGCACAAGTGAAAATTTTATGATGTCACCAATAAGTTTTTTTTTCGGCGTGTATTCATGTTATACATATTCATCCATAAAAGTATTTCTTCTATAACACTTTTTTTTTAGAATATCTTAATATTCTCCATAAAAAAAAAGAAAAAAAAACTCTTTCTCGCACGTCCATTATTATGAGTTGTGTAGTGCTCTATTCTATGTATGGAATGATTCATTACTTAATATTCAAAAAGAAAGCAAAATGAATCATTGATTATCTACAAAGAGTAATAAAAGAGCAGCAAAAGAGTTTTTAGCACGTTGTTACTTATGAAGGCGTTAGTTTCAATATAACGTATTTAAGAGGAAATGTGAAATAGAAAAGGAATAATAATGAATATATTAAATTTAAAACAACACTTTTTCAACAATTTATTACAACAATAGAAATGCAAAAATTATACAGAAACTATGATACATGTCACAGATGTTTGAAAGGTAGAAACATTTTTTTGATCACTTCATCAAATGACTCGAATGGTGTTGAAATTTCTCTCCAGGTCGATGAAAAACTGAAAAAAACAGTAAGATTGTTATAAACACAAACTGAACATATTGTCATGGATACTAATATATATTATACTGTCATAGGTATCAAAAACTTAAATATCTTTTCAAATTTAATTCCTCGAAGTTATTGATTTTCTATAAGTTATTTGGATAATAGTAAAGAAGAAAGAGAGGTTAACTTGTGTTTGGCAGTACACAATAAAGGAAATGTAATGCGCGATTCGTATGTTTTTATAGGCCTTCAAATAGAATTTGTTATCTATCTAGATAACAAATAATTGAAACTATAAATTTTTTGGGGGGAATATTCTATTGAAACATAGCTTGGTCGTATAATATGTACTTAGAAAGAAAAATTTATAAAAAATATCAGTTTTTTATTTTCGAACAGATCCATCAAATGCATGCATCAATACCTGGTGTATTCAAAATGCTTTACGTGTAGCAGAACTGATATCCAAGAATTTTTTCTAAAATTTTCATTATACGCGCATAAAAGAAATTATTTCGAGAATATTTATCTTATTTAGGTATTTATTGCTGGCCATAGTTTTGGTAATTACCGACCGTTCATCTCCCTCGATGGATTCACATCATTCTCTGTTTTGTTTTTCAGTTCACCTCGTGCATATGCTCTGAAACCTGATTTCTGTCAATATCTGAGGAGGTGTTCTGATACTTTTAATATTCTTAACAAGAAAAAAAGCCAAAAAGGAAAAAAGGAACTCTCAAGTTTCATGCATGAGATGCAAAGAATACCACACACATTTTTAATTTCTATTTATTGTTAACGTCAGGCAAAAATATTCATGTATATCAAAACCAAATAGTTTTCGAACTTATACATTTTAATATTACTTATTTTATCTAGTTTCCCATTTCTAAATTTTCTTTTATAAAAATGAATATCTGTACTAAAAATTTTACATTAGTTTTTTATACATACATATAATTAAATAAATATTTACTTCCCTTGGGAGTATAGTCAGATAAGCAACACTAAGAACAAACACCTCCGGCGTGGGTTTTAGAGGAAACATATCTCTTTCGGTGTTTTTCAAAATTAAAGCGTTCCTCACATATATTCAAGTGACGGTATTTTAAAACATCTGACACTTTGTAGATACTTTCAGTACAAACATTTCAGCAGTGAGTACCGCCGAATCAAATCTTTGATCTGAATGATCGTAACCCTTTAAAAAGTTTTACGGACTGAAGTGTTTGACCCCAAAAGTACTAGTTCACCACCAATCAAGTTTTCTAGCCAGACAAGCATTAAATCCCGCCAGTAAAATATATTACGTTTGGGTTACACATCCTTCGAGAATTTTCCCACTCAGTTCGTAAATCATGACATTAAAGGTGCCATATCGTGTAGTAGATGCAATGTTAAGTTTAAGTGACGTGTTAAGATGCAATGTCAAGAAAATCAATTTTATTTAATTTATTACTGCCCTTTTAATAACTTTCTTCATTCTTAATTAATAAAACATCCATGAAAAACAATTATTAAAAATTAACTAAAAATGTTATTTTCGAAAAAACATGTCTTATTTGAAAAAGGAACATTGAAATAGGAAAGGAAAGTGTTTTACCATCATTTTCACCTAATTTTGCTGTCAAATACAAAGCATTTGAATGATTTTATGTGTCGTCAGAATTTTTCCATGCACAGTCCAAGTATCGGCAACAGTTTGAAAACAAGTTTATAACTCTTCGGGTATTTTATTTAGTTTTTTACTTAATTTGTTGCTTGTTTTCATAAGACTTTTGAGAATGATCCGGAATTAAATATTTTTAACTATTATCCTCGACTATTAAATAATAAAAAAATCAATAAACTTAATTTCAATACCTACACAATAGAATATATGACATTATATATTGCTTTTCCTACTGTTGTTGAAGACTCTTTTTAGCTCATAAACCAAGTTTTGATGTGGGGGAAATCCTATCATCGGTATTATCATAAACTGTGGTCTTTGGAGCTATGACTTATATATATATATATATATATATATATATATATATATATACAAACATCGTAAGAATAAAAGATAAATTTCTGTACGTTTGCTTCCTTCCCTAATAGAGGACTCAACTCTCTTGAAATTGTTCGATATTGTTCTCTGACTCGTGGATGCGCCTAATGTTTAAGACTTACATTATACAAAAAAAATTTAATCTTATTTTACTTTTAGGGAGAAAAATTATGCATGAAATCTTAGCAAATATAAATACAGATCCCCACGCTCTCTCTCTTTCTGTATATATATATATGTATATATATATATATATATATATATATATATATATATATATATATATATATATATATATATATATATGTGTGTGTGTGTGTGTGTGTGTGTGTGTTTAATTAAAAATAAATAAATAGATATATGTCGATCCCGAAAAAATATATAACTAAAAAAATATTTGAATGAGGTATTGTTGTCCTTAATATTATCAATATAAAAATATGATGAATAATCGAAACTCTGGGACAGATTTTAATGTGTATACTTACTTAGTAACTTTACTTCTTTTGGAATCCACCAAACTGTTCAACATCTCCACCACCGAATTGTTCAAAGTTGAAGTCACTGCCGGGTTCGAAGCCGCCTTCGAAACCTCCCTGTTCAAAACCACCAAAGTCCTGACCACCAAAGTTTCCACCGTCAAAATTAGACGTGTCAAAGCCTTGGAAGTCTTCGAATTCTTGAGCATGAGCTACTGTCAATAAGACCAAAACAGCGCAAGATACCTAGAACAAAGGAAAAAAATTAGTATGTGTATATTTGCAGATAGAACATTTATTGGGATTACGATGAAATAACTAATCACATTTCACTGAAATTATTATAAAAGGGTTTGCGTAAAATCTTCTTCCTTCCCTCACTTTTTTTTAACATCTTAATAAGTGATGTAACAGACAAGGCGTTACGGTGTAAAGACTGCGGAATACAAATTAGTTATCTAATTTGATCAAATACTGTTCAGTTTGCTGATTCCTTATATGAAATTAACATGCGTCAATAAATAGATTAAAATCTCTCTGTTGTCACGCTTCACCAGTAATGATGCTAAATCGTCTTGAAGCTGCTGAAGAGCGATCTTTTCTGGTGTAACAACATTTTAAAAGATGCTGTCACGGAGTTTGAAACAATTTTTTATAGGAGAATTTTATCAGTAATTACTATTTGTGTAACAGAGGAAATTAGATAGCATTCAAAAATACATAACTTTTGCTCTGTATACAGTTATTCGTTTCTGAGCATACGCATCCGATAAAAGGGGAAAATAACAGAAGCTCTCCTAAACTAACACCGTCTTGAACCACCCCTTTCTCCAGACGCTGAATGACTAATCATTGTGATTAAATTATTCAGCAGAATCATTTAGATTTGGTGTTTAAAAATATCAACTGTAAAATGCAAATATAATCTCTTAAGAGCATGATTTAAAATAAAGAAATGTTCATACAAATTAATTGATTTTTCCCAAAGGTTCAGTAGATGTCGTTTAGCCCAGTTAAGGGCAATTTAATAGACACTATAATAGTGATAATCCTGTCGATGTAGTTCCGAATTCGAGTCACGTGTGTGACAGAGAGTAAAAGTTCGTGCTACCGCAATGTAGGCGTGTTAAATGTGTGGTTTATATCTTCTCAACAGCTTTTAGCGATCTGGGAAAGAGAAGTATGTATTTTGTTATTCCTAACGTACGCCGAAATTGCTAAAAGTGATCACAGACCTCTCATGTTTCGCTTTCAAAAATCAAACCTAACACGAAACACAGTTTTCAAAGCATTAACTTTAGAGAATTTTGTCTCAGCATCATTCTAAGATATTTTTTTATAAGCCAGGCTGTAAAGTTACATACACAATTTATATAAAAAACAATTCTTAATTTTTCAATTAATCTTTGGTAGTATGGTTTCTATTGAGATTCTATATAAACTTTCAATTTGCGATAACGAGTATAGCATATAGAATATATTAATATGATGGTTTTCTTCTGAAATGTTTCATCAGCAAAGCTTCATTGTCATTTAACTCTTCATTTTTGTTCTTGTTCAAATTATTTTCATACTTGCATATGAGTCATACGTTATATTATGTTAGAAACTATAAAAGAAATGTTAGGAAATCACAATAATATATTATGCTGTATTGAAAGAATAGATTTTTAAAACATTTTTCGTGAAACGAATGCGCAATAATTACCCTAGTTGTGGTGTGGAACTATTTAGTATTATTAAAATTAAATTAACTCTTCTTGAGGAGTTTCAATTTGTAATCTGAAGTGTCTATGTTAACCTATTAATACATGAATAATAATAAATAGGGAAAATTATGCAACTTTACTGGGAAACATTAGTGTATAACATTAGATTTTTTTTCTTTAAGATTTTTGAATAGACCATCTCACATTTATAAGATTAATTAACTGAATGGGTTTTATTGGAGAATATTTTAAGGGATCATGACTATTTTTCCCTATTATTTAATCTTGATTTATTCGCTAAGTTTCGAGAAACGAATTGCAGATTCTATTAAACTATTGACAACGAATTCATTGTTTATCATAAGAAATAATGTAAGAACCGCATGAACACGATTAATATTAGTTGAGTCAAAGACATGTACAATTATTGCATTTAATATTTATAAGAGAATTAATGCATTAATTAGCATTGAAATGAATAAAAGAATTAGGAAAAACAAACTCATTAAAAAATAAATTAGGGTCGAAGAGATCAGAGACGTGAAATGTTT
This sequence comes from Dolomedes plantarius, assembly GCA_907164885.2. Classification (NCBI taxonomy): domain Eukaryota; kingdom Metazoa; phylum Arthropoda; class Arachnida; order Araneae; family Dolomedidae; genus Dolomedes; species Dolomedes plantarius. The sequence continues at coordinate 46,035,827 of OU015494.1, forward strand.
TCCTTTTTCAGAGTTGGATTTTTTTCTCATCTCATTCAATATAATTGTTGTTTGGATTATGAAAGCTATAAATAATATTTATAATCAGTCTATTTATACTTAGTAACAATTGTAGGAAATATAAATCTATACAGTTTTACTTAAATTACTATAAGCTTGTATAGTGAATGTAAGGGAGTATACTTTGACGGACAACTAATTTCCTTGCACTTTTTAAAGTTCTTTCAAAATGTTGTAAAATTTTTTAAAATATAGATCAAACAGGGTTTTGTGATTTGATAACTCTGTTATGCATTTTAATAAACACTCTTCATTAAATAAAGCATCTATGAGGGAAAAAAATTTAATTTTAAGCATTACTATATCATAGATTCTGAATGAAAACCATTATTCTTCGTCAGTTTGGAGATTGAACGACATTAAATTATTCATATTTATTAATTGTTTCTTATTATTGCAATTAAATTTTAAAATATTAAATTTTGTAAATACTCTTATTTACAATTATTGTCTATTTAAGCAAAATAGTAGGAATAGTTTAAAAATAATTAAATTTTTATGAAAATGGAATTAAAATAAGGAGAATTCTAGCAAAAGTAGAAAATTTTTCCTCAGTTTGTATCAAACAGATAGAAAAGGATGAATTACTTTTTCTATATAATATGATACATGAAATTTCTTAGACGTAAACATTTACTTATTAGAAGTTGAAAGTAAACAATTAAATATTTCCCGGGTTTACATTGTCTTAAAGAAAATACATCTCATGCAGAGGATGTAAACTAAATCTGTTAAAGTATGTATTTATCTAATAGTTTCTTGCTTTCAAAACAACGACTTAAATGTTTTCATGTAAAAATGCTAAGTTATATTTTTTGAGCGTCACGTGTTTTCAATGTAATGTTTATTATATGTAATAGACTTTCTTCCCTTTTCTACAGTTCTTCATATAAGCTTTATTCTATTTCACAGTATTCAAGATTTCTGCAACTCATTCCGAACAAAATAAATAGCTAAAATATTATTTATCTAAATGTGATATAATTATTCCCAGTAGTTATAACTTTTTCAAAATAGAAGGCCTATCAAAGATGTTACAAAACTATGCACTTGTGAGTTGAGTAATTATTCATTTTGTAAAATGTTTGTGAAATGTTTGTTCTAAACATTTAAGATTATTTATTGCTGAGTTTTGAATATTTCCAACCAACAAAACAAGCAGAGATGTTGACATGTGACTAAGATAGCTATACATTTATCACTCTAAATTTTTTAAAATTTTTTGCTTTATGTGCCTACAATTTTCATTTCCGAGGACTAATTTCGTAGCACCTTTGTAAATAAATTGAAACATCCACGAAACATTAAATTATTTCTCTTCAAATGCTTATTCGTCAAAGGGTATTATTAATTAATTTTAATTAAATTTAATTAAAAGTAGAAAAAGTTTAATTAAAAGTTTTAATAAAGCCACATTTTTTGAGAAGGAAAATATACCAAGTTTCCTTTCCTACTTGTAAAAAAAGATCATTTTTCTTTACTAATGCAACTTAAATTTATAAAGAGGTATCTGCAAAAATTAGAAAATTAAATTTATATGAGAAACATCTATATACATCTTGATAAACAGAACGAACACGTGCATGAGAGACAGAATGCAACTTTAATGGAGTAAAATTAGGAAATCTACAATTGCATGCTTCTAATTGTATATTCCAATATTATTAATATTTTATTTGCCTAACAATACTTGAGCTGTAATTATAAACATTTCACTTGGTAAGACTTTCAAAATGGGTATATTATTCTAAACTCAATCCTTAAGATTTTATTCAATTTCAATTTTCTATAATACTGTAACAATTATTACTGTATGTTTGTATAATTACTTAAAACTATTGAAGTTTAAATTAAGTTGGAGATAAAAGCTTTCTAACTTCCAAATAATTATCAGAGTACCACTGTATTAATCATTGTCAATTTAATAAAATTTTTATCGTCAATTTTTTTGCATATATTTTAAAATAAGGATTCTAACAATAAACAGTTTTTACCGCCTTAATGTTCATGATGTATAAAGTAGTACATATATCAAGCGAAAATGAAGTTCATTTCGAGATATATACTTTAAATTTGTATAAAATTGCTTTACTATTCATTTACAAAAATTTATAAAAGGAATGACACTGCTTCAACATTAATAAGAATTTTTAGCCTTATTGTTGCTTTAAGTCAAAACAAAGCATTTTAAATCTGTAGTTTTCTAATTATACTAAACAGATATCCCTATGGATAATTGAAAACATTGTGATTTGTATTTTTAAATTACTGCTCAAGAAAGGGGTATTTTAAAATCAATAAGTCAAACTTACATAAAATAAGTTTCAGAAACATCCTGCAAAGAGGGAGGTTTAGATATTTTACATGTTATGGGAAATTTAGGTAATGACAATAGAGAAAATGAAATTCCTATTAAGTAAATTGAGTTCCATACATGTTTAGCTAAATTTCAATAGACGTTTGTTACAGAGAATGAAAGTAAATGAAGCGCATTCCACTTACCAAGAATTTCATGTTGATTGGAATTGTTTTAGAGATCCGAACACTATAGAGTTCCGTCAGTGGCTGAAGTGTGATTGCGTTTAAGTGAGAGACCGGCTGTGCTTGTATTTATACCCGAGTCGCGTGGTGCTAGCCGAGGCCCAGCTAAGTAGATCACTGGCGGTGTGTCGCCGCCTCCGGGGGAAGGCAGAGCTGCTCAGCTGTCAGGTCATCTCTTGCAGTGTTTTCCTCAATGAAGGAAGGCTAAAGATAGAAAAGAGGTTCAGAGAAAAAAAGTCGATAGAAAATGAAAAGATGAGTGACCCAAAGGTGGCAACGAATCTAGCTCCATCTGGGGTAGCAGTGCCCTCAATTGATTTTCCCTTTCTGTCGGAAGTAAGGAATTGGGAACTGCAAAACAAGCAATCACAGGTTGTCTTCGATGTTCATTGTGTACAATCTTGTTGCAGGCTAAAAATATTGTCAACTAAAAATAGAGTCATTTTCATGGTGATAAAAAATATTTAAGGTTAACTAGATTTATCTTCCAAGTTTTAATAAGGGTTCATTAGGGAAGGGAAATGTGGTTTAGAGACAAGAGGGGTGTTTGGTTCCTCGTTATGTATGGATTTCCCTTACACAAAAGTCTTTTATTTACGAAACAATGCAAAATACTCTATATCGTGCATTTTTGACCAATTTGATAATGGAACATTGTTGCATCGATACCATGACTGGGAAAGTTGTAAAAAGCGTAAATTCAGGACTTTGAATGACTTTTTCATATAAATGTCTAAGACCATTGAAGTAAAATTGGGATGCTATGAAAGATATGTTTCATTCCTGCTACGGATTTTTGATGTGTTTCTTTCATGCGAGCATGACTGCCGTAAGCTAACTTTATGACGTCTTATGGTAAATATTTGTAAACTGTGAACGGGCCGTATTTCCATTTCTTAAAAACAAATATACGAAAACCCCCAGAAAAATAGACGAATGTACATTACAACATATACTACTTGTAGATAATATGCTTGACACCCGGAAGTGTCTTTCGTAGTTGATTTTTAAAGAGAAAATACATCATATTTTCATCATTTGCCATGAAATTTGATTTTATAGTTTTTATTTCATTCGAAAGATTAGTGGTTAGAAAAGAATGTTTCCTTCAGATTATATGATAAACAAAAATAACTTATCCATTTTAACAATAACTTCCTATCTGTTACTAATATAAGATAAAGTAAATATCTTAAAATAAATATTCTGTCTGGGAAAAGTTTTAACTTGCTATCATTCAGTTTTGAAAATTCATTCTATATATTCAGCAAGACAGGTGCTTCTACACGCGGAAAAAGAGTCGGTATAAAGAACTTCAAATATAGATTAATTGGAATAAATTAAATATAAGTTTTATATTTTATTTAGTTGCATATATCAAATAACAACTTTAATATTCTTTATTTATTTATTTTATTTTATGTATTTTTTTTTTTTTTGGGGGGGGGGGGGAGTTTCTACTGTATTTATCTAATTTATCTAGGAACGTTTCAATTGTACTCTCTAAAATTATACACAAACGACCAATCAAATTTGGGTCTTGATCTTTATAAATTCTAAATATATTGTGTTATGCTCCGAAGTAAAAGTAGTCGCATCGTGTGCTTATTTGTTTTTAAAATATATGAGAAATTATTACGAGGCAATTCCCTTTTTCCAGTTTTAATTACGCAATTGCAAAAAAAAACAAGCAATTATGATTTTGTCACACGTTTGAAGAGATGTCTGGGAGAATTTTAGACAGTAAAAGTGGGGTGAATGGTAATCGGAAAATACGAGTCCCTCGCCTCACTAGATGAGTTGGTGTACTACCAGTTTTTTTTTTTTTCTTTCTTCAAGGCCATCACTCGAATCTCGGATGCGGAAGACGGTTGTTGAAGTAGTTCTCGATCTTTGAAAAGAGTGATAAAGGATGTTTGGAGGCATACGGCAAAATTCAGAATCGCCGGGGGCAGAGTAAAGGAATGGAAACATTTTTTAGTAGTGAACATATCTCTGGTGTCGTTGATCCCAAAAAGACAGAGGGAAAAATATGAAGAATAGTATTCGAAAAATGGGAGTTCTTCATATTACCGTGGTAGTTCAATTGGTAGAATATCTGTTTCGAGTCTTTGAAACACGGGTGGAATCCAAGTACCGACAATAGGTTATCTAAAAATCTTTAAAATTAGTTTCAGTGGAAGGTTTTCGTTGTATTTATGGATTTGAATATGGCGATGCTTGCTCACGCAAACCTACTATCATGTCTCAAACACAAAGATTATTAACTAATTTTTTCAAAATAGATTTTCCGACTTTGTTATAAATAGGACCATTTTATTAATCAATATATGAAAAAAGTGAAATTCTTATTTAAAAACACGATTTAAAGCAGTGTTTCTCAACCTTTTTTGGCCCTCGGACCGGTAAAATTTGTGAAAAAATTTCGTGGACCGGTGGGTTTTTTTTTGACAAAAATTTTTTACTAGGTATTAAAGAACTACTACATAAGTTAATTGTAACATTTTTATTACTATTTATTTCCAATAGTATTGAAATGTGACGATAAGTAATTATTGTAATTATTGTATATAATAATTATTATTATTGTATGTAAGTACATAAACCTTTGAGAAAAATCACAGAAAATTATAAAATAACCACAAAATCATTGCATATAGAGACAAACAAAAAAAAACATTTCTCTGATTACTACAAAATTAAATATCTATAATTTTTGTTTATTTGACATATAATGTTAATGAGAAGATTGCTGCTGCTCTTCTTCAATTAACTTTTCAATTGTGGGTTCTAAATTAGTCAAGCTAAGTCGGAGTGGTGAAACAACCGAAAGCCGATTTCTAATTTTATTTTTTATTACCGTCATATTATTATTGCAACCCTTTCTCTGCTGTGTCTCCGTCCAGTTTAAAAAAAATTTGAGTTGTAACAACTAACAAATGCGAGCACACTTCAGAGTTGCCAACCGTCAAAGACAAAATTATGGATTCTAGATCCTAAAATTATGACATTAACGTAAAAAAAAAATCGTACAAAATTTTGCTATCATTATTTTTTTAATAAGAATTTTTTTTAATGCTGACAGGTAAAAATCTTCGAGGAACGGTCAAATTTTTCCGCGGACCGGTGGTTGAAAACCACTGATTTAGAGCATATTCCGTATGGCTATTACAATCTGCTTATTAGAATTTTCAAACCCTATATCTAGTATAATATAACTAGATATAGGGTAATAACTAAGGAAACATTTTTCTAAAAATCTAAATTGGAAAATAACGTCACGATTTTCTTCAGCATGCTATAAGTCTGTCTAATTACAGCCTCCATACATGTCTGATTGACTGTGATATAAGGGGAAGTAATATCTTCTGTGAGATGTAGTCTTGATATTTCAAAACTTAAATCTTCATCAAAATGAAGGCAAGGGAATATATTTATTTTTACTTCTGGGAAGATGTGAACTTTTTGAGCAAATGCTTAAAATAGTTATTTTAATTTATGTATTTCAAAAATAGTTATCTATATAATAGAGAGCAAGCATGGCAGTAGGTTTTGTCCTTTGCTCCTCAACCTACAAGTAACCAAGAGACAAAGCAGAATTTCTCAATATTTTTTTTTCTTGTGACTGACAAATTTCCTTCATTTGGACCATAAACAAAGAGATCAAAGTAGAATCCATAATTTTTGGTTTGAAGTTTAGATTACTGGAAAATGAGAATAATGCACAATAATCCTTAGTAAGAGGATTAACTAACACTAATGTAAACATCTACAGAGGACTTAGAAGCCATAGGCTTTGGAGATGTCTGTATATGTATAACAGTCCTTTCTCGATAAAGCATTTTTCAAGTAAATTTTTCATATGAATGTTTTACTAACTGTTTAATTAATCCACACTCATGCGTAGTGTAAACAAAATGTTTTTCTGGACCAACAGATTTGTTTTCTTGCTTTTTTAGATTTAAGAATGATAGCATCTCATTGAGACATCCTTATCTGCTTCTTCCATGTTTAACTGCTTCTTTCGCAGGTATAATGTACAGATTTTGCCCACAATTTTAATTATATGCACATATATCATACTGATCCTAGCTTGTTTAACCCTCGTATGACTATAGATAGCCCATAGCAAGCAAACATACCAGCCAGCCAAACATTTTGTTTCTTTGAAAGATTTAAAAATTAGTCGTAGAAAAATAGATATTCTAGCTTGAAAAAAAATGACAAATAACAGTTTTAGTTCAGCGGTAAATATTTTTTGAAATGATGATACTAAACAAAGTAATATATTTAGTATTAATCCGATATTAAAACCCACGAAACTCTCTTCAGTAAGAAATACAAGTAAAAATATTTGATAATTTTTTTTATTGCGAAGCTCTAATCACTTTACGTTCAATCTAGCTGTCACCGGAATAAAAAAGAAATCTGATCTCTTTCACGCTACTGATCACGAAACCGACCTTTCCTGCATTTCCTTGCTGTTCATGGAAAATTTTCTTGACTTCCGCCATAGTTTTTGTTTATGGAAGTTGAGTCTTATTTGTCTATCTTTCCAATTATCTTTTAACAGTTTCCCCGGAAGTAATTTTTATTTTAAATGTTTGGAGAAACTTTCCAGCAAATATTTCCTTGCCGTAGCAAGTGTTTGTAAGACCATAGCGAAAAGTAAATTCAATGTTTTCAAACTGTACATATCAGAATGTCATGCAAGTTTAAGGATATTATATCTAAACCAAATTAAATCAAGTCAACAGACTCACTTCTTTTACTTATGACTGTAAATATTTTTTAAGGTTCTCGTCTCAGTCCCCAAATACATGACATATAGTAAGACCTCACTATAACGATAGCCGATCAAATGATAAATCCCTCTACAACAATTTATTTTAAATGTCTCCACAAATTTGCGTTTATTTTAATGTAAAAGGATATTAAACAGAATAATTTGCAAAACCTTTCATTAGAGTTTATATTTTATGTCATCCTCAGGGGTGGAATGTCAGCCCTGGCCTTTTGTATAAGTCTACCCTGGTTTGTATACTTGGAGGCGATCGATCTCCATTTCTTAACACCATCAATTTCATATTCATTATCTATACTGATATCTTTCCCTGTTTTTTTACCTGCCTTACATCTCTTTACTTTGACCTGCATGGAGAAGTATTAAAGATTCGTTTTCAAATTGATTTGAGTTAGTTCGTTTGTTGTAAATGCTCTGCCTATTTCGTTCTTCTAAATTTAGCAAATTTTATGTTTCATTAAAATTTAAAGCCAATGATTTGTATACCAAAGATGAAGTTATGAAATTTCAATTGCACATAGTCTTACAAAAACATGGACTAATACCAAATTTACTTAAAAATGGCCCAGAACACTTAAGATTCTAAAGTACGTTCTGTAATAATAACTATCTTTTCCGAAATATTGCTTCACGCACTTTATAATATTTCTATAAGGAGGTATTAATGTGAATTTTCCTGCTACCCATACTTTTCTCAAAGTATCCAAATCAATAATAGAGTAAAAATAAACAAAATAGAGTTCTTGTTACAGCCGCTCTTTTGGCAAGCTGCCAAAAGGACGTACACCGCGAGTCACGTGAGTCCTGTCTAGCAGTGAAATGATATTCGTCTAACGTTTGTTGTAGGGAATATGTTCGCCCTAACAAAGGCCTAAATAAAGTTTGATTTCGTTAAAGTTTTACGTACAGTCCAATCTAATCGATTGATAAGACAAACATTTGGTCCATGCGACCACAGTTGAACCCTATGGATATATTTAAATATTTCTTTATTGAAGTGAGTTGTGAAACTTTAGTTTCGTTTCTTTGTGATTCGGCGTTGGTCAAGAACACGGATTTAGAGTAATGGTTGACTACAGTTAAGTGCTTCGACAAGAACACGAGATCTTCAGTTGCAGTTGTTTCATCAAACAAGTTAAGCTGAATGCCTTGTTAACAGTATTTAATTAACTGTTTAACTGTATATGAGCTAGTGAGATTTACATATAAATCATTTAAGTAAATATGGCTGACGAAGATATTAAACGATTAAAAAAAAGTCAAGCCAAAGCCAGAACGGCAATAACTAAAATTATTAAAGATATCGAAAGTGCTGTGTCAGAATCGGCAGTAAAGGTAGATGAATTAGAAGAATTGTTAGAACATTTAAATGTTAATTCTACCGAATTAAAAAAACTCGATTCTGAGTTAGAAAATATTTTAGATTTAAAAGAGTTATATAAAGAATTAAAATCTAATGCAGAATATGAAGAAAAAATTATAACGTGGTGATTTAGAGCATCCAAGAAAATTCGAAGAATCATTCTGAAAATAGTTCTGAGATTTCTAACTTAAATAATTCCATGCCAAAGCCTGATATAAAAGAATTAGGAACTGTTAAACTTCCAGATATTCCATTACCGAATTTTAGCGATAAATTTGAAGAGTATAATTTATTTATTTCTAAGTTTAAAAGCCTAATTGATGATAATAAAAAATTGTTAGACGCTCAGAAATTGTACTATCTCCAAGCATGTTTGAAAGGTGATGCAAAAAATATCGAAACAGTCGATGATACTTACAGTTCTTTTTTAAGCGCCTTAGAAGATAGATTAATAACAAGAGAGCAATCGTGGACAGCCACATAAATTGTATAATTAACTATAACAAAATAGTATACGATTATGCGACTCATATCCGTAATTTTGTTGACTGTATTAATAAAAATTTGCGTGCACTGAAAATTTTAAATTATGATCGGAATAGCTTAGCCGATATTTTATTGATTGATATAATAAATCAAAAATTGAATCGAGAAACCAGGCAGCGGTATGAAATGTCTATTAAAACGAAAGATGTACAATCCCTAGATCATTTGCTAACATTTTTGGAGCAAAGAGCTTTAGTTTTGGAAAATGTAAGCCGAAATCTAAACAATCAAGCGAGTCAAAGAACCTATATCGGTCAACACAATAAAAGCAGAAGTCTAATTGTAAGTTCAAAAGAGCCCAAGAGAATTTGTATTTTGTGTAAAGAAACACATTCATTGTATAAATGTTCGCAATTTCAAAACATGGATATCGATAATCGTTTCGAATTTGCACGAAATAATAAGCTATGCTATAACTGCTTAAGTAGTCAGCATAGAATCTCTAATTGTATATCAAAGCATTTGTGTAATATTTGCCACCAAAGGCATAATTCTTTGCTCCACAGAAGCAATGTTCGAGGTCCAAAGAACAATTCAGCACCTACTTCCGTAAGCGTAGGACACACTTTGAATGCTCACGCCGAAATATTTACAAATGAACAAGAACAAGCATTATCTACTTCTATGTCATGCTTTAATACACGAAACAAATCGGTTATTCTTTCAACCGCAGTAGTATGGGTATTTAGTCCTGGAACTGTAACCGTCATACGAGCGAGAGCTCTGTTAGATTCTGGAAGTATGTGTTCTATTATCACGACAGACTTTGCAAAACGTTTAGGAATACCATTTGAAAGAATTAGTTTTTCTGTTTCAAGCTTAGGGGGAAAAGAAACTATCATTAGGTCGAAAATACAAGCTTCGATACAGAACGGAAATGGATCGTATTCGGCAACTTTAGACTTGCTAGTAGTTCCCAAAATAACGGACTCTCTTCCGGTTGCTTTTATCAGTGTAACAAGTAGAATTCCTGATCAGCTAGCAGATCCTAATTTCGCGGTTCCGAATAAAATCGATTTATTAATTGGAGCTGAAATTTTCTACGACATTGTAAAGGACGACACAATCAAAGTGTCAGACAGTTTAGTTTTCCGTAAATCAGTGTTTGGATACATTGCCACAGGAATAGTTGAAACGAGTAGCCAAAGTCCATACTGTGGATTGGTTTCTAATATGCAAAGTATTGACGAAAATTTGGAAAAATTCTGGCAGCTAGAGTTTATAGATAATTCCGATAAAATACTAAGTGAAGAAGAAGTGTTTTGTGAAGCTCACTACCAAAAGACGTATAAACGAAATGAAGAAGGAAGATTCATAGTACAAATGCCAACTAAAGACATCAAGGAGCTGGGAGACTCTTTGATGTCTTTAGTTAGCCGAGAAAAGGCTCTATCAGCTCTTGAAAAGGCTATCCAATGATAATGAAATGCAGAAACTATACGAGGAATTCATGGAAGAATATCTTCACCTTCACCACATGGAGAGACTCGAGGAACCATATGAAACCAAAACCGAAAACCCGTGTTACTATCTACCTCACCACGGAGTTCACAGGCCAGAAAAATTAAGTACTAAACTCCGAGTTGTATTTAATGCCAGTTCCAACACAACTTCTGGAAAAAGTCTCAATGACGTTCTTATGAAGGGTGAAGTGAAAGAAGATATTTTCGATATAATGGTCATATTCAGAAAGCATAAATATGCATTTACCGCCGACATCCAGAAGAGTGTAGGGTTCGCGTGTTGCTCAGATGCAAATTTCGGGTAGCAGCGCTGTACATGCCAGCCAAAGTGAGTTCGGCGCAGGTGTTTGATCTATTTAAAGGGCACACGCTGAGTTGGCAAAAGCCCAAGACTTTAGTAGCGATACGGGAGAGAGCGAGGCAAGCTTGATGGAAGGTGATAGCGGTGTTTAACTGATAGAGCGTGTATTGGTATTTAGCCGAGGTGGCTGCACGACTTCGAGAATTAGCTCAAAGCCGAGGTGTACGTGTATTGTTAGTAAATGCCTACTCTGCCTGAGGGATTCATTGCGACCTTTAAATTCTTAGTACCGCGGGTTGCGGTACTGTTGTGTATTATTTTGGAAGCCCCAAGTCTGTATATATTAGTCTGCCTCTACGTAGAGAATAAAGGAGTTATTCTAGAGTTATCCCTCGTACTTTATAATGTGCCTGGACCGTTAGAGATATAAAAAGAAAGGAAGAACCACATAAGATGTTCCGACAAATCTTGGTCGATCCAGATCAACGTGACTTGCTCCGAGTTTTATGGAAACCTTCAAATGAAGACCACCCGATCATCTACAGACTGAAAACTGTAACCTACGGCACAACCTGTGCACCCTTTCTAGCGGTAAGAACAGTAAAGCATTTGGCTCTAGATGAGGAGTCTAAGTTCCCTCTGGCATCCCAAGTTGCTCAGCATATGGACGATATAGTTACAGAAGCAGCAGAATTCGAAACAGTTAAAACACTCCAGTCTCAACTCATACTAGAAGCTGGAGGCATGAAACTTCATAAGTGGAATTCCAACTCTGAAGAACTTATGAATAGTTTTCAAGACCAAGGACATTTCTTTTCTACAAATTCAGAATCACCCGTGAAGACATTAGGCATTTTTTGGAATCCGGCAGACGATCAATTCTTGTTTCAAGTGAAAATCCCTGAAGACTTAGTTTACGCCAAAAGAGATGTCTTAAGTATTATTGCGAGAATTTATGACCCAGTCGGTCTATTGGGACCAATCATATCTAAAGCGAAGATTTTTCTTCAAAAATTATGGATCGAAAAACTCGACTGGAATGAGATTCTTCCGCCGCGCTTAGAAAATGAATGGGCAGATTTTGTGCTATCCTTAAAGTGTCTTGAAAATGTTAAGTTCGAAAGTTACACCGACCTCAGCGAAAAGCTTATACGGCGGTTTATATATTCACATATTTTATACTGGCTTTACAACACTTAATATTATTTTAAATTACATTATTATACAAGTTACACATATTGCAGTCGCATAATTATTTCACATAAACATAATTCTGTTCCAAAAATAGACGCATTTCCAAGATCGAGATAGAAAACAAAAATGCAATACCATTTTCTTAGCTATAATACGAAATTAAATTCACAAAAAACTTATAAAACAATATACATTGATACAAACTTATTTAAGCAAATATGTACAAAGCTGATCAAGGTACATGTTCATAACATTGGCATTGAAACAGACCATTTTACCAATACATACAATTACCTATATGATTATTTTCACAGTTAAAAGGTGATCCGCACTTAATGCAGAATCTTTTTTTTTTTTTTAAATACCTATAACAAATACATGCAGCTAGTTACAAATACTGTTCACAAAATAAAATGCAAAAAAAAATGTCCAGATAAAGACAACACCAAACAGCACAACAAGAGGATAAGAAAACCACGTGCGAAGATGGCATATGTTGGTCCATAAGATCCCTCACAATATACTTAATGGCTTTCTTACAATAGTAGTCACAGAAGATCTTATACAGATCCCAATTCTCGAATCCTCTTGGTAAATTTCTTCTAATGCTTTTATAATTGTCACATTCGAATAAACAATGCTTGACCGTTTGAATGGCCCCACATGGGCATTTATCGTCCTTCCCATGGAAGCGCTTTTGGTAAGCGTCAAAACACCCATGTTCAGTGATGGCTTGATTGATCACAAAATCTCCATATAGTCTGCTTTCACTAACATATTTAAAGATGTTATATACACTTCTTCCCTTACTCGAATTATCCCAGTTAGCTTGCCATTCCAATTTCTCTTGGTGTTCTATCTTCCTTTTTACAAACTTCCGATTATACTTATAATTGGTTTCAGCCTCTTCCAACTCCGTAGCCCCTTTGGCGGCTTTATCTGCCTCTTCATTTCCCTTTATACCGACGTGCGCTTTGACCCAATGAAAGTTTAATTTTAAATTTTCTCTACTAATGATATTTTTAATTTTTTCCACCTCAGCCCCTTTATAATTACAAGTGCCTAATGCCTCCAGGGCGCTTCTAGAATCAGTATACACGTCACTTTCCCTCAAACTTCTGTCCTTCATAATCTCCAGCACTTTCTGAATAGCCCGCACCTCCGCTAAATACGAGTTACCGCCAATAACTCTTTCTCTATAGACTTCTATCAGATCTTCTTTAAAATAGTAAACAACGCCCGAGCCTACTCTGTCATGAATTTTCGATCCGTCTGTGTAAAAAACGTGGTCCGAAATCGGCTTAGCATCTAACGTCCATTTAATTTTCATTATGTCTTCTATATTCTTTATCTGTTTAATACTGATATCACAATTGGCACTATTAAATACCTCATTTCCAACCATGATCTCTTTACTTTCTTCAAATAGCTCATTCAGCTGCTTATTTCCTTTAGCCTTAATATCGAGTGGGACACAGCCCGCCAGTACGTTTATGGCATCGGTTGCAACCGTAGAGTAGCACTTTGTAATAGCTATCAACGAGGGTCTCTGCGCTTGCCTGATCTTAATTTTAAATTTCTCTTGGTCTCTGAACCACACTTCTGAGGCATATAATAATATTTTTTCTATGACTATTCTGTAAATTTCCTTAATGTTTTCAGGTTTCAATCCCCACGTCTTTTTCACCAAGTGCACCAGTTTATACAGAATTTTAATTGACTTCTCTTTGACCGCCTCAAGATGTTGAAGAAAATTTAATTTATAGTCTAAGATGACACCTAGATATTTTATTTCCTTTTTATATTTAATGCTTCCATTCTCTAGCCTAATAGGCGGGTTCCTGCTAATATTCCCTTTACATGCTACGATCGTATAGCAGCACTTATCTATGCTGTACTGCAGCTTGTGTTTCCTTGCCCACTCTTCACACTTATCAAGCACTACTTTAGACAATTCAGTGAACTTATACGCAACTGTGCTCTTGATCAGTATCATCACATCGTCAGCATAGGCCTGTATGTGGAAATGGTTTTGCTCTTTTCGCATTTCTAACAGCTCGTTAATAGTGATCAGCCACAGCACAGGCCCCATGGACGAACCCTGTGGCACACCAACATTATAGGCATGATCTCCCTTCTTCATAATCACCTTTCTTTCATCTAAAAAACTAATTATGATCTTTCTCAAAGACGTATTTATCTTCAAATTCTTAAGGGCATCCTTTATACTCTTTTTCCTAATGGAGTTAAAAGCATTTTTAAAGTCCAGCGAAATTAAACAAGTATGTTGACCATTATTTTTATTCTCCTTCACAATCTTCACAATACTGTTCAGCGCACTAATTGTGCTCCTCCCTCTCCTAAAACCATAGTGTTCATTCGATAGCTTATTTTCCTTTTCCAGATAAATCACTAGTCTATTGGTTAGTATCTTGTCAAATAGCTTACCCATTACGGGCAACAAGCAAATCGGCCGATATGCGTTCGGGCGCTTCAGATCTTTTCCTTCCTTTGGGAAGTATAATACTCTGGCCCGCTTCCATTCTCTAGGAAAATAACCAGGGTCGAGGCACCTATTATAAATGCTATATAAGATGTCATCATCAGCTCCATGTACCTCCTTTATAATACTAAGCGTAATCCCATCATGACCCGGCGTCTTGTTAGTGGCCGTATTTTCTATATTATATTCGATCTCCATTTTAGTTATCTCGGTAATTTCCCCACTTTCTTCAGCTCTCTCCTCCAATTCGATCTCTTCTTCGCAAATAAAGTGATACCTTGCCAACTCCTTCTCAATATCTTCTTCCTCTTCTCTTAAAACACCATCTTCCCCCATGATCATTTCCAGCGCATTTTGCCTTTTCTTCTTTATAATGTTTTTTATTAAGCCAGAGGTGTTCTTAACTGTTAAGCTATTCAAGAATTCCTCAAACTTACTCTTTTTAGCCTTACTCATCAGCTTTCTATATTTAGCTCTGATTTCCTTAAATTTCAATCTTAATTTATTTCTTTCTATAGGATCTACTTCTTTTTGATATCGTCTTCTATACGCCCTGGTTTTCCTCCTTTCTATCGTCAGTTCCTCTGTCCACCAACAGGCCATGCGATCTCTTTTCCTAATATTCTTTTTACTGTACTTCTTACATAAGTCTATTATAACTGTATTTAGTTTCCCAATACTTTCATCAATATCCCAGTCTGCCATTTTACTTTTAAACTCTTTTAAACTCTCTCTTAACTCCACTCTAAATGGAATCCATCTCAAATTTTTAATCTCCCACCTGGGGTTGTCAATTTTCCGCTCTGTAATATCTCTCAATTCTACTTCAAAGCTAATTGCGTTATGATCTGTGCAATTATAATCATCTATGACTTTCCAATCCTTGACATGCTCTTCTTTAATTCCGACTGTAACAGTTACATCAGGCCAGCCAATACCAAACGGCCCAACATACGTCGGGATACTGTTCGGATCATTTCTAATGATGCCGTTGTATTGAATTGCCATCTCAATGACAGCAAGTCCCCTTATATTAGTTTGGCGCTGCCCCCAGACTGTAGACCTAGCGTTGAAGTCCCCCATAATAATTATTTTGCCCTCTTTATACTTTTCTAAAATGCTACCCAGCTGGCTCCACTGAGGTTCCATTCTTTCAAGGTTACCATCTGAGGGAGGCAAATATATAGAGATAAAAATAATAGTTTCACCTCTTATTATGACTTTTATCGCTACAATATATTCCGTCGTTAATATGTTAATATACTTATAACTTCTTTTGATAACCAAAGCCGCTTTTGGCTCTTGCTTTTTATATATGCACTGGTACCTATTTGGAAAGCCGACCATCTCGTGGTTTTCACCTCTTTTAAAATACGGTTCGTTGATTGAAATAAAATCAGAGTCCACCTTATTTGCGAACTCCCTGACTGCTGCAATCGAATTGTTTAAATTTAAATGGAGACATTTAAAAGAAGGGACAGAAGAGCTATCCATAATCAGTCCTGCTTTTAATCCGCTCTACCTCCGTGCGAAAGACACTGCACGTATTATCGGTAGGCACATGTCGAGTTTCAACTTGTACTTTATTTCTTACATTCATGAAACAACATTTCGAGCATTTTGTAGGTTCGGTACAGGTGTCCCCATGATATTTTCCTCCACAATTTCTACATATCTTTTCGTTCTTACAGAACTTCGCCAAATGTCCTATTCTCCAGCATTTAAAACACACTTTTGGTTTTACATATTCATTTATTGAATACCGATTCCAACCAATTTTTATTTTCTTAATTTTCATTATATTTTTAAACGCTTCTCCATTTATACTAATTATAATATTCTCTCCCTGTCTTGCTTTAAATTTTGTTATCATCTGAACATCTCCGTTCTTTAGCTCTTCATTCTGTGATACTATCATTTTTCTTAATTCTTCATCTCCCTTTTCATCCATGACGCCATAAATAATAACCTGAGGCTTACGTTTTCTAGATTTTTCTATCTTAAAATTTTCTCTTAGAGCGTCTATTCTTTTAAATTCTTCCATAAGAATCTCAAGTTCTTCCTCTTTTCCCGTCCCTATGATAACTCCTCCCCTTCCAATTTTTCTAAACACGTCAATACCAACTTTTAATCGTATGGGATCTATCTCATTCTGTATCTTTATTTTCGTCAAATCTGAATCATGTTCCTCTCTCGGTATCACTGTCATTACATGCTTTGGTCCTTCCGCGCTTTTCCTGGATCTGGAGCGGCTTCTTTCTCTTCCTCTACTAGCTATGTCTGCATAAGTTCCTCTACTTTCCTCACTTTCCCTCAACCTTTCCTCGCTTACTCTCAATCGCTCTAATAACGTCTGTATACATATGTTTTGGTCATTTATAACTCCCATTAACGACATTACATCCTGATTAAGGGTCTTTATGCTTTCCGCCGACAATTTACTCTTTCCAGCATGTATAGCTTGAGATATTTGCGTAGCCTTATATCTAGCCTTATTTGTGACCTCTTCCAACTGCTTTACCACATCCTGACTTTTTAGATCTAATTTCAAAGGATCCATCTTGACCCAAGATAACAAAACAAAAACCCACCTCAAAAGCCAAGTATAAAGCTATTTATCCATAAGACAGCCCGTTTGATGCACAAACAAGATATCAAACAACAGAAGCAAAGCATTAACTGTTCACTACTTAGCAACTTATAACATGCAGCATCAATAAATAACTGAACCGAAAAACAGGATTCAACAAATATCCTACCTTGGATGAAAATTATAATAATCCAGAGAGAACTATGAATATCACACGCTCACAACAATAACAAATTATATCCCTGTTCGATAAGAATGTTCAGAATCACCTCCAGCACAATACGCTCGGTAAACACACAAGCAGCTGAGTTACGCTCCTATGACCTTGTACCGTCCTTGGCACGCGCCGATGAGAGTACGGCAGTAGGCCTCCTCGCCTGCCGGAGGGGTCTGCGTGAGCTTCCGCAGCGATTCTCGTATCTCCGTGCCCGTTAGGCCTGACACGCGCTATAGTTCAAAAGTCCATTAAAATGAAAAATACTAGACTAAATACAATAAAAGTAACATCTAACTACTCACAAGAACTTAAAAACTAATCAAAACCACAAACTGGGTTATTTGAAACAAAATTAACTTCAAAAGACACGTAAACAAATAGAGCACTGCAAAACACAACCTTCACACATCCTTCACACAACCTTCACACCTCATTAATTGGCATAAATTTAAATATAACCAACCCAGCTAAAACGCCATTTCCCTCATTCTCATCTCACGACAAGCTTTGAAAATGTTAAAGTAGACCGATTCATTTTAGCTGATATATATCATAGAACTGTACTGAAAGGTTTCTGCGATGCATCACAAGCAGCCTATGGTGCGGTAATCTACATGGAATGCATTGCATCGAATGGCAGTACAACTAAAATTATTGCAAGCAAATCTCGTGTGGCCCCTATAAAGGTCATTTCAGTTCCACGCTTAGAATTATGTGCTTGTCTTCTTCTTTCACAGTTGGTTAACAAAGTCCACCAATCTTTGAAAATGAAGGTCGATGAAATTATCTTGCATACGGATTCTACTATTGCAATCGATTGTATAAATACCTCACCCCATAAGCTGAAAGTGTTCATCGAAAACAGAGTATCCAAGATCCAAAAGTTTACCGAAGGTCTCCAGTGGAAACACGGGGCCTCTGACCAGAATCCGGCTGATGTACTTTCCCGCGGTGCTAGTCCTCAAGAACTTTCATCAATGACTTTATGGTGGAATGGGCCATCACCTAATGTACTAGAACCCTCCGTTGATAGAGACGATGACAAATTCGACCTGCCCTCTAATGATGTGTTTAGGGCTGAATTTACAAAAGCAGACATTAATTTACCAATATTATCAAGATATTCTTTTCTTAAAGGACTATTCATTGTTACCAACAATTACATGAAATTAATTCGTATTATTAGTTATGTTTCAGGTTTATTGGAAATTCTAAAGCAAAGATCCGACAGGTAGGCCCACTCAGTAGAGAGGAGCTGCAAAAGAGTAAGATTTGGCTTGTAAAGGAAGTACAGGCATCTTCTTTTTGTAATGAATTGAAATTGCTCGAGAAAGGTAAGAATGTTAAAGATTCACAACTAAGCTACCTAACTCCATATCTGGACAAACAAGGTGTAATTAGAGTAGGTGGTAGATTAGTTAACTCAAGTTTATCAGTAGATAAAAAGTTCCCAATTTTGCTTCCAAAAAACCATGACTTAACTCTAATGATTATGACATATTTTCATCTTAAATACCTTCATGTGGGAGCTCAAACTATTTTGTATCTTGTGAGGGAAGAATTTTGGCCTTTAAGTGGACGTAATACAGCTAGATCTACTATAATTCATAATTGTATTACTTGCTTCAAAAATAAGCCTAAAGCTGTACAACAAATTATGGGAAATCTCCCTCAGGAGAGAATAACTCCCGCTTCTCCATTTACTCATGTGGGAATTGATTTTTGCGGTTATTTTCTCATTAAATACAAGGGTCAAAGAAAGGGAACATATCACAAGATTTATGTCGCAATTTTATTTGTCTTGTAACAAAGGCAATACACCTGGAGGTCGTTACTGATTTAACTACCGACGCAATGATTGCAGCTTTAAAAAGATTTTGTAACAGGAGAGGTAAACCTTCCACAATTTGTACAGATAGCGCCACTAATTTTAAGGGAGCCAGTTCTGAGTTAAACCGTCTGTACAAGCTTATTAAAACCCCGAATGATGATATTGCAAATTACTTGTCAAATGAAGAAATCGCTTGGAAATTTATCCCCCCCCCCAAATTCACCAAATTTCGGTGGCTTGTGGGAAGCAGGGGTCAAGTCATTTAAACATCACTTAAAAAGAACTATTGGAAATTCCCATCTAACGTTAGATGTTAAAGTTAGACGTTAACGTTAGAGAAATTTATTACAGCTCAAATTGAAGCTGTCTTAAATAGTAGACCCCTTACACCTTTATCTTCAGATCCAAACGATTTTTCGGTACTCATTCCCGGCCATTTCCTCATAGGAAGACCTTTAGCTTCTATTACAGAACAAGAGGTAACTTCCAAGCCAGATAATTACTTATCTCAGTGGAAATTATTGAGTAAATTCATGCAAAATATATGGAAGAAATGGAAATTAGATTATCTAAATAATCTTCAAGCACGAAATAAATGGAAATTTGAAAAGGAAAATGTTAAACCAAATTCTATGGTTTTGTTAAGGGATGATCACTCACCACCTTGTTAGTGGACTGTAGGTCGTATACAAGAGATAATTAAAGGCAGGGATGACAAGGTCAGAGTAGTAGTTGTAAATACTCCTCATGGTACTGTTAAAAGAGCAATTTCTAAGATATGTTTAATGCCAATGGAAAATAATCAGTAATAGATTTATTTTGTATATGTGTCTGAAATCTGTACTGTATTCATTATATTCTTTTATTGTTTGTTTGATATTATTTTGTTTGTTTCTTGAAATGTAACATTTCAACTTGGGGCAGGATGTTACAGCCGCTCTTTTGGCATGCTGCCAAAAGGACGTAAACCGCGAGTCACGTGAGTCCTGTCTAGCGGTGAAATGATATTCGTCTAACGTTTGTTGTATGGAATATGTTCGCCCTGACAAAGGCCTAAGTAAAGTTTGATTTCGTTAAAGTTTTACGCACAGTCCAATCTAATCGATTGATAAGACAAACAGTTCTTTTTCTTTAAATGCTAGTATTTCTTGAAAATAATACACTGCTGGCCACTCAAATTGCAACACCAAGAAAGACAAGAGATATCACAACAAAATTTATTTTGTAGATAACATGTTGACCAAGTATCAAATGATTAAATTTATAGACTTCTGTGAAGTGTGGTTCCTGCCAAAATCAGTAGCCAGAGTAGCCGCCATTGATAGAGATCACCGCTGCCACACGCCTCGGAATTGATTCAAAGAGACTTTGGATGAGTTCTTGGAATACAGCAGACCAAGCAGCTTCCACACGTTGCCAAAGTTGATCTGCTGTGGCAGCTGGGGATGGAATCTGGGTCAATCGTAGAGCAACCATGGACCACATGTTTTCTATCGGCGAAAGATCCGGAGAGCGAGGCGGCCAGGGAAGCAATTCAATCTGGCGATTGACGAAGAACCGTTGGACAATGCGTGCCACTTGTGGTCGCGCATTATCCTGTTGAAATATGGCTGTGGGCAAGCCCTGAAGGTAAGGAAGGACAACTGGCTCCAACACCTCGGAGATGTAGCGCTGGCTGTTTAAAGTACCGGCAATGCGTACTAGAGGTGTGCGAGAGTGATATCCAATACCGCCCCATACCATAATACCCGGTGCAGGACCAGTGTGGCGGTGCATGACGCAGCTGTTCAGCATCCTCTCTTCACGGTGTCTCCAGACTCGAATACGACCATCGTGGTGTTGCAGACAGAAGCGTGACTCATCAGTAAAGACAATTTCATTCCATTCTGCCGTCCACATCCTTCTGTCATCGCACCATTGGCGGCGGAGACGTCTGTGGTTCTGCGTCAAGGGTAGACAAAGAAATGGACGTCTTGCGGACAGACCACTCTGCTGTAAACGGCGTCGAATGGTACGCGCAGACACTGGATGATGCGTTACAGACTGCATGTGCTGTACTATGGTTCGTGATGTGACTGAGCGATCCGTCACTGCTATGCGCACAATTTGCCTGTCATCACGTGAAGTGGTGCGCTGAGGTGGATGCGATCGAACGCGCCGGTCCGTCGTACCCTCCTGCATCCAACGATCACATATCCGCATTACAGTTGTTTGGTTTCGTCCAACACGACTACCGATTTCCCTGAAAGATAATCTACAATCTCGGTAGGCCACTATCCTTCCTCAGTCGAACTCGGATACTTGATCAAAAGATGATCGCTGTTTTCGACGAGGCATAATTGATCGTTTTTTTGAAAAAACCTGAAGAAAAACACAATTGCCGAACTTGAAATCGTCGAAATCTCCAAGCCTTAAATAGTACTTTGAAGTGGCGCCACAGGCGCGCGTGGTGTACGTCTGCGCTGAAATTCTAATCATTTGCATAACTCACCTCCACTAATGCATGTTGTAAATTTCATGTTATTTGCATGTTTCCTTCAGGGTGTTGCATTTACAGTGGCCAGCAGTGTATAATGTCGGCTTAACTTCTAACAGTACTTAATTTTGAATTAGTATTAATAGCTGTGACTTATCCTTGTAAAAAAAAAAAACACCACAGATTTCTTCATTATGATTCAAAGACTGAAAAAGACGATATTCAAATCATTAATCTGATCACCTGTTTACAACATATGCACCACTATTAACGTTGCTTATAAACACATTACTTTAAAATATTACACTCGAAATTCATCAAATTACACATAGTAGATATCAAATTTGTTTATGCCTAGATTCTAGTATAATCTTTTAGCCCAAAAATATTTTCCACTCTCTTATATATTTCTAATGTATAAACTAGAGGATTCTTTTATTAAATTTTGTTCGAAAAGTAAACATTAAATGCTGAAATACCCAGTATTGAAAAATGGAATATTCAAAATGCATGGGAATACTGGGAATTATGATGCATTAGTATGTTTTTATCAATTAAGATTGTGCGAAATTCAATTTATACAAAAAATTATCAAACAACTGCTAAATTATCGAGAGTAAAATAATGGTATAATTTATGTTGAAAAACGAGAGAGAATTTAATAATGTTTCTATCAACAAATTATTCAACATTATATATACTCACTGATTATTTATTTAGCATATGTTATGCATGTTTTATAATTATTTATTAAAAACCATGTCTATTGACATGGCAGAAATGTGCGAGATTTTTCTTTATTTATTATTCTTTATTTTCCTTATTTGATTATTCTTAATTTTCTTTATTACTTTGTTTCACGGAATTCTGATTGTTATTTCAACATTGATTTTTGATGTAATAAGTGCAGAAAAATGACAAGAATTCGACACACAGTTTAAAATGAATTATACAAAATAATACGTAATTCTATAACAATACTGTTTATTTTTGAATAGGGAAGCTTCAAAATAGTTTTGATTCAACTCAAAACGTAATAAAACGTATCAACTAAGCACTGTAAAATGTGCATGCCTTTTCGATTATTTTTCTTTGTTATGGAATCAAAGAGCGTGAAAGGGGAAATGGCAACAGCCATAACAGTGATTGAGTAAGTCAAGTGTAACAGAGACACTTTAAACTAAACAATTATAAGCAAAAGTCCGCTAAGAAAGTGTCATGCTATGTAGAAAATAATAAATTTCTTTTCCTTAAATCAGATATTACGGAAATGCCCTGAAATCCGAAATAAGATGTTACAAGTTGCACGCAAAATGGCAAAATAATAAATTGGTGTCGTTCAACTTTTTAAGAACCTTTTTGACACTAATAAATTCTGAAGGAAAATGAAAATTACACGTTAGAAATTAATATAATGGAAATGTTATTTCCCTTGCATAATTTTATATTCGACAAAACAAGCTTAGATACATAGTCTATGCTGTAAGTACATAATCTCTTTTATGAATTGTCAAAAAAAGTAGGAACTATATTAACCGAATTATTCTTAAAACATTTAAAATAAATTGTATAACTACTGACGTTAAAGTTCACTAAGTTACGCTTATGCAGAAAGAGGAAGAATTGAAAAACGGACGAACATATTTAATTTTTACTTAACATATACTTTTGGTATCATAAATCCAAATAATGACGTAGGACATTTTTTACATATTCAATCCAATCAAGTTTCTAACAACCAAACTTGCAAGCCAATGACAACTAAATTTCTTATAAAATTACGTTCACATACTTTAACTTTTGTTCAGGGTAAAACTTTCTGAGGCCGTTAAAAGATCTGGAGGAACAAATGCATCCAGAAGTTTAGAACTTTATGGTTTAGACGTTATCGTTAGACGTATCGTTAGACGTATCGTTTAGACGTTAGAAATACGCATTTCATGGTTCTTTCCCATATTTTAACGCAGCATATTTCTCATATTTTAACGACAAAATTTGTAAATTATACACATGCCACATTCATTGTAACTTTTTTCATAACGCCATTATACGTACTCTGTATCATGTCATTTACCGGAAAGGAACAAAAGGAAAAAATTGAATGTAATTTAATTTATATTGAACTATCGGTTATGCACGCTAATTAAGAGAGGGTGTTCACACAAAAAAGAGAAAACATGAAGGATCCAAATCACCTCCACCCTCTACTGAAAAAGCAACTAAAAAAACCCCGAATTGTTGAGAGGTTTTATAATAACAACTTAGAGAGATTTAAAAGTGTTATGATTAAAATTATAATAAAACTTGCTCATATTAACAGTTTTATTTCTGAAGGAAATCTGCTCTATTTCTTTGTCTACTAGTCATCTTGACACTCGGTCAGACAGTTTGTATTTTGCTTTCATATTTTAATTTGTGATGCACGAATAATCTTCACCTTGGATTGTTGGAAGTTCCGAATATTATAAATTCTATTAAATTGATATCGGATGCCGAGGATATCAATTTTAAGTCTGAAGTAAGTGTAGTTCATCAAGTGTTCTCAAATACAATGTTATTAATAATACTTTTTTTGCGAAAGAAATAATGAATAAAAACAAGAGATATAATTTTACTGATAAAGTTCTTAATATAACATCCATATTGTTTCAACTGAAGATAATTAAAAATAAAATTGTATTGAAACCTGGTACATCATTGCTTAGGTCACAACTTCAGCAGTTGAAACAACTTGTTGAAACTTGCTAATTACCACTGCTAATTATAATTTTTTGTTGTAGGACGGTAAAGAAAAAATGATTGGAGAAATTATGCGTAGGAGGTACCAGCAGTTTTTTATTCTTTGCCGTCTTCTTTGGTAGTTCTTTAGATTGTTGAGCAACCAGAGAAACGGATTCGGCAGCTTTTGCTACCAGTTCACCTAAATGTAAAAAAACAGCAAAGCTGATCTCATAGGAGTTAACTGGAAGACAGCACACAAAGAAAGGAGTAACCTGTTTATAGAATTACTATAAAAAAAGCTTTATACCACTTGTTACCCTATATACTATCATGATGACTTAACATACCTAACAACAGTTATGCGTACCTTACTTAGTAACTAACTTTTACCTATTTACTGCCAGTGATCTCCTCCCATACAAAACTGATTCGCGTATCAGAGAAAGGAATTTACACTAATACTGAGCATCTGAAGATAAGCTAAAGATTTCTGGAAATATAATTTGTGGGCAGTCCTCATAGTCTGAATCCTTTTCATCCGTACGAGAGGAAAAAATATGGTTTTAAAACTTGAGCAGCCGAAAGGGAACTGAAAAATTAAACTACTATAAATTTTCGTCTCAGAATTATATTTATTGGCTCTTTTATCGCATTATATCAATAAATGATAAGGTGTAGTCAGATTGGTGTAGTTCTCAAACTTAGCTATGCCCCTGTTTAAAGTTATATAACCTTTAAAACGAATCACTAAAAAAATATTTTTCCTCAAAAATGTTCATTTTAAATTTTAAATGGGCAAGAGTTAAGAAAATAAAAAAGTGCTCTTACACAGCGTAGTTAACAAAGAGCAGCCCTGGTATTTAAACTTACTTAATCCATTGCTTAAAAATTACTGCTATTGGCAGTATTTTTTTTTAAAAACAATTTCAAATTTTGGTGAGCGCATTGAAAAAAAAATGAATAAAGGATAGAAAAAAATTGCTTATCTGCCTGTTTATTTCTTACAGATGTTTAAATAGGTGAATAGCTTGACAAAATGTAAAATAAAGAAACAATTACTATCAGATAAAAAAATCATACTTTTTTTGTAAAAATCAAATTTCTTTTAGGTATTGACTGTTTTTCATAAACATGACAATTTAATTTTTTTTTTTGGGGGGGGGGGCGCTGGGGTTCAAATTCTACAACGCCCTATCCACAGATACTACTAAATTGATGTAGAGGTGGTCAGCTTTTCCTGTGAGTAGAAACAATTTGATTTCCCTTTAAATTTCGAATTTTTAAATTGCACTAATTCTGCGGAACTAAATAAACAGGTGTATTGAAAACATATTAAAAATGATTTTTTTTTAATTTATGAAGAAAAACATTGCTTGTAAACTCGATTTTGAATTTCATGAAAGTTAGGAAATATTATAGTATTTTGGAATGAATGAACCTCATTATTGGAGGAAATACCTCATAGATAACTGGCGCTTTGGGCGCTTTACATTTAACATTCCATTGATTTTTTTTAAATTATAAAGACAAAAATTATCTTTTATTATCAGACCTAAGCTCTGATAATAAAAGATAATTATACTTTGAAGCGTGATGTAGGATTTCAGAGAGATATATCTATTGAAATGAAGCAAGTAATACCAATGTATTTAAGCAAGATCGTAAAGGTTTAATCTTTTTTAAGTTTTTAATATAAGTAGATTTACGTTATTTCATAGCAAGACATTTCCGTATAATGTCGATAACCTAGAGAGCTCAAGCTTTTTTATGTTTGTTTTCAATTAGAAAGTTTAAATTGCTCTAATTTTTAAAATATCAAATATTAAAAATGTATTTCTTTTTGGATATTTTTTTCCATAATTCTAACGAGAAAAGTCTTGAAAGTACTTGCACGATTAGACCCAGTAGAGTATTTTTAACCATTACATTACAACGCACAAAGTTTAAATTTGTACATCTTGCATATGAAAATCAGAAAAAAAAGGCCAGCATGTTTTCGGTATTTTTTGGGGAAAATTAATTGTTAAAATGTCATGCTTTTAAATATATATTAATATTTTTACAGACTGAAAAAATAATGTAACGTGTTTTATTTCATTTAAAAAAATAGGGATAGTTGTAAAGTTTCGTAATGATATCAAGGTTATTTGGGAAGACTAAAAAACAATACATTTCGGAAAGGACTTAAAAAAGCTTTATACCACTTATAATGCTATTTACTATCACGATGTTTTAACATACCTAGCAACAGTCATGCGTACCTTACTTAGCAACTAACTTTTACCGATTTACTTCCGACGATCTCAGCCAATCTAAAACTGATTAGCTTTTCAGAGGAAGGATTTTACACTAATACTGAACATCTAAGGACAATTTAAGTCCTTAATAAAAGAATAAGTTTAAGTGATAAGCTTATTTTTTTAAAATAAGCTTATTATTTAAGTTTTCTTTATTTTCTCAGTTTTGTAAAAAGACTTGATATTAAAAGTAAAAATTACTTTGCATTAAAAATTAAAATGATCATCCAAAATAAATTTAGGGAACTCGCATATTCCTGATGGTTTTGTACTGTCATTATATATATTAGTGTTCTTGAACTTTACTAGATTACAATTTAAATACGATACTTTATCGATGCTTTTCATTTGCATGGCCAAAAAATTTTATTAAAATAAATTTAATTAAATTTTTGCTATTTGACTAAAAAAGTTATAAATTGTCTTTTTCAAGTAAATCAATCTTCTTTTCTTAGAAAGAATGAAAATTGTGGTGGATTTCAAAAGTTAGCTTAAAGATAAATTGCTTAATATGATTTTACATAAGCTTGACAAAATGCGAATTGCTTATTGCACGATGAGTAAATTTTATAGTTCTTTCATGTAAGAATCTCATAAGCATAGGTAGAAATTTCAAGAGTCTAAAAATTGATTTTTAAAACAAAAGTTCAAATTAACAGTGATACGAATAGTAAATTTCATGTTTAAAAGTTTATCTATGCTGTGAAAATGTTGATTTATGTTAATTCAAAGCGATTTCCTAAATTTAATTCTCTAACGAGCAAATAAAAAAGAGTTTTATGAGTGAATTACTTTTTCAACCGTTTCGATAAAAAAACCATTATAAACGGTTTTTTTATCGGAAGTTACCCTTTAAAAATCATAAATAATAGCTTCCTGTCAGCCAACTTTCTCATTAGGATTCTTGCATGACTGAACACAAGTAAGGTGAAAATTTAACGGAGGTGTAAAGTATTCATTCAAACTAAAAAATTTATCAATATATGATTTAAGAATTTTTCTCTTTTTCTAATAAACTTTCATAAGGAACATTACAAAATACTACTTATGATAATAAATGTTGTAGGGGGATATTATATACACAAATTAGGAACAGCCTTCTATAACGTAAGAGTTGAGGGGAATTGTCTGATTAAAATATGCATAAGTTATATTATAATGTTAAAAATGTGCGTTTGAAATAAAATAATTATTACTTCATTACTGAATGATAAACGCAGTTCTTAAAGCCCAGATCTTAATTTTGTTTTTTCGGTGCAAAATTCCCCCACGAAATACAGGTGAAATCAGTAGAAGGATGTTTGTGCTAATATGTCAGTATATCATTAAACAGGGGTATATTTTCTAACTTATAAGCACTATGATGCAGGAAAATATGAATAAAATTAGCTTATTTAATGTTTGAATTCCATCTGATATAACAGTGTAAAGTCCGAAATTAATTAAAATACATCTTTTATGAAAGTGTCAGTTGCTGCGATATATGCGCAAGATTGTCTTGTCTAATAATTCGTTGTAACAACTTTTGAATGACTCTTTCCTTGAAAGCTAATTTCTCTTTCAGAGAAATTTTTTGTGTACATTTTTGATAGAAATATTTCCTTTGATATAATTCAACAAAAGAATGCGTTATATTCATTTAATTTTATTTCAAAGTAACTTCATTGTTATATGCAATTACGTATGTTTTACACAACAGGCTTAATATCGTTTCATCAAAGAAAATCACAAATGAATCATGATCTGAAATACAAGTGGATAAGGTCTAAAACATTAACTAAGGATTTGAAGTCATCGATTGATACTAATGTTTCAATCTAAGGATTAAAATGATCAAAGTTTTGCAAGGTCCTGAAATATCAGATTATAGGTATTCAGTTTCCGACTCTATCTATATATATAAAACAGTTCCGTAACTGACTGGCATACAACACACAGACCAAACCACTGGACCTAAAGGGCTGAAATTTTGCATGGCGATTCTT
The DNA here is from genome assembly GCA_907164885.2 of Dolomedes plantarius. NCBI lineage: Eukaryota > Metazoa > Arthropoda > Arachnida > Araneae > Dolomedidae > Dolomedes > Dolomedes plantarius. The sequence goes on from OU015494.1 coordinate 46,064,719, forward strand.
CTTATAGTTTAGGGGTGCACTAAGAAAGATTTTTGAAAAATTCTTCTTTGATTTTTTTAAATTAAATGTTTAAGCTGTTTTGGTAACTTTTTTTAAGTTTTCATTTAAAATAATAATTTTGGTGTTATAAAATTTACATCACGAGGAAGATCCTAAAAATTCCTTTAAAATGAAATCTTTATCGAATCTTTACCTCCATTTTCTGATTTTTGGTGAATTTTTAAAGATTCATTTTTAGAATTTAATTTATGAAATGCTAATCACGTGATTTCTTCTTCTGGTACTTGAAATAAATTTATCGTCACGTGCATAACAACTAAATAGACAAAAAAAATATTTTTCTTTTCTTGCTAATGCGGCAGACGATTGGACATTATCCAAAATAATATTAAAATACAGTAAAAGGTATGTTCCTCAAACTGTACTATATTAACTGTACTATATTCTTTAGTATGTCCTATTGGATTAAATTTGAATATTTTCTTCTACATTATTTTGTCTTTTAAAATATCCCTTACGATTTTTTTAGAAATATATATTTATATATATATTTTACTTCAATTGTATACATTGATCGTCGTATTTATTATAAATATATATATATATATATATTGGAATTAATTGCATACATTGACCATTGGATTTAATTTGAATGTACTCCGTAGCGAAGTGCAGGTTTTCAGCTAGTTGTGATATAAATTTGTGTAAAAGTTTCTAAGAAAAAAATATGCATTAATTCTTTTTCAAAAATATGAAAGTAGCTTTTGCAAAAGGGCCATATTTTAAAAAAGTGTTGAATACTTTTATTAATGTATGGAAACATTATTGCTTCCTCTGTGATAACTGAGGCAACCTTTACAATAATATTATTGCTACCTGCTGCTACCTTTGATATCATTATTGCTTTACCTATTGCTATCATTGTAATAACATTATTGCTACCTACTGCTATCTTTGATAACATCTTTGTTAGTCCTACCTTTGAAATAACATTATATCCATATTTGTGACGCTATTGCTACCACTTGGATTGCTACCTTTCTTGATAACTTTTGAACTAATGGACAGAGATCAACACCTATGAGGAAGTCTGATATCTGAAGACCATTTGTAAGGTATACATAAGATTCGATTCACAAGAATCGAACTTTTGAGTGAATAAATTAAAGAAGCTGCTTGAGATATGCTAATTTCGGCATACGCGCTTGGTATAAATACCAAGCAGCTTGATTAAGTAAAAAAAGGTTGTAAAAAAGGTTGATAGATAAGCGAGTTAAGGGAGCTACGAGGTAAGCAGCTCCAGGTGTTAACCGGCGCTTGTGCTTAGGGGGCCCAAAGTTTACGTGGCAGAACTGCTGGTTTGACTATCTAGTTTGTGAGTATTGCAAAGTGTATTTTTATCGAATGCTAATATATATTCCGTACAAGTAGTACGTATGCTTATTGCTGTAAAAGCAAATTCTATATGTGCAACGAATTCAATAAACATTGCTTCATGTATAAACTGTGTTTGTATCAAATTCATTTAGAGTGCCACTTCAAATTATATACACCCAAGTGCGGGTAGAAATGAGCTATTTTCTATACTGGCGCCCGAAAGTTTATATATACCCTGGTTGTTCTCGTTACATTTATAACGAATAACATATTTGAAGTTTGAACTTTATACTGTGGTATACTCTAATATTGATAAAACTAAATTGTGAAAGTATCTTGTTATTATACTTATATACTATTTGAAAATGAGTGTTGTAGAACAAAACCCTGCTGGAAATTTTCCTCGGGTAATTATGGTTCAGCAATTTGCGCCATTCGAAGCCACCTTCAATGGCGGCCCCTCAAGCCAATTCCTAAAGAAAATTGAGCATTACTTTCAGCAACAATGCACCCCAGAGGGGGAGAAACTTAAAGTTGCTCTAGCCGCTTTAAGAGGTAGTGCATTTCAGTGGTACACGTGCATGCAAAGCAGTAATCTGATTTTTGACTATTCGTCATTCAAGCAACAGTTTCTTAGCATTTTTCCCAAGACCTTTAATCAAAGTCAAATTGCAGAAGAAATTTATTCACTAAGGCAACGTGAAGGTCAGTCTGCGTTAGATTTTGCTATGGAAAATATTTCCAAGTGTGAGGAATATTTAGAAGGGATGACGGAAGCGGTAATATTAAAGATAGTTATACAACGTTTGAATCCAAGTGTTCAAGATTTTTTGGACAATAAAAATATTACAAACAAGGCTACACTCCTTCAAGCTTTAGCTAAACATGACAATAGGCGTTTCTTCGCTACCCCTTACCCTCACTCAGGTACGAGAAGTTTTATACCCCCGCCAAAATTTTTCGCGAGTTTCAAACCAACAGCGAAACTAGTATCGCGGGCGAAATAATAGAAGCTCACGGCGTTACAATGAAATTAGTGCACTTAAAGTAAATAATATGCAAGCACCTTACATGCACTGGAAAGTTGTTTCACATGATATGGTTCAACCTGTTGAAACTGTGTGGTCAACTGTATTAACTTGTCCGAGCAGTAATCATTATTTTGAGAATAGTGAAAGTCGGGGTATTTTTGTTGCGTATAAAGAAACTGAGCCTAGCTGGAATAACGCGGTAATTCCAGTACAAATTTCTGAAAGTAGTGCCGATACTAATGCTAGTGGTTTAGAAAATAAACCATCCGGAACTTCTATTAATGTTATACCTGATATTTTAGATGATATTCGCACATCTGTTAATGAAGGAAATTTAGTAGATGACGAAGTATTTGTTACGGAAGTTAGTGAATATTTATTAGTTGACGACAATAAAAATGCTTTAAACGATATTAGGAACTCGCTAGGTAATGATGGTATTATTTCAAGTTCCCAGCCGAATGAGGGTGCTTTAGACCAGGTTGATAATATGGTCTTAAATAAAGTGCATGAAAACCAGACTGAGAGTCAGGAGGAAATTTTGACACAGAGTTATAATGTAAGTAGTTCAGCTGATGTTTCGGAAGTTGTAGAAGTAGTTAGCATTAAAACGCACGAATACGAAAAGCTTAATCTTCCAAAAACTGAAGCGGTGTTAAAGAATTTAAATGATAACGACTCTGATGTCGCACGTTTCAAAGAAACTTTTTTGTCAAAAGAGGATAAAACTAAGGTTAAGGGTTATAAAAAACGTGTAAAAGCTCCTTCAGGTTCCAGCATTAAAACTGCTAATACTGAAGTAATTAAGTCGGTAAACAATAGGTCGTATGAGCACCAATACCAAAAACAGAGTCAGGTTGTTGAAAAACTTGAAACAAGCAGCGAACTAAATTGTAAACGTATCATAAAGGGCGAGATAAAGCCAGTAACTAAACGCGTTGGTGCGGCGTATAAGTTTGAAAAAATAGAATTTGCATTGAAATCTAATGCCTATACTCTAAAAAGTACGGAGAAAAGTAAAGTGTGCACTACAAAACCTCCATCAAAGGATGAACGAGGCACACATAAGGTACACAGGGTTATCAAAAGAAAGAATTACAATTCTTTGCATAAGTACAGGAAGCGGAAGATATCAGCCACCCAGCAAGGTTGACTTCCTCCCAAGAGCCCTCCTGTCCATCGTCAAGCCGGACCAGTGCCTCAGGACCAACGACCTGCTGCACGAAGGATGCCCACACGGTCAACGAACCCCTTTACTAGGACTGCGACCATCAAGAGAGGTTCCACGGAATGGACAGACTGGTGCAACGGAGTTGCTGCCTTCATGAACAAGTCTTGTATACATTCTCTTATTCTATCCCACCCCCTTCAATAAAATCGACCAAATTGGTTTGAAGTTCCCCATTGTATATACTGTGTAAACATTTTGAGGGGAAGGGGTGAGCCACTGAAAAAAAACGGCATACTGTTGTTTTATAAATTTTTGAAGGGGATATGTAGTGAATAGAAAAATATATATACTGCATAATAATATAATTAACTAACTAATGTACTAACTTCACAAAACATAACACATGTGCATTATGAATTGGGGGAGAGCAGATACAAAGAGTCAAGAAATGTCATGCTATGCAATTGTGTTGACACTTTTAACTAAAATAGATTTTCTAGGGCGCAGATGGCCAGCCCAGTATCCACAACTCTGCAAATTCACTGTGTTTTGGTGTCACCTGGACCCTTCGGGGTTAGTTTTGTAAAATGGGAGTGGCGTTTTTCCCCCACACAACGTGTGGAAGGTTTTTTTGGCTTTGCCACCCATTATGTAAAAATTCAGACCAGCACGCGTTTTCAATTAGTTAACTGAAGCCGTTCAAACCTCAGTTTCCTAATTTTTTTTCAAGAGAGGCCAGTGTAAGGTATACATAAGATTCGATTCACAAGAATCGAACTTTGAGAAGAATCGAACTGAGTGAATAAATTAAAGAAGCTTGCTTGAGATATGCTAATTTCGGCATACGCGCTTGGTATAAATACCAAGCAGCTTGATTAAGTAAAAAAAGGTTGTAAAAAAGGTTGATAGATAAGCGAGTTAAGGGAGCTACGAGGTAAACAGCTCCAGGTGTTAACCGGCGCTTGTGCTTAGGGGGCCCAAAGTTTACGTGGCAGAACTGCTGGTTTGACTCTCTAGTTTGTGAGTATTGCAAAGTGTATTTTTATTGAATGCTAATATATATTCCGTACAAGTAGTACGTATGCTTATTGCTGTAAAAGCAAATTCTATATGTGAAACGAATTCAATAAACATTGTTTCATGTATAAACTAAGTTTGTATCAAATTCATTTAGAATGCCACTTCAAATTATATACACCCAAGTGCGGGTAGAAGTGAGTTATTCTCTATACATTTAAATCTTAATATTAGCATTAGATGTCATATATTATTTTAAAGACTTCATCAGTTGCACACACCAAGACGTACACATGCGATAATCAAGGATTAATGACTGTATCATTTTGTGTTCTCCTTTAACCGTAAATAAGAATTTCAAAGCATTTTTTTGTTTTATTTTTATACTCAGTATACTCAGATATGAGTCTATTATTCTCCCCATATATAAAAGTATAATTTCTTTTAAATCAGAAAAAGTTGTCAGAATTGCATAAAAGAATGGAGATTTTAACATAAACAATTCAGAGAAAAAATTAATATTGAAACTGGTGATATTTGTTTAAAAGACAAGTGTGAAAAGCTTGACAAAAGTATGAAAACCTAAAAATTTATGAAAAACGTAATCTTTAACGTTAAGTAAGGAGAAAGTTTTGAACTCGAGAATAATGAGAAGCAAGGTTTTTCCTGAAACGTCCGCTTTAGGCTTGTTTTTTCTAGATCTAATGAGAGAAATTTGACCTTTCAATACGATTGCTCTTCTGCCGATAAACTTCCTATTGCTTGAAAGGAAATCAGGCTAAACACGCTTGGCATGTTACGTTACATCTTTTTGCAAATAATAAGGTTCCAATTCCTTTTAGTAACTATTTATTAAATTATCATTGGCTATATTCTTCTGCCATTTCAAGAAAAGAAATTTTAACGTTATGAGCCATAATTTATTTATTTATGGAAACTTAAAACTGTTTATTAAAATAAATCACTCTTATTGATAAATAAATGTCATATTTGTCTCTACTAGTGTTTGTCACTATAAAACTATGACCTATTGATTCCAAACAAGCAAAATTAATTGAAAAGGAGTATGTCTTCTAGAAACGTTCTACGTTATGAAACGTTTATTGATATTAATAGTTATCTTTCAAACAGTTTGTCTAATCGTTTCAATTTTTGACACTGTATTTCTGACATAATTCTAAAGGACGCGTGCATAATTCTCTGAAAAATGCATGAAAGAACAGTGTTTGATTAAGGTAATTTTAAAATATATATATTGAATTTTTTCACTAACTAAATAATGCATTTTAATGTTTTTCTCTATGTTTCAAGCAAAAAAAAAAGTCTAACAGTATTAGCCACATTATTGTGATAGCTATAGTGGCCTGTGAAGTTGAACCTCTCTAGAATCATTCATTTAGGCCCTACTCCTGCTTTTGTTTGTGTGAATACATCTATCTCTTATGAACATTGGACTTGGGATTTGTTGTGAGCTCCAGGGACATACGAATAAACCCCAAACAACAACAAACTTTTAGACCCTACAAATGACAACGCTCAATTATTTCTCTATGATGAAATACATTCTAAAGATATTCATCTTGACAAATTTTAGTTTGAAATTATTTCCAAAATTCGGGTTTGAAATTTACAGGTGTAAGAATCCCCATAGCAAATGTCCATATTTCCTTAAATCATATTAATGTAATGCCTTGGACGAATATAAAGTGGGAATGAACCTGAAAAAAAATGTACTAATGATTATGAATAAGCATGAACTAAAGATTAATGTTAATATTTAAAATCGAATTAATTTAAAATATTTCGGGATGTACTTAATTAGTCGGTATGACTGTGCACCGAAAGAAATTTACTTAAATTTGCGAAATAAAAACAGATCAGAAGAAGTAAATGTAGGTGAAACTTTTAATTAGCTCGCTATTTTAGAGATGAGACAACGAATTCCTCTCACAAAAACATCCTCTCATCAGAATAGTAGGATTCCTAGCACTTTAATTTGCAGATAATTTGGGTTTTTTTCTTGATAATTGATTCTTTATTAAATTTTTTTTACTAAATTCGGCACATAAAAGTTGAAGGAAAGATTGACAGTCAGATTTTTTATAATAAGGAATTTTCAATTAAAATTTCAGTATAAGCTAAAACCTTTGTAAAGACTGTCTGCTAGGAATGTACATAGTTCGAGACCTTATATTTAAACCTCTCCTACCTGAGCTCTCCCTTAAAGGTCTCAGGTTTGAAAGCCCTTCCTCATATCCTAAAAGATTTTATCAATTTTGCTATTATTTTAAAATTTAAATTATAAATAAGAATAGGTATTTGTTATGATATTTACTATTAGAAAAATAGATCTTATTAATAAGGTCATTACGTTTAATAGAATCTTTGAGATTGGGGTCCTGTGGTTGGTATAGGTGTTTGCAACCTTTAGAAATAGGCCTTAAGCTGTAAACCAGTCTATTTAGTTTTGTGTAAAAAAGAAAGCCAACAACTCAATAAAAAATTATAGTCACTCTCTTTTACACTTACAACTTTTTACACGTTAAATATTCCTTATTATCTACTTAAAACAACAATAGCATCGTATCAAAAATGTTGCAAAATAATACTGAATACTATTTTTTCTTTGAAAATACTGCCACATCCGCGTCAATTTTATGACTAATCACCCATTTCTGAGACATTGTAATGGGAATCTCACACATGAATTTCTACTGTTCTTTCTGAACATATATGTACGTATTACCTCTGCTTTAATGTTTTTACTTTCAAATCCGACAAAAACAAAATCATTTTGAAATCAGATATTGCCCAAGAAGATCACATTGGCTGTATAAGGTTCTTATCAAGGATACTATTATTTGTTAGAAGAGACTAAAACTATTAGAGTGCAACTCGGATTTATCTGACATAACGTTAAAAATTCGGTCTAACACCGTATCCAGGTAAATGAATGATTTGTTTACACCTTTTACCGCTTTCTTGGCGTAAGCAAATAGATTGTCCGTATTTTGGGGTCAAAGTATAAGGAAAATGTAGAACAGAAACGTGAGCGAACTAATTTATGTTAAATGAAAGGAAGCATCGGTGTTGGAATTAATTTCAGCTACACGATATCAACACCTTCAACACGATCTACCTGATTCACTGAACCAAGCGTAATTTTTCTTCTACCACTGATATTTATTGTAAAAAGCAGATTATATCATTCTGGTAAAACTCGTTATATTTTTTGCAGTCCACTTTTCCTTTCTAGAGGTTATTGCTCTTTCACTTATTTTAAAATCAAAAGGACGTAAATCAATAAAATAGTAGTAAAATTTCTTTTTAGCTTTATATTATCCTGCTATCTTCAACCCACGTTATCGAATTTTTGACGAACTACAGATGGACGACAACGAAGATTTGTCTTTTTGGTTTATTGTAACGGTAAATAAAACATATGTAAAAAATAAAAAGAAAATGTTTTCCCAGATAGGGATTCCAACGGTGGGTTACATGACCCTTTTTTACGAGGGCGAGGAGCCAACTGAGAAGCGAAAACTTTTCCCTCTTTACGGGCGTCGCAGAGCCCCATCGATACAATTTTCAACACACCCCACCGTGAACAAAATGTTCACCTCTAATTACACAATATGTAGGGTATATAAACTACTTAATAAAATTTCACTATCTCTCAAAATACAATACAAATAATCAAATTTACATCAATACGAGAACAAATATTATTTTAAATATACTGACAAAAAGAGACCTAAATTTATGTACACAGTTCTTCAAAACAAATTTAAAATTTTCATAATCTAAGAAAAGGTATTGAAGTATATACAAAACATTAATCATTTAATTAAATAGGATATATAAGTTGTATGGGACGTTTATACTGGCCACTTGAAGTACGAACAAGACAAGATCTTGCGTGTCCATCACGACCTACGAATACTTCATCGATGATACCTAAAGCCCAAAGTAATTTAGATTTCGCTGACCCTTCCAACAAGACCATATCACCTTCTTTTAAATTATCTTTAGGAGAAGGAACTATAAAATTATGGGCATTTCTTAATTGAAGCAGATCATTTTCCTTCCACTTACGCCAAATTTGCTTCAAAAGTCTAGATTGTTACAATTTTCTGCGATTTAAATTTTCCTTTGTGGATAACTCATTGTTGAAAAGATCAGCAAAATGCACAGGATAACTATAATTTTGACCAGGAAATAAAAATTGAGCCGGAGTAAGAGGCTGTGGCTCATTTAAATCATTACTTACGTAGGTAAGTGGCCGATTATTTAAAACACATTTGATTTCTGTGAGGATAGTCATCATTTCTTCAAAAGATAATAAAGCCTTGCCTAGGATCTTTTTCAAAGGATCCTTAACACTTTTCATGAGCCTCTCATAAAATCCACCCCACCATGGGGCACTAGGCACAATAAATTTCCATGTTACGCCGTCAATAGCAACAAAATCATTCAAATTTTTGTCTAGAATGATTTTTGAAAATTGTCCTAAAATGTCATTTGTGTTTTTGAATGTTTTAGCATTATCCGAAATGATGACTTCACAAATTCCCCTTCGACCCAGAAATCGCCTTAAAGACAAAATAAAACTTAGTTGACATGTAGGAAATGAGTTCAATATGAACTGCTCGTGTCACTCCACAGGTAAACAAAGCAATGTAGGCCTTACGAATGTCCTTACCTGATTTCAGATAAACAGGTCCTGTGAAATCGACCCCTGTAACTGAAAATGGTGGCCTTTCTAAAATCCTGTCCTTTGGCAGCTGAGCAGTTACCTGTCTCGCAGGTTTCAAAGTATACTTCCGACAAATCAAACATTTATTCAAAATTTTCCTTACCTCTTGACTACCCTTCACAATCCAAAAGTTTTTACGAATTTTTGCCAAAGTAGCTGACACCCCACCGTGTAAAATTTTGCCATGTTCTCTAATTATCAATAATTCTACAAATTTTGATTTAGGCAAAATAATAGGATGAATTTCATTCTCAGATAATTCACCCTGCTCAATCCTCCCCTTTAAACGAAGTATTCCATTATTGTTTAAGAATGGGGCTAAGCTAAATATTTTTGATTCGGTGGAAACTGTGTAAGGTATACACAAGATTCGATTCACAAGAATCGAACTTTTGAGTGAATGAATTAAAGAAGCGGCTTGAGATATGCTAATTTCGGCATACGCGCTTAGTATAAATACCATGCAGCGTCATCAATGAAAAGGTTGTTAAGGTTGAAAAGGTGTTATCCTGCGCTAGTGTTTAGCAGGCCCAAAGTTTATGTGGCAGTACTGCTGGTTTGACTCTCTGCTGGGTTGTGAGTATTGAAAATATATTGTTCTTGAAAGCTGTATTTATATATTCCGTACAAGTAGTACGTATGCTTATTGCTGTAAAAGCAAATTCTATATGTGCAACGAACTCAATAAACATTGTTTCATGTATAAACTGTATTTGTTTCAAATTCAAATAGAGTGCCACTTCAAATTATATACACCCAAGTCTGGGTAGAAGTGAGCTTAGAAACTCTATAACTGGCTTGCCAGTTTTCAAACAATGCAATTCCGAAGAATAGTCTAGAGATTGTTCGAATTTTATCCAAGTATTTTCTGCAATTTCTAATTCAGTTGCAGTAAGTGGACCATTTTCATATTCTAAATGTTTCAATTTCGCGATAAAACGTTTAGTGTCTATTTTACGAGATATAAATTTCACAAGTTCTGTGGTGGAAAAGTATATCATATCACTATCTGGATCCCAGGTCAAACCTAAGACCTTCGACGATAAGCCAGAACGAACAAGAGTGTCCGGCTGTTCGATTTGAATGTTGTTGGCTCTCCACAATTCACGAAGTTCGGATGAATTAGTTGTCCACTTTCTGAGTACCATTCCAGCATCGCTGAATATTTTTATGCTTTCTAATGAGGTTTTCAGAGTATCTGAAACCTCTTCTCTTCCTCCTATTAGATCGTCCACAGTTCAAAAGTAGATTCGATGTAACTGGCAGTTGTTCTTGGTATTTCTGAAAATGATACTTCAGAGTGGCTGCAAGAAGGTATGGACTCGATGTTAGCCCAAAGAGAATCCGCGTGAAGTTGAGCACAAATGGTTGTTCATTAGGGTCATCAACCCAGAAGAAACGAGTGAATTGACGATCTGATTCATCCAATTCAATTTGCAGAAAAGCCAACTTTACATCAGCTGTGAACGCAACAGCATTCTGGCGAAATTTTAAAAGCAATTGGAATATGTTGGGATGCAAGTTCGGACCTGCGTGCAAACAGTCATTGAGAGATATTTTCTCTTTGTCATGTGCAGATCCATCGAATACTATTCGTACTCGACTAGTTGTTTTGTCTTTCCGTATGACAGCGTGATGGGGCAAATAAAATGATCTTTCTTCCGGATTTTTTAGAGCAGTTTTTTCAACGATACCTTCTCTCAAATATTCATCAACAACACCTTTGTACTCATCGAAAAACCTGCTATCCATCTTAAACTTGCGAGTCAATCCTTCAAACCGTTTACGAGCAACTCCTATATTATCCTCTAAACCATCCTTCACACCCGACCTCCACGGCAATTTTACTCGATAGCGCCCATCAACAAAACGAATCGACTCATTGAACTCTCTAATCATCTCCTGATCCCTAATATCAACACCTGAGTCACAATCCTGTACCCCTAAACTCTCCAACTCCCAAAACCTTCTCAATTCTGCCGAAATTGACTCTTCTTGATTGAGGACCAGATTGCCAGATGTAAGTTCATCAGCCTCACCACATCTCCCATGAAGCGACCACCCTAGACAAGTTTCAATTGCCACTAACGAAGAATTCAACCTTTCGACACCTCTAGTTAAATTCCAGTAGTAGTCCAATCCTATCAATAGCGAAATAGACTTGTCTTATGACTCATCTGAACATGTCAACACAAATCCCTTAGACTTCATTTTTTCCGACACCTCTTTACTGGGAAGTTTCACAACAGCGTTTGATATTTTCTCGACCTCTAGCGCTTCAACAATAAACTCCTCTCCGTTCAACACATTTTTTAAAACTATCTCTACTCTGCGACAAATTTCAGTACTAGGAGCCTTAGCACCAAACGAATAAATTTTCAAATTTTCGGAACCCAAAACCTTTAAACCTAATCTCTCCGACACACTTTTGCGAGTAAAACTACGTTGTGCACCGTTATCAAACAAAACTAAGGCTAATCCCGATTTTTTCCGACCCACTATTTCTGCTTTAACGCACTGCAACAAAACCCCACTCAAATCATTTACCACATGGTTTAATGACACGTCATTCTCAACCTCCACTCTCGGCTACTTGTCATTCTCGAGTTTAAAGCAAATGGCTTTGTCGTGGCGACCCTTACAAAAGCTACATGTTGGCCCCTTGCATCTTTTTACGAAACAGTTAATCTTACAACACATCAGACAACGTTTTTCACGGACTAGCTTATCTCTCCTTTCCTGGGGAGTCAAAACATCACACTCTGAGCTCCCACGCTGTGAGTCATTGCAAAAAAGACACCTGCTAGAACTCGCGCTCTTCGATACATTGGCGTTAACTTCCAAAGCTGACTTATTTGTGCGATTCGGCTGAGAGTTAGACCCCCTCTGAGTAGCAATGGGGAGAATTGAGGGGTGGAGTGACCTTGGATTCGCTGAGCCTTCTCCCTAGCGAGAACCGCTTTGTACAAGAAGCTCATTAACTCTTGCAGATCATGACATTTCTCTGCACTGACTTTAGCAAATTCTAACGTTATATCATGTGGGAGATTTTTCAAGATTATGTTTGTCAAAAGAGTAGTGTATGTTTCGGAATTTATTCCCAGACTTTGCAAACACCGAATCTGTGTTTGACAATCGAAATACAAGTTAAGCAAAGCCTGAACGTTAGAAGAATTTTTGACTGGTTTAATATTAAGCAAATTTGAGATGTACGAGTTTATTAAAATATCCCTTTGGCCAAAAGTTTCAGAAATCAACTTGATTGCTTGCGCGTAATTTTCTTTATTAATTGAAAACCCCTTTATGCTGCAGAGAGCCTTCCCGCCTAACATGGACTTTAAATAGCAAAACTTATCAACTTCACTTAAATTTGGATTATTGTGGACTGAATTTTCAAATTGATTCCAGATTTCAAAAAATTCGGACGGCTCTCCATAGAATTTTGCAATAGATAATTTGGGAAGTTTGGCAGTAATTTCTACACGAGTTTTCCATGGTAACGAATTTTTGGTGGTTCTTTGTTCAGTGGTAGAATTTAAGTTTAACGATTTAATTTTATTTTGCAATTTAATTTTTGCAGAAATTACCTTTTCCCAATATTCATCTACAATTAAAACTTCAGCCCTTATTTCATCCTCATCATTAATTAGTTTATCTATGTCATCATTTAACATACTCAAAATTTCATTTTTACTAATTAACTGTTCAAACAAAGACTCACAGACATCAGGATTCAGATCCGGTTCTAACAAATAATTATCAATTTTGTCAATTATCTTTGTTAATTGTTCTCTATGAACATACCGTTTGGTTTTGAGCTTTATCAATTTCGACATTTTGACAATCGCTAACACAAAACAACAAATAATACAAAATCAAAACCTCAACTACAACAATTTCTAACACAATTACTACAACAATTTCTAACAATTAAACGATACCAAACTAACGAAAACAGAATGGCAAAGTCAACAAAATAACTAACGACAGTCAAAACAAATGCCACAATAAACCAATTCAACAAAACTTTAAATTTCTCACCCAAAACGACGACTTGAACACACTTCGAAAAGGAACCGATGAGCACAAAAAAGTCCAATTACGACAGTCCCGATTCTACACAAAGGCACAATGTCCACTTTACCGAAACGAATTTTTAAGGTGGAACGACAACAAATGTTCTTGACACTATTTAGTAGTAGAAGGCGACTTCTATAGTAGACTACAAATTTCCCGCCGCATATGCACCACTATCGAATTTTTGACGAACTACAGATGGACGACAACGAAGATTTGTCTTTGGTTTATTGTAACGGTAAACAAAACATATGTAAAAAATAAATAGAAAATGTTTTCCCAGATAGGGATTCCAACGGTGGGTTACATGTCCCTTTTTTACGAGGGCGAGGAGCCAACTGAGAAGCGAAAACTTCTCCCTCTCTACGGGCGTCGCAGCGCCCCCTCGATACAATTTTCAACACATGTCATATCTTCAGAATATGACAGTTAGCATGAACAGTTGCAATGATAGGAACTGGAATATGATTCTTAGTCCTCCACTTTTGTTACAGGCGTGGGGCAATTTTACTAATATGTCCTCTAAACTTTACTAGTATGTCATCTAATAGTAAATATATATTTTGAAATTCAGTCCTAAAACGCATCGTCTTGCCACACTCATAGAGATGTTGTAGCTATTAAAATTTTGAAGTATAGATAGATATACTTCATGTTTTCATGAAACAGAGCTTGTAGCTACGGGATGGATTGAAAATGCATATCTTCCTAGAAGGTTAAAATTATTATAAACAAGATGCCATTACTGAATTGTATGTTGAAGATTTTGAGTTTCTATGAAGTATGGTCACATTCAAGCAGAGTATTGGGGGACTCTCGTTGTTTTCATAATGATAAGAAATTAGAAACATGTAGAACTAAGGGGTTAAAATTATAGGAAAGAGGCATTTCATACTCATATACCGGTCGTTATCAACTCCCAAATACTCTTCTAAAATGTGCAGGCCGTATTCATTTCATTTATTGCTTGAAACATCAGTCCTGCGTTGTCACGAGCAGAAGTCCCGAAAAACAGTTTTATTCAAAACTTGGTAGTTAAGAAAAACTTCGAAGTGAAAATAAACCAAAGCGGGAGAGAGCTGATATTATGTCTAACATGTATGATTGCATTATTTGGGTTCCACTAAATTTTTTAGCATAATCGTGCATTTAAAACTTATTTGACTGCCTAATTTTTAAGTACAGATTATATTTTTGTAAACCTATTCATAGTGTTTTAGTTTCATTTATTTTAATTTTACAGCATAACTCGGGGATGGCCTGATCCAATGCCGCAATATCAGTCAATCATCTAAAAGAGACAGCTATCCATAGTATCAATATACCATTCCTCTAAATACTCCATAGCTTCTTTTTAACCGAAGTATCTAAACAACGGACGCATTAAAATAGATGATATTTCAACAATAAATTTCACTTTTATTTAAAGTTCAATATTGTTTTCAATAGAAATTATTCAAACTCTGTCAAATGAAATCTATAATTCAAGAAGTTTATTACCTTAAACGGGTATTTATCCTTCCCATTGTGAGAATCTTGCTCCACATTAATTTATTTTTATGATAATTACACTACTGGTCTGTATTTAGGATTAAAGAATGTCAGAATTTTTTTTATCGCATATGGATTGCAAGTCAAAAGTATTGGACTATCAGTACAATTGTGCAGTAATATTTTTATGCAGATGTCAAAATCATACCACTACAAAATCAAACTGTTAACGATACCTTAATGATAGCAAATAAATTTTATAATAAAAAGTTTTTATGTACTGTTTCATACAGTTATTGAAATTTAGAGGAATCTAAGTATCTGTCTCAACCTTTTCCCATTTCATTTATATTTTAAAATCTGAAACATCGTTTCAAATGTTACAATAAAGCCGCAGTAATCACATTTATATTATGATGAGTTTTAAAATGGGGAAAATGCGCTATGTATTTCATGATGCACGGTCCCAGAAATAATCTAAAGAAATTAGATTGTGTGTTTTGACATGTGAGAGCTAAACCTAATTATAATATCTAAAAGGGAAGTCCAAGGTATCACAAATAAAATCTGATAAAAAATATTGAATATTCAGAGAAAGAATTCTTCATTACAAGAATTAAAAGTGCTGAAATTTTATTCATTGAATTTCCCTTGGTAAATTTCATTTGATATACAACTCAATCTATTTTTATTCTTCTTTGGGAAAATAATAATGAAACTTCTTTATCTTATTTCCACGTATGCAGAGCTTGTAAACAAAAATAGTTCATTAAATGAATTAGAAAGCACAGTTCTCGAGGGCTTGTATTAACAAATTTTTATAAATTTTTCTTTTTGAAATAAACACTCTTTCTCCTAGAGAAAAGCAGGATATTTCAGGAACGATTAACCAGGCATGTAAGTTTCAGAAGTATTGCGTCACTTCGAATCATACCCTTAGGGAGAATTCGATATCCTCTTTTTAGTTTTGACTTCATTTTCCAACAAGCAAGACTTCCCTAACTCATTAGCATGCATTGCCTAGCGTGCTGAAATCTGCTACGAGAACCTGCATCACACTATTAACCCCAGCATCAGTTTTGTTTATGTATTGAAAACATTCAGGAAGTCACAATAATTAATGGCATTTCAAGATACATTATCTGCTAGAAGTACATTTTTATGTAAGTACAGAACATTTGTGCCGTGTGAATATATATATAAATATATAAGTACCCGGGAGAAGATTTTAATTATGATAACATCATATTTTGAGAGAATTAAAGAGGAAAATCTTTTTATAATACTTAATGGGTTGATGGAATACGTCATGGGGTGATTAGAATTTCCTAATTATATTGATTACTTTGTCGACTTTTCTTTCGGAGATAGGGTGCCTACCTGGAAATGCTAAGTGAGGGCTTTGTGAAATCTGTTCCGGAGTCTTCCTAGCGTTTCAGAGCGTACGAGAAAGGCAGAAAGCCGTATCGCACCTGGTACAACAAGGCAAGAATTCCAGCACAGCCACCACTTGTCCGGAAGTGCCCGACGCATATGCATCATTGCTTACGAGCCGTTGGTCTTCGCAGTCATAACTGATGCTCTCCCTCCTTTGAAAGGATACATCGCTCACTCCTTTCAACAACGTCGTATCTCAAAAATCAGCGATTTTTAATTTTGCCTGTTTTCAGAATGCCCTAAAAGAGCAGTATATCAGTGCAAGATCGTCATATTTCACCGCTTAATATTTAGCCGCTAGAGAGCAGAATTAATATTGATTTTTAATATATTTGATTCTACGTACTTTTAAACTTTAAAATCACTCTCCTGAAGAATCACGTTTATTCAGATATGACATTGTTGAAAGGAATGAGCAATATTTCGCTAGACAAGACAGTAGAGCCAGAGACTGCAATCTGCCTTATACTCTGCGACTATATAATTAAATTATACAAAATTGAAACTGAATGTGAATACACGCTAGAGCAATAAAATAACTTATTCAAACTCCTCAATATTATATTTATTATAAACGTAGTGCGTTTTCTTAATATGTGTTTAAGTTATACACTGATACACAAACATAAAACCTTTTCTTATCTTTTTGATTTTTCATCCTTAAACTCTTAACGCAACGTAAGTAATAACTATCTGGTCTAATTTTCTATTTCTTGTATTTACTGTTATCGTTATAAATATGAAAACTTCGAATTCATTTCTTAGGAAAGAATTTTTAAGAATCTACAATAGAATATTTAAGACATTCAAGTAAAATAATTTTAATTTACTTTTAATTTGTTTAACTTTAATTTACAAAAGCTTCATTGAAGTCTTTCGAAAGTGATTGTCTGTTGTTGCTGTCCATACAAATAAATGTTCTGCTGATGATAAGTATCAAGGCTATCGTTCATTAAAGTACTGTCTCAAACGTATAGTTTTAGAAAAGGTTTTCAAAAAACACACAAAATGAGATTCAAGTTCTCTCCGACCTCTTTTCTTTTCCTCTTTAAACTCTTCGAGCGTTGAAAGATCTGCAGACTCATTGGTTGAATATTTACTACGACTGGAGAAAGTTAGAGTATTAAGAGGTCGACAAAAGTAAACATTAGATACGATTCTTCAAGGAGGGTTTCTACCTTTTTGAATTTCTTTTAAGGGTTGGGACATCTATTTAAAGGTTTCATCGTTAACAGCACAGTATATATTGAGAGTAGATTAATTCACGATTTCATATATTTTTGCCCCAAATAATTATTACCTATTGTCTCGTTTTTAGCATGACACTTGTTTTACATGTTGAGTCAGAAGAAATCAACAATAATTTTTATCGTATACTTATTACATTGTTTTACTTAAATTCTAAAAAGTACCCTCTTTGTGTTTGTACTTGAATTATTTTATATTTAAAGTTCCTAGCGAGAAATCTTTATGAAATTTTGTACCGAATTCCTCCATTCCATTTTCATTAAATCATGTTAAGGATATTTAATTTCAAATTAACAATTTGAAAATATTTTCTCTAGTGAAAGTTATTCACAGAAAATGACTTTTTTCCCCTTTAAAATGTCTAAAAGTTTTTAAAATAAGGTAATTAAATTTTAAATAATTTTTTTCTCCTTCACAAAAGAGAAAAAAATATATAAACTAAGGGGTTGGTGCAGAAGATATATAAAATTCTAAATATGATTTAATGTGTTTCAAAACAAAATATCAAATAGCTCTAGCATTTTTTATGAACAAAGTGATCTTTATATGTACTACAAATATTTGTGGAAAAAATCTTTACAAAATGACCTTAAATTAAAAAAAAGATTTCTTTTCCTCAAACACCCCCCCCTCCCCAGTAATTGAGCTTCTAATTGGGCAAAAATTCACGTTTTTTAGGTATATGATTTTAGGTGTACGCTTCTTATGTATTCCTCATTATATTGTAGGTAGTTGTAAAGATGGGTTACTAATATTTGGAGGTAGTATTTTATTTTATCTTCCTTTCCAATATTCTCTAGAATTTTCCTTCCTAAATTTAAATTTAAAAAAATTAAATTTTCAGTTTAAATTTTAAAATTAATCGAATTTTATTTTTTAAATTTTATTTTTAAATTATAATTTAAAATTCATTTTTTAATTCATTTTTTTTCTAAATTTGAAGTTCTTCATATTTTTCTAAATTTACTTAAGGCTTAATCGTTATCGTAATCGAAAGATTGATTTTTCTAAATATTCCGATAAAAATAGTGTGTTCGTGTTAGTGTGTGTCGCCGACTCGCTATTACACGAAGTGGAATTTCTTCTAGAAGATAGAGAGTAGTTTAAACTAGAACTACCAGAAATCCACTGTGATCTGAGAGTCCAAGCGACTAGCAATTTAACCTTATACCGACTGAAGAACTTCCCTTCTTATGCCTTGTTAATGTCTCTATTAATCAAGCACTACGTGTTCACAGTCCGGGCTGACTTTTCAACCCCCTTTAATGGAAATAAATTATTTTATTGTTACATTAATACTATTAGTTTGTGCTCCATCTGGGATGGAAAAGATTTTGAGACTTAGGCTTCTGAAATATGCATGTAGGTATGAGTGCCCGTGAGTGTGATTACCTGTGTCTGGTAGACAGCATTTTGATGGTAATCAAATTATTTTATATAAAAAATAGGTGATAATAATAATTTTCACCGTAATGTACGTTAAATTTTTCAGTCAAAGCTTAATCCGAGATTCAGTATATGAAAAGAATAATTTTTAGTGCTTCCTCACACATAAATGTGAGCATAATGAAGCTTCTCGATATTCAAGTTATTATAACAAACTTTGTACAAACAGAAAACTATACACTAATAAAATTTTCTCTCCTCTTTGAGAGACTTTGACATGTTCTTGCAATGTAAGACATCCAGGAAGTAAAAAGAAACACTTTCTTTTTAATAATTAAAAACATTTCCTGCAAAAAAGAGATACTTTGTTGCTGGAACTTATAAAATGCGAGAAAATGCAAAAATGATATTACACAACACGTAATTCAATATTATCAAATAATTCTACTGAAGCCTTTGTTACATGAAATTGACTTTGTAAACATGAACTATTGTTTCATCTGTCAAGTGTTTTCCGTTACAAGTTCAGCATCTTGTCCAAAAGGTCGAAGAATTGTTTGCGATGACTCCCAGATCTGGGTCTTGCCCTATTTAATCAGAAGTTCAATAAACGTTTAAGTATCAACAAAAGACCAGCAACAAATCTAGTTACACCTTTTGAAACCGAACGTAATTTCTTGTAATCTTCTCGGAATCGAAACAACTCACGGAATAAAAATACTTTTACATACTAGCTTCCTTTATTCGGCACGTTCGGGGACAAAACATACGTTTTGTTTTTCTTTTAAATATAGATCGCAATGAAAAATTAGTCTTATAAACAACTAAAAAACTAAAGGCAGGAAAGGAATGGATCAATATTCTATTCCTTAAATTCAATGGGGATAAACTATTTTATCCACACGTAGACAGATTTTGATGCTTCATTTTTAACCCCTGATTTTACAATTTTAAATTTGTCTTCATATTAGTATCATTCAACGCTTAAATATCAATACTTATGTGAAGTAGAATAGAAAGTGTTATTTCACAGAGTTTTTTTTTAAATTACGTCAATTTTAGTCAAATATGAAACGTTAAACTAAACGCAGGATTTTGCGCTCCAAAACATTAATTATTAATACATTTATTACATTTGTGACAGAAAAAGAATGTAAAGGGTATTAAAATCGTTTTAGATTTTTAATAGAATAATTCAAATTTTAAGGATCTTGTAATGCATTATACTATTGTTAAATTCATTAGTGTCCTCATTCATGGCAGAAAAATTTACTTCTTGGATTCCTTCCGTCATTTCAGGCATTTTTCTTTTAGGCAAAACATTACGCAGATATCACTTTCGTTAAAGAGTATGTGTTATGCATACTCACATGAATTTATATGTACGTATACAACAGATACCAGCGCAAATATATATATATATATATATATATATATATAAGACAAAGTTGAAAGGGAAAAACCAGTATGAGCTATAAAACTACTTGCAGCCAGGAACTAAAAACATGAAAAGATAAGTATTAAATAGGTATTAGACAGCATCTCTTCATCAGCGGTGCCGATACTGTCTAAAAACCATTGGATTGTTTCTGATAAGTATGATCTAAACAATAAACATACTTAGACACCGTACAATCCATTAGAAACAGAAGAATTGAATAAAAAGTTACTTAATCAAAGAACTCCAAGCCTGGCGCTAGACAGAGTGGAAGTTAAGAATAGTAAACCGCAAGAAGTCTGACGTCACAAAACTTGCAACCATGGAGCAAATGGAAACACAGAAGCAGACTTACTATGGAGACAGTGTTATAGGACAATTAAACCTATATTAAATTAGTTTTTTATTATTACTAAGAGTAATATTTTATTATTTATTATTGAATATTATTTTTACTTAAGAATTTTATTATTACTAATTGATTTTAATTTTTAGCAGTTATGTTCATTTATTAATCTTATTATTATGTGTTACTAATTAATTGCAACAGAACAAGCTATTTATTAAATCTAAAACAACCAATTATGTGCTTGGAAAGACTATCGGGGTAATAATTATGTTTTAGCACAATTTTATATATATATATATATATATATATATATATATATATATATATATATATATATATATATATATATATATATATATATATACAGTGGACGCTCGTTAATTCGAACTCGGTTAATTCGAACTTTCGGTTAATTCGAACTAATCCAAAGGCCCCAAAAAACTTGTATTGGAGTTAATGTTAAAAATATCTCATTAATTCGAACTAAATTTTTATCATTTCGGTTAATTCGAACTAAAAATTTGACAAAAAAAAAATTCTTTTTCCTCGTTTAATGGAGAAAATACACACTTTATTTATTATTTTGTGTGTCAAAATTTCTTTCCTGTGTAAAGAGGCACATGCTTGCATTCCTAGACTATTGCATGTCCGCTAAACTTTAGTAGCTATTGTCCTTCTTATTAGTGCTAAACGAAAAAAGCAATTTTCCTTTATTTGGATCGATTTTCTTAGAATTTCAGAAAAACTAGTCTTTACTACAGATTCTAGGGATCTGCGTCAGTTATAACTGCAGTGCAGACAAGTTAATGTGGTCTAGTTTTTCTTCCTCATTGTGTGGTGTGAACGTGTAAAAATTCAGGATGTCTACACGTGGAAAGTACAAAACCCTAACTTTGGAGACAAAGGTAGAAATTTTAAAGAAAGTAGAGAATGGCGAATGTAAAACAAAGTTAGCAGCTGACTATGGAATTAAAAAAAATGCCTTGTCAACTAATTTGAAAAACAAGAAGTCAATTTTAGATTCATGGGAAAAATCAAAATTTGCTAGAGGAAGGAAACGCATGAGAAATGCGTCCCAAGAAGTTCTAGAAAAAGCTCTACTGCTATGGTTCCAGGATGTTAGATCTCGAAATTTTCCGATAAATGGACCCCTAGTGCTGACGAAGGCTGATGAATTGGCAAGAAAAGGGTATTGAAGATTTTAAATGCAGTGATGGATGGCTTTCTCGATTTAAGTCAAGGCAAAATATTTCTTATCAAGCTGTATGTGGCCAAAGCTCTGATGTAAACGAAGATGTATGCACCAATTTCGGTAGGAAACTGCCAGTGCTTTTCTTTTCTTACCTGCCGAAAGATATTTTTAATGCGGCCATAATGGACAAAGCCATAATGGACTCTATTAAAACTCTGAAAGCATTTATTCAGATGGAACCTTCCTCTGAAAATGAATTGAAATGTTTACTTAAAATCGAGAAGCTGGCTGAACAATGTAGGCATCATAAACAGAACCAAACATCCATTTTACAGTTTTTCCCTAAAGTATAATTCACATTTTTAATAAAAGTTTACTTTATACTGCATATCTTCTGCTTCATTTTATGATAAAGGTAAGTCTGTATTGCTTTTTAATATGTTTAACTTTAGATAACATAGTATAATATATTTTCTGGGGTTATACATACTAGGAGAGTTTCTTCTTCAGTGATACACATTTAAAGTTATATATTTTCTCTTAACATCGGATAATTCGAACTTCGGATAATTCAAACTTTTTTCTGAGAACCTTTGAGTTCGAATTAACGAGCGTCCACTGTATATATATATATATATATATATATATATATATATATATATATATATATATATCAGCGTAATGAGTGAAATTGGTAGGAATAACTTCCATAACCAGTAAAAATTTATATGTCCATCCCTATAGAAATGCTGCTTCACTGTTATTGCCATCTACTATATCGTTCGAAACATGGGAAACAATAGATTATGTAGAACCAAAAATCAGAACCATGACAGCAGTGGGTATGTTTGAGATACAGGTTTTTCCGAATTATGTATTAGATCACTGTAAATATAATATAAAATATTTTATAATATTATTATTATATATAAAACAACAAAGTAAGGATTTTTTTTTAATTCAACTCAAAAAAAAGCTTCAAAATCAAGTAAATATATAACATAGCTATAAACGTTTATTTTTGAATTTATTAAAACATTTAGAATTTGGAAATTTGTACAGCTTTCTCTTATCGCGAACTTACCATTACAAAATGTAATAAGCGGTGACTGAGTGGCTAAAGTGGTCGTTAGCTGTTTGGAATCGACTCTAAAGTGTACGTCATGATCTGTTAAGTTAAGTGAGATGAAATGTTCGGAGAACCATGCAAAGGAACATACGGTGAAACCTATTTCCATGTCTTCTGGGAATGCTTCAGATTTATACGTTTGTGTAGGAGACCCATCCTGGGGCATGGTTCAAGAATTTTTATCATCGGATCCCTATGACTGCTCCGAAACTGCTCCGAGCAACCATAGGGCTTTGAAATAAACCAACCAATTATTGCAAAGACATATCCTGCAAAGCTCTCTCACATCTTGAGAATTACAATACAAAAGAGATACTAGAGATACAAAAAAATACATCTGGCGAATTCCACAAAACAGAATTAATTTTGTCCCGTTAACTATTTAAGTATTGTTTGTTATATTTAAACTAGTGCCACGGATGGATATGAAAAAAGGAACGCAAAAGACAGGTTCTTATTTTAACATCGAATCTCTTACATGAATCTTGGAAGATAAATTGCTGTTTTCTCCTTCGGTGTTTCCAAGATAATGTTACACGCCTTTAGAGAGTGTAATGACTGCCCATACACCATTCCTTTTAGTCTGTGAAGTAATTTTTTAACTTGTTTTCTGTAAAAAGGCATTAAAAACTAAATGCTTGGTTATACTCTAAGCGGGATAATTGCTTGCATTTCCTCCTAAGACTTTCTTTTAAAAAAAATCAAAATGAATTAAAATAGCAGAGCAATAATTAAGAGTCATTCACCCACAGAGGAGGAAGAAAACACAACAGCAAACCTGTTCGAAGGTTAGAAAGTTATAACCGATTCTTTCACAATCTGTTTCTTCCCTTTTGTGTTATGTAAACTATCAAAATAAAACAAATTTTTAAATCTATGTCAAATCTTGATAGTATCAGTCCTACCCAGATTATATATATATATATATATATATATATATATATATATATATATATATATATATATATATATATACAGTGCCGTAATTAGCCATTCCTGTGCAAAAATTTGCATTTGGGCCCCTTAATTAATTGGGGTTGGGAAAATAATAAAACAAATACAGCATTTTGGTCCCCCCTTCCAAGTGCCCCCTGTCTACTTAAGGCACTGTATATATACGTATATATATATGTATGTGTGTGTGTGTGTGTGTGTGTGCGTGTGTGTGTGTGAGTGTGAGTGTTTGTGTGTGTAAGAACGAAATACTTATTCCGAATTTTTTTGTGTGTAACATTTATACAAAAGAAATTAAAAATGAAGTGAATAGAACAACACTACATTATTTCATGTGTTGAAAATAAGAAAAAAAAATTAGTTTTCCTTAGAAATGTATTAGATCATTTGATTAGTATGTTATTAATTTGTACAATGTATGCAATCATGTCAATCTAGTCCATCTATTTTAACGGGGATGGGGACTTTGAGATTTTTACATTTAGAGATAATTAACTTTTTCATTGTGTACCAATAATTACTCATTTGTTCTTGCATAGAAAATCATAAAATATTTTATTCAGTAAGAGGTCATAAATATCATTAATATCTTACCACTGTATCTTGCATACGAATTAGTATTTATTTATACGGGAATAATGAAGTCCTCAACCGCTAAAATCTCATCACTATTGTAAGGACTTCGCCTAAAACTAAGACTGACAGCCTTTAATATTTACAAAATGCTTTATTTGCATCCCGACTAAATATAGGCTTTATACAATAATTACAAAAAAATAAGCACTATCTGAGGCTATTCGCGGGGTTCAGGATATCATAATGGAACACTGCAGGCTCTCCTTCTCTGGCACGCGTTCGGCGACGAGGGGTTCTTCACACCTGTAAAAAAAAAGTCAACTGCCCCCATTTACATCAAGGTGGCGAATATATATCCTCGCCCATCTCTTTGGGTGGTTCCTTTTAAGTTACCGCTTGCCGCGCTGTGCCTTCAAGCGTCTGACCAGCCGACACTAGTCTTTCATCTGGACTCCATTGTCAACTAGGGAACCGTTTCAAAAGAGGTTCCTTTCTTGAAGTGTATCGAAGAGTCACTACGACACGGCTTTGTGTAACTAAACGGAAGGTCACCTTTCGGCACTGATAAAACACCTTAGATGACAAAGACGGGTGTCCCTTGGAATTTACCCGTAGGGACCGTCAAGTCATTACAGTCTATAATTCTTCCCCTCCCTAGATGTTTTTCTGCAGAAATTTTCACCTGCAAAAAACAGAACAAAACATGGTCCTTCTCAGGACAATTTCAATTATAAAACTTTTCCCGAAGGCAAATGCACACCCAATTGACATTACGAGTAGACCGTTAATTTTGATCAAACTCTGGCTTTACCTTCATGAAAGAAAATTTTTAACTGTACTTCAAAGTATCATTTTAAAAGCACATCAAAAGGAATTTATAATTAAAATTTACGCACTTTAAAATCTCTAATAAGAGAACATGCCGTAGCAAAGAAATTATAAAAATTACACAATAATATAACAAGTCATGGCAAAAATTTTAAATAAAATCGTATACTAATACATGTCATATCAAAAAACTTTAAATTCATAGAACACTAGTACATACACATGACACTACATAAAAAAACATTATAACTAGTAAATCACTCAACTGGGATCCCATAATTTACCTTAATTGTGATCACATGACACAAATAAATTCTCAAATTGATATTAAACACAGTTACCATGAAACAACTTTACACAAATAAAATTAAACACAAATCCAAAATGGATACTTAAACTTCATACAGAACATATCATCACGGTTACTAATACACATGAAAATTTTAAATTTCTTACTTATCTTTTAATACATTTAACACTTATAGTCATAAAACAATTTAATACTCGGCTTTCCGTAAATCCTGGATCAGGGAACTTAATTCGTTCACGATTACCTGTGATCCAATCTTTTCCATTTAAGTGGACAGTCATCAGTGACCTAAATTTAAATATTCATTTTATCCTACTATAAGATTCACAATCGATTTAGGGTCTAATTTTTTTTCAGTACTGACTGATATAAAATTATAACAAAATAGCTCATTGGCTCATTCCTGATCAAAAAAAAACTCACAAACTTCACATTCCTGTTAATCACTTTGTTTCTTTGACAACACTTACATTTATCTGTTGTCGTAACAACTCTTCAGCCAAAACTTATCGATTTCACAATAAATCATTCAATTGCGGTATTCAAACACCGTACGGAGTGTATTTTGACTCCAATTACTACCTTCTTTGGTATACACAAAAACATACACATTTGCATTTAAAAGTTAGCCAATACCTTTCCGAGGCATTCTTCTGGCTTATGCAACAAACAAAACAGAACATAAAATGTTACAATTGAACATTAATTAAAACCTATCTGAGGCATTCCAACACGGCATACATAAAACCGTCATATGGCGTTTGCCACTACAAAACCGTTATATTATGATAACGTCAAAGGAATTTCACCTGAATTTTCCTTTAAAGCAAAACAACTTCGATGGTCTAGTCGTTCAAATGTACAAACAACTACATGTTACAATTCATAAAAAAACATTACTCAAACGAATACACATTAATTTCTGGTCACATTTTTACACTGAAACTACAATTAATCAACATACTTATATTATACATTTAAACTTTTACGACTAAACTTCGGCTTAGCCTGGTGTTCGGCGGGAATTAACAGTGTTAAGACGTTTCTTATTATTCTTAACATTAGGGCATTTCCCATTTTGACATTTGTCACAAGCCGACACGTAATCATTTATATCTAAGTGACAATATGGCCAGTAAAAACACTGAGTTAATGATTCTTTCATCTTAGCAACGCCTAAATGAACATTAGTATGTTCGTGGCAGAGTCTTTTTAATTTCTCTCGATACTTTCGAGACACAATAAGCAGTTTTCTAGTGGTTCCATCGTTATTTTTTTTCTGGTAAAATAACATCTCGTTTACCACCACGTACTTATTTTCTTCGGGCGTCTTCTTTTTCGCCCTATCAAAAATTACTTTTAATTCTTCGTCCTCACTTTGTGCAACTCTAAATTCTTCGGGTGAAGTCTTTAATAAGTCGGGAGTAATTATTTGTTTCTCCTGGAGAGGCAAGATAGTCGCGCTCTCTTCCGAAGTGATTTCTTCTACCGCTTCTGATCCGGGAATCACTTGCTCTATTCTCGTTATTTCATCTCCCGTGCCTCGTCTTTCTCTATCAAATTTTAGTTTTTCGGCCCGAGTTTGCACAGTATTTTCACCGGAACTTCAACATTCCTGTTGATCTTCTCAAGCAAGGCTGCCGTTTTATTTCCTAACAAATAGTGTTTCTGCTCGAATTCCGTATTGCTGACAGCTGCTCTAGTTCTGGTGTGGCCCCATTCACATTTTAAATCGACCTCTGCTATAGGTAAGCAAACGGATGAATCTAACACAGGTGCACTGACATAAACGTGCTCTCCTGTGTACATATGGGGTTGTACCAATTTTTAGAAATCAGATCAATGCTCGCTCCTGTGTCTCTCAGAATAGACGTAGATTTTCCATTAACGACTCCCTGACTGATATATGGAGTCATCACGCCACTCGAGTCTCCTCCACTAGTTTCTGTTGCCGCGATAATTTCCGTCTCTTTAAGTTTAGGACACTGTGGTCGCAGATGGTCATAAGAACCACACTCGTAGCAACGGAGCTGTTTCTTTTCTCAAAAATTCTTTCCTTGTTTTGTCCACTAGAAGCTTCTTTTTCCACATCTTTTTTTTCTTTCTTCTCTTCCTTAAAATTATGGTTATTTTTAAATGGCTTATTAATTTTATCTGTGGACTTTTGATTCTTTAGGAATTCTCTTGTTCGGAAACTGTCTTGCAAGCTTTCATACTTATCTATTTTTTCCGCTAATTCCAAAGGAGTATTAATCTGCATCCACTGCTCCAAAAAATGATCTTTTATATCGGCAGGTACCCGTCTCTTCATCTGTTCCGTTATGTGTAGGTCTCTCAGTTTCTTAAATGTAGTGATTTCTAAATCTGCTATCCATTCATCATAATAGCCACTAAGCTCATGGGCATAATTCCTCCATGACTTATCTGCGAGTTTAGGATGGCGATAAAACAGTTGTTTTAATTTTTCTGTATTCATCCTAAATCTCTGGAGAATCATCTCTTTTACGTAGTCATAATCTTTTGCCTGTTCTGGCGATTCTCTGGCCATCATGTTGGAAATTTCTGGGGTTAGTACCCCTAACAAATATGGCACCCAATCTTGTTTAGGGACTCCCGCCATCTCTGCTCTTCTCTCAAAATTAATTAGATACAGGCCCATTTCGTCCCGTTTCTCGTCAAATTTCTGCATGGTTTTAAGGAGCTGAATGTTCTGAGTTGCGTCTGCATCTCTGTCCCTCCCATTTCGGGCTCTATTGTCTCCATTAATTCCTAACTCCAGTCTCCTTATTCGAGAGTAAGTTGGTCTTGACGAATTTTGTCTTCTCTTTCTCTCTCTCTCTCTTCTCGTTTCGCTTCTCTTTCTCTCTCTCTCTCTTCTCGTTTCGCTTCTTCTTGGCGAAGTCTCTCTTCACGTTCCTTTCTATCTTCAATAATACGCTCTAGTGCGAGTCTAGCGTCTTCTTCGACGTAATTTTCGTTTTCTGTAATGATCTTCTTAATTTCGAAAATCTTAAGCGTATCGTCAGCTAGTCCTCCTAACTCTTCTAAAAGTTCTAAAAGGTCCCCTTTCTTACCCTTATTTAAAAAGGACATTTTTCTAACTTTAGGGTAACTAACTGTATGATAACCAATAAAGTTTTCCTCAGCTACTAGCAATACCTTCCTACGGTATGTGTCCTAACCGGAACTAACAAGTTCAAAACTGATCAATTTTATACCGAACTATAATTTTAGCCCTTATGAACACCAAACTAGCACCGCACAATATAAACATTCACAATTTACTCAATACCTATCAAATCAAAATACCGAACTCTTATACAGAATACACATAAACAGAATTCTCAAATTAATCAACGCTCTATATAGATTTCCAACACAGTAATACACAAATACTAAATTATCACCGTTAATATCAAAGCATAAGAAACTTAAATATATCTGTTACTATTAAAAGAAAAAAATACTAAATAAACACTGTTATTATCAAAAGCGAAAAAAATTCACTTTCTTTAAAAATAGAGAAAACATACAGTATTTGCAATTAACAAAACACAGAAATTGGCTAAACTTATTGCAATTCCTAACAAACAAAATATTGGTTCTTTACTTGAACCCTAACTGGTTACTCATTCATATACCATAAAAACACACAGAAATTGGTTTTACTTATCACAATTCCTAAAACAATAGTTCCTACTTAGAACTTCAAATGGTTAACTCATACACCATTAAAACACAGAAATTGATTTAAATCATCCAAATTTCTAATATAAAATATCAGTTCTTAATACGAACTCTAAATGGCTATTTATACATATACCATCTAAAAAACACAGAAATTGATTTAATTCATCAAAATTTCTAAAATATCAGTTCTTAATACGAACACTAAATGGTTAACTTGTACATATACCATCTAAAAAAACTCACAGAAATTGATTTAATTCATCAAAATTTCTAAAATAAAATATCAGTTCTTAATACGAACTCTAAATGGCTAACTGTACATATACCATTTAAAAAAACACAGAAATTGATTTAATTCATCAAAATTTCTAAAATATTAGTTCTTAATGCGAACTCTAATGGCTACTTATAAATATACCATTTAAAAAAACAATAAAATAATTTTACTTATTGCATTTATACAAAACCATTATTTAGTTTTAAATCAAAGCCAGAATCTGATAAAAGAATCGGCCTACCTGTAATCCTTTCGTTCATCACTGATATCCTACTCCACTTCTGACACCAGTTAATAACAGTCTGTAAGGACTTCGCCTAAAACTAAGACTGACAGCCTTTAATATTTACAAAATGCTTTATTTGCATCCCGACTAAATATAGGCTTTATACAATAATTACAAAAAAATAAGCACTATCTGAGGCTATTCGCGGGGTTCAGGATATCATAATGGAACACTGCAGGCTCTCTTTCTCTGGCACGCGTTCGGCGACGAGGGGTTCTTCACACCTGTAAAAAAAAAGTCAACTGCCCCCATTTACATCAAGGTGGCGAATATATATCCTCGCCCATCTCTTTGGGTGGTTCCTTTTAAGTTACCGCTTGCCGCGCTGTGCCTTCAAGCGTCTGACCAGCCGACACTAGTCTTTCATCTGGACTCCATTGTCAACTAGGGAACCGTTTCAAAAGAGGTTCCTTTCTTGAAGTGTATCGAAGAGTCACTACGACACGGCTTTGTGTAACTAAACGGAAGGTCACCTTTCGGCACTGATAAAACACCTTAGATGACAAAGACGGGTGTCCCTTGGAATTTACCCGTAGGGACCGTCAAGTCATTACACTATACAATGAGGATGTTTGGTTCTCTGTTATTTCTCATAAATGTAAATGAACCTTTTTTTCTTTAGTTAACCCTATTATTATGATGTCATATTTAGAACTAATATGTGAAATATTCTTAGGAGGCAAAACAGGACTAATTTTGAAAGAAATTTGTATAATTTTCATGGAAATTTTTAAAAAATTCCTTAGTTAGGTACATAGAAATCATAGCAATAAGCATTTCAATTTTTAAAGTGATTTGTAGATTTTTTTTTAAATTGTAGAAATAGATTATATTTTTAAAGTAAAGTATCTATTTATCTATATATATATAAAACAGTTCCGTAACTGACTGACATACAACCCACAGACAAAACCGCTGGACCTAAAGGGCTGAAATTTTGCATGGCGATTCTTCTTATAGTGTAGGGGTGCACTAAGATGATTTTTGAAAAATCTTCTTAGATTTTTTAAAATTAAATTTTTAAGCTGATTTAGTAACTTTTTTTAAGTTTGCATTTAAAATAATAATTTGAGGGTTATAAAATTTATATCACGAGAAAGATCATAAAAATTTCTTTAAAATGAAATCTTTTTCGAATTTTTACCTCCATTTTCTGATTTTTGTGAATTTTTAAAGACCAAATTTTAGAATTTAATTTATTAAATGCTAATCACGTGATTTCTTTTTCTGGTACTTTAAATAAATTTATCGTCGCGTCCATAACAATGAAATAGACAAGAAAATATTTTTTCCCTTGCTAATGTGGCAGACGATTGGACATTGTCAAAAAAAATATTAAAATACAGTAAAAGATATGTTCCTCAAACTGTACTATATTAACTGTACTTTATTCTTTAGTATGTCCTATTAGATTTAATTTGAATAATTTCTTCTATATTATTTTGTCTATAAAAATATCCCTTACGATATTTTTATAAATATATTTTTTTTACGTTAATTGTATACATTGATCGTCGTATTTATTATACGTACAAATATATATATATATATATATATATATATATATATATATTATATATATATATATATATATATATATATCAGCTAGTCATCATATAAAGAATGAATCTTTTTTTTATCACACTTTCTGCATTTGAACCATGGCTTGTTTGTATTCCGCAATAGGTCATCTGCATATGAAAATATTGTTCTTTTTCCTGTTTTTTAAGAACCTATCATTTTTCATAATGAATGTTATAAAATGCTCTGAAAAGTAGGAAGTTTATGGAAGACTATTTTGAGGAAAGGAAATCAAAATAAATGATTGATGCAGTAAATATTTATTTGATATTTCAATCGGAAGAATTTTTTCTCACAAACACCACGTATGTCTAAAATTTTCATGAATAAATATCAGATATTTAATATACATGTCAGAAACGTGATTTATATTTCTCAAGAATAGAAAATAGGTGTGTTCTTGTTTTCAATTTCTATTTCATCCTTCGCATTTGTGGAGGATAGGAAAAGAAAAACGGTTAAAGGGACATTTTGTGATACATGTTGATTATATGGATCTGTTTAGGGCAATTAGAGTAATCATGGGAGATCACTATTCCTGTGCAGGAAAGTCAAACACGCAGATCGTTGAATCTCATTTATGCCTTCCTCGTGATATGTTCGAAAGGTATTAGAATAATGTCAGAACTGGAATGCCCGGGTGTTATAGTTAGTGATCTAACCTAAAAATACTAACTTCATTATTTTTCTTTACAACAACTTGTTGAGACACATACAACTTGTTGAGATTGCGTTGTTGGTGCGGTGCTTAGCGTTAAAAAGGAAACTGAGATAAATTACGTAAAGTTATATTTACAATTTAAGTATTGAGTTTGCGTTAACATAGTAAAAGGTTGCGGTGACAAAATAAGACGCTCCGTATGGAGCGGTGCGAAGTTGCGTCTAGAGACAAAGAGTCTTCTAGTGAAGTGTTCGAAGGGGACTCAAGTTCAATGACCGGAGCTGGAGATAAGAGTCAGCGAGCGCCTCCTGCTGGAAGCACAGAGGGGTGTGGGTGGAACATTCTCCGACCCTATCAGGACCTTAGTCCTGATATAAAGGACCTAAGCAGCAGTTGAATTTTAGAAGTGGAGTTCCTGGACCTGCTGGTTTTAACTCCTGTTGCAAGATATTTTGTTGTCAATGTAAATGTGCTCAGTAAAATTTTAAAGTCGTTACGTTAGATGAAGTATTAGGATAAGGATCTTAATGAGTAAGTTAAAATATTAAGGCATTCATAAGTTGAAGGAAAAACGATAAAATTAAGTTAATAAATAATAAACAAAGGATGTAGCTAGTAATTAAGGTAAAATTGATATAAAGGAAGAGGAGAAAGTTTGGTGATTGAACGTTTTACAACGTTGTTTTGAGTTTTAACTGTAGCGACTCGAACAAGATTGTCCTTGCCCGGATGAATTTCTAGGATCCTTCCTAGTTGCCAGGAACCTGGAGGAGCATCATCTTTGATAAGCACGATGTCATCTTCTTTAAGATTCGGCTTCGAGGACTGCCACTTTTTCCTCTGTTGTAGGGAGTGCAAATAAGAATGCCTCCACTGTTTCCAGAAACCTCTTCTCATGTTTTGGACGAGTGTCCATCTGTTAGCTAGTGGAGGAGAAGAGAAGGGTTGATCAGGTTCAGAAGTGAGCATATCTCCTGTAAGGAAATGGGATGGAGTAAGTGCGGTAATAGACTCAATATCCGAGTTTTTAATGTATGTAATGCCACTCGATAGAAGTGTTGGCTAGGTGGTGAGTAATTGATTCATTTTCAGGCAATGAGCGCCACATTTGTTGCATTTCGTTGAGTTTTCGTCGAGCACCCACAAAATTGGTAGCATTATCGCTATGAATGTGGCGAGGGGCACCACGACGAGCACTGAAACGGCGAAGAGCAGCTATAAATGATTCAGCTGTTATATCACTGACTGCTTCAAGATGCACAGCTTTAGTCGATAAAAAAATGAATAAAGCTATATATCCCTTGGTAGATTTAGAACCTCGACCTTTACTAAACTTTATGGAGATTGGACCGGCGTAATCAATGCCGCAGTAGAAAAAAGGTCGTTCCAGAGTTACTCGAGGCTTAGGTAAATTACCCATCAGTTCTGTTTTTGTGGAAGTCTTGAATCTGTGACATTTTAAGCATTTGTTTATACATTTATTAATTAATTTTCTTCCACCAATGATCCAGTATGATTGCCGTATGATGTGCGCTAACAATGTTGGGCCAGCATGTAGATAGGCTACATACCGTTCTTTGATGAAAAGTTCTCTGAACTTATGTTGATACGGCAGAATAACAGGATGTTTCTGATTAAATTGTAGTTGCGAGTTCTGTAATCGACCTCCCACCTGTAAGAGACCGTTTTCGTCTACAAATGGGTAAAGGGAGCGTAATTGACTTTTATTTGGTACAGGTTCTTGATTTTTGATGCATTTTATGTCTTTATGAAAATAGCTATTTTGAATAGAACGGATAACTGTTTCTTCGGCTTGTTTGATTTCTGAAAAGGTGAGTGTCGTAGATTGATCTTGGAGATTTTCTGCGGATCTTTTACAATTTTTAATAAACCTTTGGCAGTAAGCTACAATGCGAATTATTTTAGCCAAGGAAGAGAATTTTTCGAAAAACTCATCTACTAAAATATTTGAAGTGTGGAGGTGAAGGCTAAAGATTGGGTCACCTCTTTGCTCAGTCTTCACTTCATCCTCGGTTTCTTTTGAATTTGTTTTATTCATAGGCCAGTAAGATGCATCTAATTGTAACCACTGTGGACCATTAAACCATAAAGTGCAATTTGGGAGACATTTAGGATCAATGCCACGTGAAGAGATATCTGCCGGGTTTTCTTTGGAAGGTACATGATTCCGGTGTTTGGTGGGAAGCACTTCCAAGATTTGGGAAGTTCTATTGGCCACAAAGGTCTTCCACTTGCGTGGATGAGCGGATAACCAAGAAAGAACAACCTTGGAATCAGTCCATGCAAAAATTGGAAAGGTGTTATCCTTGAATGTATTCAAAACTGATACAAACAATTTTGACAATAAATGAGCTGCACAAAGTTCTAACTTGGGGATTGATATCTGTTTGATAGGTGCAACCTTTGTTTTAGAGACTAAAAGATTGACCTTAGTAACGTCATTGTGAGTCTGGCGACAGTAGATTGCAGCCGCATAGGTTAGCGATGATGCATCGGCAAAGCCATGCAGTTCGACTTCACAATCCTCTGCAAAAGTAACACATCTAGGTACTGTGAGTTGGTTGATTTCATTAAATGATTCTTGAAATTTGAACCAATCATCAGCTAGATGCTGCGGAATAGGAGTGTCCCAGTCTCCCTTTGTGAGCCATAATTTCTGATAAAAGATTTTAATTGCAACAGTGCATGGAGACATTAATCCCAATGGATCAAAAATGAGGGCAGATTCTTATAATGTTCGCCTTTTTGTTATGGGCGAAGTAAGCGCTAATGTAGCTTTATAGACAAAAGTGTCAGTGGATGAATTCCAAATAATCCTAACACCTTTGAATTGACATTGGAATCGGTGGTATTTCAAAAATTTGCGCTATTGCAAGAATGTTCTTGAAATTCAGCAAGAAACTGGTGGGAATTAGAATTCCATTTTCTTAAATTGAATCCATGTGAGCGTAAAATCGAAGCAATTTCTTTGCAAGTGGATATTGCTTCTTGAACTGTATGAGATCCTGATAACACATCGTCCATGTATATGTCTTCCAGCAAAATTCGAGAAATAGTAGGATTCCCTGCGTATTCGAGAGCGATTTGCTTTAAACAACGGGGGGCCAAAAAAGGGGCTGGAGCTAAACCGTAAGTGACGGTTTTTAATTTGTAAGTGCGTATGTCATCAGTAAAATTGTACCTCCAAGCAATTTGTTGATAATTTTGATCTTCTTCTGATACTAAAATTTGTCGGTACATTTTCTCTACGTCAGCTGTGAAGACTATTTTCGGAAATCGGAAATTAAGCAAAATCTCAAAAATATCCCTTGCAATTTAGGGCCGACTCCTAAAACTGAATTTAAAGATATACCGCTTGAAGTCTTGCATGAGCCGTCAAAAACTACTCGTAATTTGGTAGTGGTACTGGTTGGTTTAATTACTGCGTGATGCGGGAGAAAATATTGTTCCTTTTCGGACCAATTGCGTAAATTGTCATTAACGAGCTCCATATGACCTAAAAGCTCGTATTCACGCATAAAATCTTTGTACTGTGAATTAAATTCTGGCTTATCCTTAAAATTTCTTTCCATGGCGAGAAGTCGGGAAATTGCTGCTGCTTTCGAACTGCCTAGTTCTGTTTTTGATTTGTAAAATGGTAGCTTCACAACAAAACGATTATCTGAATTAAGGGAATATGTTTCCTGAAAATGTGCTTCTACAAACTGTTCTTCGGGAGTAAGCATCTTATTTTTAGAATTAGGAACATCTCTAACTCCCAAAATTGTTTGAGCTCCGTGTCAATATTTATTTCGTAAATATGCAAACTAGATATTGAATCGGCATTTGTGCTTGTGTCAGGCAATTTACCAGAAATCAGAAAACCGAAAATTGAATTCTGTGCAATTAAATTACTTTGAGAACAATTTATTTGACCAGGAAGTAACATCGAAAAGAAAATATCTGATCCGAGAATCATATCAATTTTATTAGGCGTGTTAAAATTTGGATCAGCTAGTTGAATATTTTTTAAGTGCGTGAAATATTCGTCTTTTATCTTTGAAACAGGCAGAGGTGCCGTTAATTTATCCAAACCATAAGCTGTAACCGTCAGCTTGACCCCAGGTTCATGAATCGAAAGTAAGTCAAGTGCTATACACCCTTTAGTCATAGCAAGGTCCTTTCCAGACAACCCTTTAACAGGAAATCTAGCATTCTGCCTTTTTATCCCTAAAATATTCATGTAAGTTTCACTAATGAACGATGACTCACTACCCGAATCACATAAAGCTCTCAGTGTATGTGCTTCTCCCGTACAATCTTTTACCATGACACATGCTGTGGGTAAAAGTGCGAATGAAGTTTGGGCCGTATTTAACAAAACAGTGTTGGTTTCGTTTGATGTACTGGGATGATCGTCACTAATAGCAGGTGCGTTTTTCCGATTTGTAGAGCCCTTTGAATCGAAAGTGGAAGCAGAAACGGAATAATTCTGCATATTTTCATGCAAGCTAGAATGATGCTTTTCTTTACAGAAATGACACGAATAAGTGGAATTACATTGGTAATCGGTATGCTTGTTTGATAAACAATTAATGCACAGTTTATTTTTGCGAACATATTGCTTTCTATCTTTCACACTCATTTCTTTGAATTTATGGCATTTAAAAAGTAAGTGGAAAGGCATTCTACACAGCATACACTTTGGATTGTTAGATGTAGGTTTAAAAACATTAACCTTTTCTTTTTTTATTGTAAGACTCATTTTCGTGGAACAAGTCTAACGAAGCACACTTATTATTAAGGAATTCAAGGAACTCATCGAATGTAGGAAAATCATTGTTAACAGTTTGTTGCGACCATTCTTCGCGTGTTTTCTGATCAACCTTTTGCAACAATATGTAAATTAGCCAGATATCTCTTGAGTTTAGCTTGTTCATCGATGGATTTAAGTCCTCGAATGACTTCATCTGAGACATCTGCTATCCTGCGTAAATTGGATGCGTTTGCATGATTGATAGATGGTTGATCAAAAAATGTTTTGACGAGAGAAGAAAAGATTGTTTCTTTCTGTCGTATCTAGTAAGCAGTTTTTCCCAAGCTTCTTTGTAACTAGCTTCCGAAATTGGTATGTGTTTAATTATCGCTGCCGGTTCGTCAAGTAATAAACCTTTTAAATACGAAAACTTTTGAATATTGGAATAAACTACTATTATTATGAACCAATGATGAATATAGATCTTTAAATGAAGGCCAGTCTTTGTAATTACCACTAAATGACTGAATATTTATTCTAGGCAGCTTAAAATTATTAACGTTAGAAATATTTTTATAGGTCTCGGATCATTTACATTATCAATGCATAATTTTTCATGAGCTTCTTGAAGTTTGGCTTTGGTTTCATATATTTATCTTCAAATTCTTCCATTTCGGAGAGCTCAATGGGCAAGATCTGAGTCTGCTTTGTCAAAATCAGAATAAATTGTCTCACATTTTTGTAGTTTGTTATTCAAATCGTATTTGTTGAATGTTTGGTTTTCATCATTGATATACTTGTGAATTCTAGTTAATGCTGATTTCGCTCTGCCGCGAAGATTAATTGCAATTCTCTCAGCATTTTTAGCAGCAGTATCATCTGCCGAATCATTTGTTCTCTTTTCCATTACTCTTGTAATGGTGCGGATGCGTAAACAACTTGCGTGAAACCAAAATCAAACTTGATTCAAAAGAAAAAATGTACTTATTTCAGGCTTCCTTGAGCTGGATCTCGTCGAGTGCCTCCAATGTTGCGATTGCGTTGTTGGTGCGGTGCTTAGCGTTAAAAGGAAACTGAGATAAATTCGTAAAGTTTATTTACAAAAAATATTTACAATTTAAGTATTGAGTTTGCGTTAACATAGTAAAAGGTTGCGGGGACAAAATAAGACGCTCCGTATGGAGCGGTGCGAAGTTGCGTCTAGAGACAAAGGAGTCTTCTAGTGAAGTGTTCGAAGGGGACTCAAGTTCAATGACCGGAGCTGGAGATAAGAGTCAGCGAGCGCCTCCTGCTGGAAGCACAGAGGGGTGTGAATGGAACACAACTTAAAATCTTATTTTTAGATATTCAATTTCTTTTTACCTTTCAAAACAGATGTATGTACGAGTATTCTATGGTTTACGAAACTGTTTACATGGGGATAAAAAGATTTGATCATCCCTAAATTTAAAGCTGGATATAACACATACACCAAAAGAATTCTAATCTCTAAGAGTTTATTTATGGGTTTTGCAAAACGTAATTTCATTCACAAATTAATTATTCGGTTGTAAGTAATGTAAATGCAACAGCATTTAAATCAACTGGTATTACGGAATAGATGTTAAAAAGCACTTATACTGATATGTATTAAAATAATAAGTTTACAGTAAAGTGTATGAGTTCATGTTTTAGAAGCAGATTTCAAAGATTCTCTGTCATGAGGTAGTTTCCCCAAAATCAATTAATCAAGCCAAGAATATGAGAAACATAAAAACTCAGTCTCACTCAAGTATAATTTTAGTGAGGTTTTTAGCCAAATTTCATCAAAATTAACGAAAGCACCTAAAATTTACGAAAAAGCCCTTTTTTTATGAGAAGAGTTTACCCTAAAAAAAAAAACTTATCTAAAATAGTACCAAATATTTCTTGGGTTTACCCCTTCTATAAATTTGCTGATTATTGTTGTATTGAAGTTGAATTTAATTATCAAACTAATGAAGAAATTTATAAAATTAACCACATCAAAAATATTTACTTGCTTATATTATCTTTTATGAAGTTTCTCTGTAAACTAACAAAATTTTCTCCCTACGTAATATCATTGATTCTGTACCCATCCTGTGAGCCTCTAAAATTGTTTTATGTTTCTTCATAACACGAGAGACATTATACAAGACATCATAATTACTATCCAATTCTTTCACTTTCCAGAGTAAATTATGTTGTTAAGTTAAATTGCACATTTTTTGTATTCCCAGACCCAAAATTTATCAAAAATCTAAAACCTCAAATATCGGATTGATTTATTTAGTTTGCATATCAAATTAAAGCTATACTGAGTTGATAATTCTATTCCGAAAAAAATCATAAAACCTTAGTGAAATTGGAATGTTTTTTCTGCAATAACAAATAATGAAATTGACATTTTCTTTCAGAATGTTAGATAACAACCTACAAATTTTAGGAAACCCTAGATTTTAATCTTTAGAGTGCTTACATTTTTCATGGTTTTGCATATATGTTTAAGGTAAAGTCGTTGCGTTATCTTGTTTCAAATGAAACCTAGTACATTGTCCTTTGCTTAACTAATTTGACGTATAAGTTTCCAGGTTCATTGAAATTGCATGGGTGTTTTACAGCAAGCCACTAAACCGTGAGGTCTTGATTCAGAATTATAAAAGATTTCAAGGCTAATCTGGATTAGTTCTCGAAAGCAGTTATAATCAGAATCTAATAATTGAATCTTCCATTGCAACTTCCAAAAGAATAATATTCAATCAGGAAATAGGATGTTTAAAAGTAGAGATGTCAGTCAGCCACTCGTGCGTGTGACAGGATCGTTTGGAACTTTGGCCTAGACATACTTTCCAAGTAAATAAGCTTGCAAGTTCTATTATACGTTAAGAATATCAAATAATCTCTAACTATTATAAATATCATATCACATGATTGTCTTGAAGTTTTAATATTCTCAATTTTTGTCATTTTTCTCGGATTTTTTTTACAAGGGGGGGGGGGGTGTCTCGAAATTATTTTGATTTTCTCAGCTCTAAATTTAAAGCATATAATAAGAAATTAAATTGAAAGATTCAAGCAACTAGTTTTTCTGGCGTGTATTATTGGATATAGTGAAATCAATAGATAATTTAATTTTGCAAACAGAAATTCTGAATTCGTCTGATCAGAGGAATGTTAGCTTTCATGAGTTTTGATTAAAATCATAAGTAGCAACGTAGTAGAATTTCTTTATACAGAGATATTCAGGAAATCTACCCTTAAGGTAAGATACCTCTCAAGAAAGACTTTTATTGGAAACCCATTTAGTTTTTAGAAAAAAAAAAATGCTGAGTATAGATCTGTAAACTGAATACTAAGTAAGCAGATGTGATTTTCGCGATGTATTTAGCGTTCTATTTAGATTGTACTTAGGTTCTATTTAGATTGGGTTATATTACTTTGAGTTTTATTATATATCTATATGAATATGATCATTATAATTGTGCTTCAAGATATAATTTCATGTATAGAATGAGAATTTGTCATTTTCATTTGTGCCTGCAGGCTAGCAAAATTAAAATATCAAATGTATAGGAATAAATGCTTTTCAAAAATATTTTAATTTCTGTTTGATAATTTTTATTGTTATTACAAGAAAATTTCTGTTGTTTCTTTTAAGATTTAATAATTATTCTATCCTAAATTTTAACTCAAAACTAAATCTTTCGTCTTCGTGATTTAATTTTGCTGCGTGCTTGTGCATAAGTAGGGAATATTCTTTGGACGGAAAAATGTATAAACGAGGTTTCCGACCTTCTGCTTCGGACTTGCTTGTTTGACTAGTTATCTCAGAGATGTGGACATGATAATTTTTAAACAAACTAACTCAAAAATAAGGAATCCAATGAAGCAAAAGCACTTACAACTTGTTAGGACAACAGCATTATTTAGGAAGTGAAGCTGACTATTACGTAGAACACTTTAAGATTATGAAATATACACTTTATGAAACAATGTCATAGAAATTTCAGACTTTGTCTAGATACAAAATTTAGTTAATAGTGATGTACTAAAGCTTTCACTCTCAGTAGTGCCGTTTACATGTGCCAAAAACCCGGGTAAAAGCAGGGTCGTTTCTTGCTTTTTCCCTACGATAGGGAAAAATGCAGGGTGGATTTTCGACCCTGCTTCGAACTAGGATAAAACCCGCTAATTACCCATGATGCATTTCGAAGCAGGAAGCTAGTAGTAAACAAACATGGCGGATTTGAACATGAAATCCATGAAAATGCAACCAAATGATCGATGGAAGGATCTGGAACCCTTTAACGATCGCATAATTTTCAAGAAAACAGTAGAAAAGTGCCTATTTTTTCCCGGAGGATTTCATTTATTTCTTGATTTGACCATCTAGTTTTTTTAAAAAAACCATCCCCAATTACATTATAAATAGAATGGTACTGCCATCTGGTATGTAAAATAAGAAATAAAATTTGATTTCAATAAAATTTCAATAACATTTTCATTTAAAGTGTTATGGTAAAATTAATAAATTTAATAAGTATAATCAATAATAATTAAACGTAGCATTAAGATTTATATATAAATTAATTATTTTAGAATTCACAGATAAAAATTTATTTATATCTATGATTTTTTTATTTATACATGACTAAAAATTACTGAAACAAAATTAAAATCAAAATTACATTTTGATTTTATAAAGGGATTTATTAAAACAATAAGTATCTTACAATTAATCTTATAATTTAAAAAAATGCACCTATCGATTGAAAAATTTTCTTTCCAGTCTTTATTACTTCAGGAATTTAAAACAATTTCTTCCCACCAAACAGAGCTTCGTAATTTTGCCCACATTCTTTGCTGTGGAAAACTAAATTTAGCGATGAAGCCACAGATCGCATGATTATATCTAATATCCGCATCAGTCTTCTAGTTCTTATATTCCTTTTTTCCTATCTATTTTCTAAATTTATTTTTAAAAACAATAAAAAAAATCGTAAAAGTTCTATGATTATCAACAGTGACTGACATGTGCTGCATTTAAATAACAAATAGACGCAGACGTAATTGTGTTTTAGAAGAGGAGTGCATTGGTCGTGTCGACTTTATCTCCTGTAAGCAAGATATATTTAATCAAGGTGGGAGTGCTCAGTAGTTAAAATTTTAAGTAATGAATTAAAATATTAAGGTAAGAATAACGCGGGTAAAAGAAAAAAAATTAATAGTAAAATTAAATTAAAACAAAAAAGTTAATTTTAACAGAAAAAATATAGAGTTACAAGTTAAGAAAATTTAGAAGAAAAATTAGATAAGACTAATGATCCACGGAAAACAAAAAAGTAATAATATTAAGAGGCCCAGAAAAGCAGATATCATAAGAATACAAAAATATTTTTGTAAGTTTTTCAATCTTTTTGGATTTTTAAAGTTTTATGATTTTTTTGTTGTTATTTTTAAAATTTAAGAATACGAGGTCAAAAGAACAGCAATTGGAAAAAAAAGGCCTTCCCCAGGACCATACACTTCGTAACGAGATAAATGCGGAGTTCGAAGGTGGAAAGCTAAAAATAGCAATACAGTGAATTTGGAAAAGTACGACACCGGCTGGGATCGAACCCATAACGTGATTTACAAGGAATGATGGTGTATGAGGATAACTTCCGCCGAATCATGTGATGGCCTTTACTTCCGGTAAGACGGGTAAAAGCAGGGTGAAAATGTGGTCCCATGTAAACGGACTTCGAAGGTTTTCCCTGTTAGCGGGTAAATCCCGGGTATTATTGTTGTCCATGTAAACGCAGCTAGTGTTGATACTTTAATTTTCCCTGTGGCAAGTTTGTTTTCATTACTTTCTCAATAAAAACGATGAAAGATATTCATATATTGTTTTTTTTTTTTTGTCCTCTAGAAATTTCCTCTGTCACACTAATTTCATTTAAATATAACCTCTTCTACACCTGCAGCATGTTAATTAGATTCCTTGATCATGTTCAGAAACTACAGATTAACATTCTCTGTCTATTCTTAGATCTGTTTCCCTAGTCTATATATTCATCACTAGAATCATCAGCAACTCTCCCTAACTTCTTACTATAGTTGACAAAAGTTGCTGAGGAGGCAAAATCAAGACTCTCCTCCTTAATATCCTTAGTGCATTAAGATCAATCTTATTTAACTTAAGTTAGATTTATTTTTTGTTCTGTCATAGCCAAGCCAATTAGAAGTTCAAAATAAATAATCAGTTATAAATTTCCCAGTTCTCTTGCCAGAAGAAACTAGCAATTCTACTATGTACTCATCATGTCCTGAGAATTTTTTGCTCCTTCGAATATTGGAAATATTGCTGTTGATTTCCACACTTTCAAATGCATCAGTTAATGCTAACTGTTCAGTTCATCCTACTCAAATAGTCATTTATAACATATCAAAATCTTGTGTTTTTGTTGTTAAATCACACACACACACATTATATATATATATATATATATATATATATACAGTTGGCTCTCTGTTTAACGACGCTCTTCTTAACGACGATCTCTATTTAAAGACGATATTTCCCAGTCCCTGTCCC
Organism: Dolomedes plantarius; assembly: GCA_907164885.2. Lineage (NCBI taxonomy): Eukaryota > Metazoa > Arthropoda > Arachnida > Araneae > Dolomedidae > Dolomedes > Dolomedes plantarius. The sequence goes on from OU015494.1 coordinate 46,108,314, forward strand.
TCCGACGTAAAAAAATTCTATTTAAAGACGACGTTGTTTCTGTTTAACGACGAATTTTTTTATATGAGTTTCTTCATCTACAATAAAAAACTGCTTTCGCGTTGCTGGAATTCATAAAGAACTTGTAGTGCAACTGCAAAGTACGGATGTAGAAATCAACAAAGATGACATTACCCCTGAAGAATGGAAAAGTCTTGTTGAAGATGAGGTTGTTTCAATTCAAGATTTCTACAGTTGTGATGAATGTGTTTTAACAACAGATTACAGAAATGTAGAACATATTTATGAAGATATACATAGTAAACGAAATCAAACGACGAAGGTGAAGATACGAAAAACAAGACACTGCCACCGTCTTACACAGATGCAACTTCTTCTCTAGATGTTCTCCGACGCTATATTACATAGAATATGGAAGATGACATATTTAGCATTTTAGAAAATCTGGAAAAGAGAATAATGAAGACACGGCGAAAAAGGAAGCCATAAACACTTTTTGACTGTTTTAAAAACCTCATTTATTGTATTGTTTGTACTCTTCTTTCAATGTAATTTAAAATAACTTTTTGCGAGTAAAATAATAATAATAAAAATAACATTTATAAACACGCCCATATATTAAGAAATATATTGATAGTCCTAAGCCTGTAAAGTGTGAAGGGAAATGTTATTTTTTTCACAAATTCTGATTAAGGACGATCTCTACTTAAGGACGATTTTTCACGGTCCCTTGAAAGTCGTTAAACAGAGAGCCAACTGTATATATATGTGTGTGTGTGTGTGTGTGTGTGTGTATTAAAACCATAGAGATAACAAAAATTGCTTTTTAAAGGTGATAAATTATGCATGTTAAAGCTATCAAATTTTAACATTTTCGTCAAATCTGTTATCAGTTTTTATACACCTTATATCTGCAACTGATTTTTTTTGGTAGCTTTGCATTTTACAAAAAAGGCAATTTAAATATTAATAAATGTTTTCTAAATACTTTGGATTAAAACATTTTTACCATATAATTTGTTAAGAGAGCATTCATGTTTTCATATATGTTTTAATAAGTTAAATATAATGTAGATATATCATAAGTAAATAATCTGAAAAGTTTTCAGGCCTAGACCATTTATGTTATTTTAAATAATCACTGAAGTTACAATGCAAATGAATTGTATCATTTAGTAATGAAATATACTAGAATGAAATCAGTCCAATAAATATATACTTTTGCATGAAGAATGGAAGTTTATTTTTCATCAAATATACTTTAATGAGGTATACTAAGTTATAAAAAATTATTTTCATGAAAGAGAGCATTATTCTTTTCAAAGACCATTTGAAACAATGCTTTATGGCATATAAAACTATTTTCCAGCTAGTAAAAACACTGATATAAAGAAAAATGATAAGAAAAGTATGAACCAAAACCATTTCGAATATCAGAAGAAAAAATGACTTATTTAGTCCCACTTTCCTTGAGCACATGTAGCTTTATCGGACGGAACATTCATTACTTTCAGTAGTTCGACTTCATTTAGCTATTTTTTGACTGAAAAATGACTGTTTGTATTTATTATTTATTTTATAATAAGAAACAGTAAGAATAAAAGATAAAACCAACCTTTTCTATGAAATTATAAAACGTTACGTCGTATTCTATCATAAGAGGTATTATGAGAAATACCAACCAAGAATTCTGATTATTAACGAAAACAATTTCCGGGTTTTGGCAAAAGTAGCAATTAGTAAGATATTTCAAGGTTAGTGATACCACTTATATTTGGCGATGCAGAGAATAACTGATAGTATCCATTATTGTCTATTACCTTTCAAATATTAAATATTATACGAATATAGGATAGAAAGCTATCCAAATAAAATAAATTTTGGCCTTTTCATCATACTTTTCTCATTAACATTCATTGAAAGATGAACCTTTAGGAAATTTCATGTTCAACACATTTTTTAAACAAAGCAATTGCAAATAGCTGTTGATTTTCTCCTTTATAGTTTCTCCTTCTGTTCCCATAAATAAAGTATGAGGTTAAAATAATTATGGAAATGATAAATGACAAAAGGAATTTTGTATTAGTAAAATTTTCAATAAAATAGGAATAACACTATGTCATTTATACTCCATAGACATGTGATGCTAGTGAATAAAACGTTATATAGTGTATTAGAATAATTATATTCAGAAAACCTGTGAAAAAAGCTATTACATTTCAGCAATCTTTTCCCAAAATCTGAAATCTATCCTAACTTCACTAAAAATATAAATACTATTATACCCGTCAAAGAATGCTTTAATATATGCATATGGGCGTAGCGTTACTTTTTTTTGCAAGTAAGGCAATCAGGTTCTATTAACGTGATGGGATATATTAGCTACTATGTGTAATATTTTAAAATTTAGAATGATATTCTTAAAATAAATTTTAAAAAATGCTTAGATAAATTCATTGAATAAATTTATTGCAAATTATTAAAATAATTTATATGACCCGATTGTAAGTTTCTGTGTAATATCAAATAAATATTTCACTTATGAAGCTTACAATTATGAAGCTTTTTGATAAATTATGAAACAGTTTTGAACTTGGCTATCAAAAGTTTAGGATATCTAACTCAGTACATCTAAAAACGAGTACACTGTTACTTTATACCCTCTAAAAGTTAGTCAGCATCAAGTATTCATCCTACTGAGTATTTAAAAAGCCTTTATTGCTTGAAATGATTTATATGAGTCTGCAAAAAGATGATAAATGGTATGCATGTATGAGAAAGTGTGTATTTAAGAGATAAATATTCTGCACGTATGAAACCTTTAACTTTAGAGTATGAAATGAGTTTTAAATAGCTAATGACCTAAACTTTCAGTTATTTAACTGAACAATGCAAATGCTCTGTTACAAACATATAAAAATAGCAATAGAATGGAAGTATTTAAAAGTATTTAACACATTAAAAGATAACATTATAAGTCAAAAATACATGTAAGCAAAACTAAAATGTAATGCTCCTGAAAACAAATCTGGGAATTTCTGTATGCCTATTAATGTACACACTTTCAATAGGGAGTATTTATTTAAATCTGCGATACTGTCCTTATTCAGGCTAAAACTTATAAAATCATTCAGAAATTATGGAGAAGTCAAGTAAACCCTCCATAAATACGGCATTCACTGTATTTCTTAGCTTTCATCTTATAAACTTTATTAAAAACACACAAACACTAAATATATAATGCATTACTTTAAAAAAACAAACATGTATATAGAACTTTGAAACGAATAACCTGTACATGTGTCACAGTATACAAATATGTATGTTCTTTGATTTCTATGTGCCCATATGTTTATATTTTCACATGCGCTTCGCTAAATTTAACATACATACATGTACAAGAACAATGCGTTTTACAGACAAACACGTTCATAGAATTTTCAAATTAATAACATTACTTTAGTAATATAAATATTTCTTTTTCTGTATTTTCTCATATACTTCTAATTAAAACAAATTGGTAGTTAACTGCCCGCATCGTTTACTTACTCTTAAAATCTATTAATTTGATTTTTAAAGATCATGTTCCATTAAGTTTTCATAACTCACATAGAACATATTTATATATTAGCACGACAAGCGCTAAATGAGTCCTATAGATATATTTTGTACAAAAAACGGGGTTCTTCAAAAATGCATAAAATATAAAATTTTAACAAGTTCAATATAAATAAGTGATGTTAAAATTTGAACAAAAATAAAATGATGCTTTGGATATATCGACGAATTACTAACAACAACCCGCATCGAAACAAAAATTTTTACAATTCTGCCGTTGATCCTCTCCATGACATTTGTCCAAATCCTGTACTATAAGTTAAGCTTCCACCAAAGTAATCTGCTAATGGCAAAGGACCAGGTCCACCAGATTGCGTCTGATATTGGCCTTGAATGTAATGATTAAGCTCTTCTTGAGTATCGAAGATCATGACCATGAAGGGCGATCCTGGGACATGTTCACCTGACCACTTCACTTCCAACCGATAGTCACCTGGTTCTGTGGGATCATATTTGCACAGAATTGTTCGGTCCTTCTGACTTTCACGTTGCATTTCAACTCGGAAAGCACCTAGCAAATGTATACAAAACATTTATTTTTATGATTCAGCAAAATAAAGAGGTATGCAATCTATATACACTGGTGTAAGAAATTAAGAGAATTTGCAGACTTGGTCGATTATCTCTAGAACTACTGTACTTATTTTAATGAAATTTGATATGTACATACATTGATACAATACAAAACAAATAACCATTCAATAATTGTAATACACACGCATGATTGTGCATAACACCCGTTGGAGTCGGAAGGTATGAAACAGCGGTTGCAGAATAAACAAAAAATGGGTTAATAGATGGGTTAATTTTGCAGCAATCGGTTAATTTCAAATTGTAACAGTAAAAATGAGTAACCACCAACGTTTAGATGATGTAATGAGGTGGCGAATTGTGGGGAGGCTAGAAGCAGGCCAATCTCAAGTCCAAATTTGTAGAGAGTTCAATTTAACGCGCAGCGTCGTGTGTAACGTATGGAAACAGTTCCAGGATACCGGATCCATCGAGAGAAAGCCTGGGCAAGGTCGCCCAAGAGCCACGACGGCAAAAGAAGATCGCCATTTGTCGATTATAGCGAGGCATAACAGGAGTACTACAGCTTCTCAGCTCTCTCGTGACTTGTATGCAGCCACAGGAACCCGTGTATCAAGGGTGACTGTTTCCAAATGACTTCATGAGAGAGGGTTGTTTGCAAGAAGACCTGCTGTTTGCGTCCCGCTCACTTCTACGAACAGAAGAATCCGTTTATCATGGTGCAGAGAGCATAGAGATTGGAGTATGGATCAATGGGCGACCGTTCTCTTCACATATGAGCCCCGGTTCAGCCTAAACACCGATTCTCACCGTACGTTCATATGGAGAGAACCAGGGACCCGCTACCTACCCTCTAATGTCCGCGAAATCGACCATTATGGCGGAGGAGGTTTAATGGTCTGGGCAGGCATCATGTTGGATGGCCGCACACCTCTCCATGTCTTTGAAAGAGGCACTGTGACTGGTGTGAGGTATAGGGATGAGGTCTTGGAGCCCTATGTTTGCCTTTTCAGGGGTGCAGTTGGCCCTGAGTTCAGTTTAATGGACGATAACGCGAGGCCACATAGAGCTCTTCTGGTCGACGAATTTCTAGAGAGTGAGGATATTCGCCGGATGGATTGGCCAGCCAGATCTCCATACCTTAACCCTATAGAGCATGTCTGGGACGCTCTGGGAGGGCAATTGCAACTCGCAAACCCCCTCCAAGAACCATCCAGGGAATGAAAACAGCGTTGCAGAACGAGTGGGACCAGTTGCCACAGGAAATGATAAACTGCCTTATTTCAAGTATGAAATCACGCTGCGAGATCTGTATATCTGTAAGAGGGGACCATACTCCCTATTAACCTATCTATTTACCCATTTTTTGTTTATTCTGCAACCGCTGTTTCATACCTTCCGACTCCAACGAGTGTTACGCATGATCATGCGTGTGTATTACAATTATTGAATAGTTATTTGTTTTGTATTGTATCAATGTATGTACATATCAAATTTCATTAAAATCAGTACAGTAGTTCTAGAGATAATCGACCAAGTCAGCAAATTCTCTTAATTTCTTACACCAGTGTATATAAAACAGTTCCGTAACTGACTGACAGATAACGCACAGACCACACCGCTGGACCAAAAGGGCTGAAATTTTGCATGGCAATTTTTCTTATAGTGTAAGGGTGCACTAAGAAAGATTTTTGAAAAATTCTTCTTAATTTTTTTAAATTAAATTTTTAAGCTTTTTTGTAAAATTTTTAAAAGTTTGTATTTAAAATAATAATTTGAGGGTTATAAAATTTATATCACGAGAAATATCATAAAAATTCCTTTAAAATGAATTCTTTTTCGAATCTTTACCTCCATTTTCTGATTTTTGATGAATTTTTAAAGATCAATTTTTAGAATTTAATTTATTAAATGCTGATCACGTGGTTTCTTTTCTTTTTGTGATACTTTAAATTAATTTTACGCCACGTGCATAACAACGAAATAAATTGACAAAAGAAATATTAAAATACAGTAAAAGATAAAATTTAACCACTAGACTAATTGAGATGGAAGTTTTTTAAGAATTTAATTCAAATTAGTATGTTTTATGGATATTAAACATACAAATTAATTGCATACATTGACCGTTGTATTTAATTTGAATATTTTCTTCTACATTATTTTGTCTATAAAAATATCCGTTACGATTTTTTTTATAAATGTATTTTTGGTTTTTTTTTCTTTTTTTTTTTTTTTAGTGGAGGAGGGGCATTATTTGCATACATTGGCCTTTGTATTTATTATAATTTTTTTTTGTTTTCTTGGGGCATTAATTGCATACATTGACCGTTGTATTTAATTTGAATGTACTCTGTAGCGAAGCACGGATATTCATCTAGTAAAATATAAAAATCTTCAATGACTAATTTACAGTGTTTAAAGTTGTATCAAATTATCTCACCTTTGATTTTCATAAATAAATATCACTATCATTTAAATATAAATAAGAATTTAAAAATCTCTCTTAATTTGAGGTGTATGGTTTCAACAAAATAAAATCATGTAATAAAAATAAATTTAATGACTAATTTATAACAGACAAATGTCATCATTGGGACATAACTGACGATCATGATATTAGTAGCAGTAAGCATAACAATGTCTTTTTGAATCATCTTTGTTGTAAAATAAGTACAGTCGAACCCCTTTATAACGAACTTCAAAGGACCAAAGGTTTTGTTCGCTTTATCCGGTGGTTCGCTATATCTGAACCTTTAAGAAAAATGCTAGAGTTCACAAAATGTATAACTCATTACTTGCAATGTGTATTCAATAATGATGTATTAAAAAATAAAATCTATTAAAAATGATCATTAATGAATTAAATCGACTAAAACGATTACATTAAACTGACACGATGCTAACTAAATTACGTACAATAGGAAAACGGTGGGACCAAAATTTGCGTTCGTTGTATGCCGGGTTCGCTATAACGGAGTTCGACTGCATTTCTTTTGCATTATGAAAATGTGACTTTAACCAACAAACATATTCCTCTTAACAAGTTTCCTTAAGTATCCAACAAGAATGGGTTGTGAAAAAGTTTTAAGAAAATTACTTGTGAAAAACATACCTTTCGGTCCTCTTATTCGGACTGTAAGCTGACCAGCACCAGCCCCTCTTGTGTCACATATAAATCTACTCTGATATGTAGCAAGAACACCAGGCTCTATTCCGGGTCCATAGACTCTAACCTTAGAGGCATCGGGAGCACCAGCAATGCGTATTGTAAATGGACTACCTGTAATTTTAGAAATTCGAAACAACAAACGTTTAATGAAATCGTACAGAAAGGAGTATACGATCATCTAACATGACAATATATATTTTGAAAATGTTATTTTAGCGAACTACTAACCAGCCACTTGGACTTTGATAAATAAATAAGTAGTTGTGCTGATGAAAAAGTTTTCAAGATAAGAAAATACAAGGCTTTGTAAAATGGTTTAATAAATTCTAACAGTGTATTTGTACTGTGCAGAAGACGGTTGTTCATTTATATTTAACGTAAAAAGTTATTAACAAATGAAAGGAGTCAAATTACGGAAATTCACACGTCTTGATATCCACTCACAAAGAAACAGATTTAAGATTATTTTGATTATAATTTAAACGTCAGACTACGGAGGAAACTGAAAAACTTATATTTTTTTTTTAATTTAATGGAAAATCGAACTTAACAAAATTGAACTTATGTAGTAAAAAAATTATAAATTTAGTAAAATTATTTTAATTTATTGATTAAATCAGATATAAATTAAAATTAAAAAAGACCATGATATGTATTATATCTACAAAATAATTTTATTCAATTTCTTTCGTAGAAATGGCGTATAAAATTCTCGGTGATCTTTATATTTACGTGTAACGGTCCCTTTTTCTTTTAAGTATGAGTTTTCTTTTTGTGCCAAAGTAAGATTATTAAGCACAGTCGATGTCTTCTCTGTCTGAACTTAATGTTAGCAGGAATGCAATCGATGGGATCTGCCGTATCAAAACTCTAAGTGTACATGATTCCCATTTAGAAACAATAATCTCTCCATAATGTTATAAACTTTAGATAGAATAAATGTTGAACATTTTACTAATATACACACATTATATGAGAAAATACAATTTTAAGATGTTTTCTATACATTGTATACACCTTAGTTATTAATAAGAAACTACACACAAAAGAGTATTTCTGAAAAATATAAGTAAATATTACCTGGAACGTGTTCACCACCATACTTTATGGTTAAAACATGGCGGCCACCCTCTTGTGGTTTTAAATACAAAGTAAATGTACCATCTCTATGATCATAAAGCTCACAATAAGCAACTTTGTGGGGCCCCATGCAGTGAGCAGTCAGTTCCCCTATAACGAAGTATGGTTTTAAATTCATAAAGGTTTACTAAATAATAGGAACCAACATTAAAAAAAAAATTATGTTTGATTGGCAATATGGTTAGACCTTAAAAATTTAAAAGGCATTTCCTCACAAAGAAATTATTAATTGCATATTATTTATCATTAAAATTTCAATGTTTTAATTATATCATATGAGTTTTCAAATCCAGGGATTTCTTACATTTACAACAGAAATGTGTACTAAGACATACCAGGTCCAGCTTTACGTGTATCAATAAATGCTTTAATTTCTTTGCCAACTGTACCACCCCGAAGTCCGTCACCTGAACACATAACTTTCTGTGAATCGCATGCAGCTGTGACTGTTACTTTCAGAGGACATCCCTTCACTTGACGCTCAGACCACATTACGTTCAGAAGATAAGCCCCTAAATAAAAGCAGGTGTTAGTGGTTGAGATACCTGCATTATGGGGATTAATACAAAAACATTTTTACCTAAATGGTGGGAAATGTTTATATCACTGATAGACAGAGTGGAAGAATTATATCCGCCGTATAAGTCTCAATTTTATTAACCATTGTTTTAGACCAAAATGACTGAATGTAAATAGAAGGGTTCATGAAATCCCCTTATTAGACTAGCGAGGGTAATTTAAGATAAGTTTACAAGAACTGAAGTTAAGCCCTTAAATTTCATAACTCTTTTTTTCCTATTTTCAATGGCTAGGACGAAATTACAAAAAGATGGAAGTACAACACTAAAATAAAGCATTAAAAAGGAAAAGATAAAGAAAAACGAAAAACGAAAATATAACCGAAGTTATTGCTCCATAACATTTCTCGCTTTCCAATATATGTATACCTCTGATTCTCCCTGTAATGATTTGCAACGAAGGAGATGTTATCTATTCATAGTATCAGGCTGTTTACAAAGAGGCCAGACAGTTTCTTTGGCCATTCCAATTCTGTACAGATGTGCAGCAAGGCATAATGTGCAGTTATAAGGCGGAACATTGAGTTGATGTTCGCCCTCTTAGACTGTGACATACCTCGTGCATTCCATTCAATATGTATTTATATTCAAGTTTGAATCCATGGATCTTCCTTGAAAGCAACGAAAATGTGATGAAACAGGAGACCACAAGCCGATAACTGAAGACCACTTTGACATCAGTGACGTAGCTCAGATTACACAGAGTGTTGGGTTAGGTCTAGTATGCACCCATTTCATAACATAATTGGTTTTAAAGGCCTAGAAGCTATTTCTTCTTCCAGGCACACTTTTCAAAAACTTTGTTGGTTAAAATATAGACTTCCTTGTTGAAAATATCGTGAATGCGTTTTATAATTAAAGCTACGAAACATTGTTTGTAATTAAAGCTACGGAAAGGACGAAAATTTTGCCCTTCCACAATACAAGTTGGATATGCCATGGTGGGGTGACCATAATAAGAGCGGAACCTACATCATGACTCCTGGGCACTCTAGAAATAGCTAATACGCCATCTTATATAATTTTAACTGTTTTTCCATAAGTAAGACAACTACTTATAAAGGACTTTATCAGGATATCTAATTTATAAGTGAATCTAGTTGACAAAGTACAAGAAAAATATGAAGTGATAGTCCCACAATTTTGAAATTTTGAGTATCATAGCCTATATCTCCCTTTAACTATGCACCTATCCTTTCATGCATAAGTACAGAACAAGTGTTAGTGATGTTTTCATTAAGTAAGACTACTGCATGAGGCTAAACAATTTTCAAATTAAGCAACATACAATTGTGTCAAGGGAATACATTAATTAAACTCTAGAAGAAATTCTATTAAACATTCTAACACCATTTTATAAAACTGGAAACTAATATTTAAAAATTCAACAGTTAACCTAAAATACTAGGTGTGTGTACAGAACTTGTAAACATTATTTCCAAGCGGTATTATCGGTACAGGTATATCCGCCTTCACACCTCCAAGGCTAACTTCTGGGGAACCTATAATAAAGAGTTTTTAATAATGGATTAATTGCAACTTCATAAAAAGAAACAACATATAACTACATAATCGGACCCTGTATATATTTAGAAAAATGTGCAACTCAAATGTCAATCTTTCATTAATTTTTTAAATTGTTAAATCATAGGAAGAACAATACCAGGACCAGCCTCGAACCATCAATAATGAATTCCGCTCTTCACCGACTTTAGCACCTGTTAATCGTGACCTTCAATACAACCCGTGTATGATCTGGTGTTGGACCAACTTCTTCAGCATAAGCAGGGCCAATGGTGAAACAGGCAAGGGTAAATCAGCAAAGAATACATTAACTTGATTTTCCCCTGTTGTTTCAAATTAAAAACATAAGAAAAAAAACCTAGTCGTAATATCAAATAGCAAAATGTCACAATAAATTAAACTAATTTTTTAAACAGAGATGCATTAAGTGGTTAAAACGTTAAAATCACTTGCATTCAAAATTGCAAGCAAAATATGGTTATCTAATATGAGCATAGTTTAGGTGTAAATTTTTTAATGAAATGTATTTCACCTGTATTAATTGGCTTCCAAAATTATAAACAAAATATTGTTTAACTAAATATAAGTTAAATGAGCATTAGTTTGGGTGTAAATTTCCAATGAAACATATTTCACTGTATTTATTGGCTTCAAAATTACAAAAAAAATATTGTTTATCTAATTATAAGTTAAATGAGCAGTAATTTGGGTGTTAATTTCTAATGAAACGGATTTCATTGTATTTATTAGCTTCAAAATCACAAACAAAATATTGTTTATCTAAATATAAGCTAAATGAGCATTAGTTTGGGTTTAAATTTAAAATGAAACTTATTTTACAGTATTTAATGACTTATCTCTTACAAATCCCTTCTCAACTTGTTCCCTGATTAAATCTCAACGTAGTCACTGATTAAAATTGATTTCAGTGCATTAGCAATTAGATCCTACCATTAACCAGATTTGTATGTAGCAAAGTCATCTCTTTATAAGGCTTTGTTGTAGCCAAAATACTTAAAACTGTATAACTTAAAAGTACACAAGAAATAATTTCTGTAAATAAATATAAAAATTACCTTTTTCTTTTGGAGTAAATAACAAATGATATCTATGACTTCCAGACTGTTCAAATTTAGAAGGAAACAATTCCGGAGGGACCCCTAACTTCACCCTTTGGCTTTCCTGAAAAGTAAAAAAAAGGGGGGCGTTTATAAATTGTCTAAAATGAAACATGTTGATCCAGCGTTGTTACCTTATAAAGCATCACAAAGCCATTTTTCCCTAAAAATGGAATATAAAATATCCTCTGTGTTTTAAAACATAAAAAAATAATTTAAAGTTTTTCATAAAAGAATATATTGTTAAACTATGTCTAGAGAAAAATTTCAAGAAATCCTGAAGATATCTTTAAAAAAAGCTATGGCTTCAGGTAATGGTTAAGTGAAACTAATATTGGAATGCCATATAGCCGATATCAAAGCAATCTATTAGAAAACTAATTGGATTTCAGAATACGAAAGATCAGTTTTGAACTGTTTAACTTGACTTTATTGTGTGGTTTTTCTCCGAGAAAACTCTTCAAAACTTTTGAATGTCTAATTCCTAAATTTTCTGTGACACCACTATTACACTCAAAGTTGTTTCCTTACAGACGAAATAATTTCATTATCTGCATCTACTTCCCAATAAATCACGTATAGTTTAACTTCTTTAAACCCAGTGCTCTCGATTCTGCATAGCTAAAATGTAAAAGTATTTGTAAAGATACATAGATGCCACATTGCTAGTATTTTAAACTTTATTACATGAGAGGCGTTCAAACTATATAGGAAAATTAAGTTCTAATAAGCGCAGCTGAAGACGAATGGACATAGTGCGTGCAATGTCAATCAGGATAGCTACAAGCATTTCAGCAAAAAAAAAAAAAAAATGCTCAGCTAAAAAGATGCAAATAAATTGTTTACCTGGCCCTGGCATCAGATACATCGAAAGGTATGCGTTTTTCTTCCCCAACTATACGAGGTATATGATTCTGTTCATCAACTAAATTTTCTAAGCCTCCAATAACTCTCATTTTGTTAGTGTTGATAACTCGTGGATGGTATGGGCTACCTGTAAAAGCAAAAGTCTAAGATAAATAAGAGTTCCTTTAATCAAAAATATACCGTGGTATCGTATCAAAAGTATAAGTGTTCGCCGGGATTTGAACGGAGCACCTCCAGTCCAAAGCCCAACTCTCTACCACTAAGCTACCGAAGGGCTTTTCATAGGGCAATATCTTCTAATAAAATTAAAAGGATGAGGAAAATAGAGTTCATTTAAAGTAAAATATGTAGTTGAGAAGAATATAGAAAAAATGATATAGGCTCTAGAGTAGTTTAATAACTTTAATTGTATATAAGTTTTGGATAAAGGCATTACTTTAAACTCTTTAGAGAATTAGAGAATGTTCTCTTTCCCATACACACAGCCCCAATCCCTTTTTTTTATTATTTTTATCATCTAGATCTAAAGAATTAGTATGTTCTCATATTTTATCTGAAGCTATCTAGTACAACAGAAGATAATGAATCAGATTTATTTTAATTTCAATTTCGTTATGTGAATATTACAGCTAAGTATCTAGATAACTATTTACACTTATTTTTTCTTTGGATTTCCAAGGAAATGAAGACACATTATAATTATATCTTTATTTTAGTTTAGATCAAAATTAATACTCACAGTGCAGTATCATGTATGGAAAACCATGTCGCAAGTTTTTAATCGAGAAGTTAGCAATTCGATCTTTTAAAAAAACCAGTTATAAACAGGCCTTTACGATATTTGATGCTTATCTTGGGTTATTAATATTAATAAACAGTAACACTATAGGAAATGGCCTCATGTCAAGTACGATGCCAGGATATATAGGTTGTTTATTTACACACTAATAAAAGTCATCAATTGACCTTTCAGTAAAATGACCACTTGGAAAACAGTGAAAACTTTTTAAATAATCGGGAGATTTTTTATATTATGAAGGTTTATCTGGACATTAACTGGCTAAAGTTTGAAATGATTGTACCATAAATCAATCTAATGCTTTAACTCACTTGGTATTCTTTGCTGTTCCATAAAATTTTGATGTCAAAATATCCAATCTCAAGAGGTACATAAGAAACTGTATTATACCCTTCTTCATTTTCTTCGATGGAAGCATCAACTTCCGTTTCAGGACCTAAAATGTACAAGTAATTTCATACATAGGATATTTTAACAGAATTTCTTAAATTCAAAAGCAACTGGTTATACTCAGCAGCAATATCTGCTTCAAAGAATAATCTCTGTCAGTGGTGTTTTTTTAATTAAAGAAAAATACAATGCCTGTTGTTATATATTACATTAAATTTCAGTCACGATTGCATGTTTTACTGGTAATTTTAATTGGTTGAATATTTGTGCCTAGAGATGCCCGGTGGTCTTCTGTTCACTAATTACCTCAAAGTGATTTGACTGTTGTGCATTCTTGATATCATTAATTCCTAAAAGTTACACATACGCACCACATAATCTTTGGATATCTTAAGGAACCGACAGCAAGGGTAATCGGGCCATAGCGCAGTAAGCAATAACATTGCAACAGAATCGCTGAGGTCTATTATTCAATGACACGTTGTGTCCTCTGCACCCCGTGTCATTTAAAAACAAACAATGGTAGATGATTAGCAGAGCTTTCTCAAAATGACGATATGTTACGTACTTAAACAGTCTCTTCGATGAAGTGAATGCAAAACATCAAATCCGCCACAGAAGGCCATCCCAGCATTGACTTTATTGAGACCATAATGTGCGCAATTATCCCCCCCCCCCCTCTTTCCCGCTAAAAAAATGCTCTAGCTTAGAAAGTTCAATCATTATTTCTTTTATTCTTGCTCATTTTGCATATAAAGTTCTAGAAAACTACTTTTTTTTTTTACCAGAATGTAAACTCAAAAGTTTGAAATCTAGCGTTTACTGTACAATGTTTTAAGCTTATAATGAAGCTAAGGAAGTTTATAGGAAGAAAGACTTTAATGCCAGCGATTATGAGCAAATGGTAAGAGTACATATCAAATTTATGTTAAAATTGGTTTTTGTATCTGGAAACCAATGAAAAACGCTTAGGTAAATGGTATTTTAAACTGTAGTTCCGTTTGTAACAAACATAGTTATTGGCAGATCCATTTAGTTACTTGCCTAATGGATAAGATAGAATTTCTACAGGAAATAATCACATACCATTAATTGTGACTTGTGGATGCCCCCAAAGTCCCTTTGCTTGTATTTTAAACGATGTGGTACTTCCAACTTGTGCCACATACAGACCAGGTCCATCGACTTTTGGAACTCCACTCTCTTGAGCAATGAAAGTTACAGGACTGCCTACATGTAGAAAAAAGAAGAAGATATTACAGAAAATTGAAAGAATTTAAGTAACAAGAAGGTAAGAAAAATAATTATATTCATTGTGAGTCTACTTTTTATATTAATTCTTATATAAAGAATCATTCTAGCTTTCATAAAGTGTTTCCACTAAAAATTATTGTTAATTTAGTTATATTTTTGATAATTGACTAAAGTTATATTTATTATGCCATAAAAAAGAGTTTTACCTGGAACTTCGACACCTCCATAAGTTATAGCTATTTTGTATTTCCCTGGTACTGTAGGAATGAATTCTATTAATTCACCTTCACCATCAGATGTACCTTTTACCTCAATGGGTAGATGCCTTCCCAAAGGACTTGTCACAGTTACATCCAGTTCAGCATATCCAGCATCTTTACGATTTACTGTGAAATAATTCAGAAATGAATTTAATTAAATAAACTGCACTAGAAAATCATTTTGTTTAAAAAGGTATATTGCTTCTTCTTAACAACCACAAATTAATAAGTCTTATGCCAGTTTAAAAATTCTATTAAAATTGACCATATATGATTGGTTGAAAACCATTTGGGGGCGTTCCGGTTACATAAACAATAAAGTTTCTTTTACGCTGCTTTCAGGACTACAGAGAAAAAAAAATACTGTATCACTGAATAATAAGACATTTAAGTTGGACTATTGCAAAATCTTAATAAATAAAAAAATATTTCAAGGAAATAACGAGGAAAAAAATCTACTTATTGATGAAACTTTCTAATTTTTATTCACCCATTTTCAAAGGCTATAAATTTTTAGGTCTGTATAGTAGATAAATTAATTGCCCTTTTAAAATCGTAATAAAAAATTTCTTCATTTGCCTGAATTGAAATATAAGGCCAAATACATGAGATAATTTAGCTAAAATAACGTTTTTAAAAAATAAAATTATTCCATTTTTACTTTGGGAAGGATATTTATTGAAAATAACTCTTCCTCACAACGCCGAAGTAGATCAGTTAGCAAAATATTGACCACAAGGTTACGAGATAGCAGTTCAGTCTTCGACTCAAACAAGTGGTTATTGCAGCTCTTCGTAAAGAAATGATACGTTCTCTGGTTTGTAAGGATTTTTTAGCATGTACTATGAAGACTTAATTATTCAAAGTTATTTGTCCCATATTTATTATGTAATTTAAGTTATAATTAACTAAATAATTTTAAAGTGTTGAAAATGCAAGTGCAACTTTAAAACTAGGTAGCTAGTGAATAGAATTCTCTTTTTTCCCCCAATTGGTCATGATTGTTTTCGTGCTTTCTATCATCTTTATTTACCATCCAAGACGTCGGAAGTTATGGATAACATTTTAGATAATCGTCAAATGTCCACTGTCGTGTTGCTACATCCAGTTTTTATTTCATTTGGGCGCGTATCGTAAAATATTTTGGTTAGTACTAATTATTTTTCTTAGAATTTATTTGGGTGCGTTATGTTTTAATAATTATTTTGTTGAATACAGCCCAAAGCCCTGAATGTCGAATTTAACAACCGAACAAAAACCAATAAACTATTCTCAATTTTAGATCCTGAAATTTAACACCAACAACTTTCAAACTAGACAAACAAATAGATTTTAACATAACAAAACTTAGTTTATTTACACACTTAATATTTACAAGTAACAAAAAGAATCTTTCATTTCCCAAAAACAATGCACAAAATTCTTATTTTTCCCAAATTGTATTTATTATTACCTTGCCAAGGTTAGGGAGCGTCCCGAGCGCAAAGACAAAATAAATTTAACTCTTAGTTCAACACTAAAAAACACCTTCTCACAAAAAAACTAAATTACCTAGCCTGAATCAGGGCCCGATTTAGAAAATTCTTGACTATAGGCACAACTTGGAATGGGGGCCCCCTAAAACTGATGTGGGCGTAAAATTTCTAAAATTGACACACACAGAAAAAATAATCATGAATAATTGTGAAAGTACCATTTTACAAAGAAGTGGCGATTTCAAGCGTAGAAGCCTAGAACATTAGCAAATAACAAAAAGCAATACAACATATTAACTTTATCATTAAAACACCAATACAATGCAACCAGAAAAGCTTATTAACCCCTTATATGTACGATGGCATACATATGATACATATAACTATACATATGATGAACCAATCAATCACATTTGAAAGGATATATAAAAAAAATTGCTATTAAAAAAGGTAAAATTAAAAAAAAATTGAATTGGGATTTTTTCTTTTAAAATAAAATTTTTCGGGGCCCCCAACATTTGGGGGCCCCTAGGCCCGGGCCTACCGGGCCTAATGGAAAATCAGGGCCTGGCCTGAATTGGAACTGAACAAATCAAATTTGAGATTTAACACTCACCCCAATTGCTTTTCATCAACTCACGTTGCTATCTTGGCCTTCTCGCCTCGCCGAGGGTTCGGGGTCACAATACTAAACCGGGCAGGGGGCTATCTCTGTAGTCGTGCTTTCCTTGGCGCGTACCTTCACTATTTTGCACTGGCGATGGGAATCTCTTCACGTCGTGAAACGGGGCGCTGGGCTCTCCTCGTCGTGTAACTTCTCGATTTCGTTCTCGATGGGTATTTGCTTCTCGGCTGTGGCACGGGAGCTGGGTCTCTTGGTCTCTGCTACAATCTGAATGCAGACCTCTCTATTTTACTTGGTCAACGCAATTCGTTTTCTATAAGCTTATCGTATCTGCAATCTGGGGAGCACTTCTCGCTACACTCGCAGTGGCCGTAACAGGTTTATGTGGAACCCTCAAGTCCACTTAAAGTGTATCTTTTTAAGTGGTACTGGAGATGGGGACCTACAACTTCCCCGATCAAGACTCTCTCCACTCTCTTTCAAACTCCTTCTATATATTTTATTTTAATCCACTTTCACACTTATGACTCCACCTTCTCATAAACTTCAATCAGCCAATCAGGACACAGTAAGCTTTTCATTCGCTATACTCCCTTCATACTTTCTCATTGGCTTCTGAACTTAAACCTCACGCCCTCACTGCCTGCCCATTTCAGACCACCCAAGAATTGCACGTGGCGATGGGGATCTCTGTATACCATAAATTCAACATAAAAGACCTTTGTAACAAGATGTCACTTTTTGGCTCCGTCAACTAATCTATGTCACCAATCTCAGATCTTCCCATCTTCAAATCTCATAAAGCTGTCTCGCACGGGCTACGTCCTAAATAACACTATTTAATAATTACTGTCGGCGTTAAGTTTGATTCAGGCCTTTTATCACCAACATGTAATAAAGCTAGCTTTTTATTTAAAAGCACTTTACTACATCCACCATTGCAAGTTAGCGTAAATACTACGAATAACAAATGATAATACTTGCAGTTTGCCTCGAGAAAATCAGGTTATCCATTAGAAAAAAATTTCCTCGCTACGGAAAATACACTCATGGACAAAAAAATTAGCGCACCAAGAAGGAGTCGTCAAAATGAAACAAAATTTTACATACGTAATGACTACTTTAATATAAGTAAATGATAAGAAAATCAAAGAAAAAGAATAATTTATTTCAGAGAAAAAGGCAAAAGAACGGAGGAGTTAATACTCCGTTGGAACCCCTCTAGCGCGAATGCACGATACGATACGATCGGGCATTGAGTCATACAAGTTCTGTATGATGTCTTGAGACATTTCGTTCCATATTTGCTGTAACCTTGCCTCTAGTTCGTTCAAACTCGTGGGATGCCCAACTCGTCGTCCCAAATGATCCCAGGACATATGCTCGATTGGAGACAATCTGGGGATCGGGCAGGCCAAGGAAGGGTAGTACAGTGCGAGACAGTCTTTTGACACCCTTGCCGTATGAGGCCGAGCATTTGTCTTGTTGAAACATGGCTCCTAAGAGCCGTTTGCGTGAGAGGCAACACATGTGGTTGCAGGATTTCATGAACATACCGCTGGGCTTGTCATGGTTGCCACTGAACAATACTAGGGGTGACCGTGTAATTGTAGGCAATGGTGCACCCCATACAATCACACCAGCTGTGGGAGCGATGTGTCGCTGTACAGCAAGGCAGGATTGAAGCGTTCACTCACGGGCCTCTCCATACACGAACACAATTGTCCATCACTGCCGAATTGAATCTGGATTCGTCGCTAAAGACGACCTGGTTTCCATTCCGCTGCAGTCCAGTTTCCTCGTGCGCGGCAAAACTCCAAACGGAGGCGTCGATGGTTGGCGTCAAGGGCAAGCACACGCAATGGCCCCGCGATACCAACTGTCCCTTCAGCCAGGGCGGCCTTCGTATGGTTCGAGAAGACACAGAGGCCCCTAGTGAAGGTGCTACCTGTGACTGGATGGCGGCCCGATGAAGCAGTTGGCTGTAACGCGTACATTTCTTACGATGTGGCGGTCCTTCTCGACGACTGGTCTGTCGAGGGCGTCCTGAGCCTGGTCTCGTGTACATGACATCTCTCGGGTCCACTGGTCCCAACCACCTCCTCACAGCACAATCAGAGCGGCCTAATTGACGACCTACTCGCCTAGCTGACCACCCAGCTTCCATCATCCCGACGATTCTCCCCCCTCTCAAACTGCGACAAACTGCTTATATTTGTCTTCGAACACGGCGTAATGACATGTCTATCTCAGCTCTTCCTTTGTAAATGATTCAGCACACTCAAACAAGCTTTGGTTACCTGTTTTATACTCCACAGAGTACGATGTTGAACGCCCTCTACCGGCCTATAACGTAATGCGCAATCAAGCTGCATTTCTAATCATTTGCATATCTCCCCGACATGTACCTTCATTGCAAGTTTCGTTACGATCCCGCAATTATTTCTTGGTGCGCTAATTTTTTTGTCCATGAGGTATATAGAGTCTCAAAAAATATAACTGAAATCATAAAGCGTTAATTTTAGCTAAAGAGATCCGAGAACTCAACGATTTCGTATAACCGTTGAAAAATTTATGTCCAAGATGCATACAAATGATGTACTACTGTATACTGAAATCAATATACTATTATAAGTACATGCATTAACACTTAGCAAAAATAATATAATTGTAAGCACAATAAAATATTTTTGTGTTGTAGTGTTAGAAATGTCTTAAAATATTCATGATATATTTTACTTTTTTTCACATAAAAGATTAGTAAAATGCAGATGTATGATACCCACAAGTTTACGTTCATTGATCCTACGTGTACCTTCCTGTACGTTCAGCAATTCCTGGCATGATATTAAGCAAGATACTTTAGCTCTCATGCAATTTTAAAAAGTATAAAAAATTATTACTTACAAGTAAAGGATATTTCTTCCCCAACGGCAAATGTGGTCGTCTTAATCTTTTGCAAAGCGACCTTGGTAGCATCAAATACTTGGCATGAAAATGGTGATCCAGTAATTGGTTTACCGGCATATAACACTTCTATTTTATGAATACCTACAAGTGATATTTAATATTACAAAAATGCAAAAATATATAAATATAATTAAAATTTAATACAAATGGAAAAATATTAAATATTGAAAACTTGGAATATCCAGAAGTCAAAAATATTTCGATTGAAGCTTATAAAGTTTTAGCGAAAATAAGACTTGCAATGACATGTCATTATTATGAAAGAATAATATAAGTTCATGACAAACTCATCCTTAAAGAGAGGCATATATTACTTTCTAAAATAAGGAAACTATGCGTAAAAATTATGTCCAGTTTGATTCTCAAAAATTAAAATGGAGTTTCGTTTTTGCTGCTTTACACAGTGTGAATCTTTGTATTGAAGCTGTAAATGGAATAGATAACGCTAAATTTTAGTAGAAGCTAGTGAAAATCTATTTTAACTTGAGCAAGTAAAATAATACTTTAGGCAAGTAATTACCTTACCTAATTAAAAAATACTATGTGTAATAAAATCTATTTATTATTTAAAATACCATATGTGTATTTTGCTTATGACATTAAAGTGATTTAAATCTCTATGCGCATATACATTTTCCTTTTCAACAGAAGTGTCATCATTCAGCGCAAATCTTGAAAGTATGAGAAAAAAAAAAAAAAAAAAATCTTGAAAGTATGAAAAGAAAAAAAAAATCTTGAAAGTATTGAGAAAGAAAAAAAAGA
Organism: Dolomedes plantarius; assembly: GCA_907164885.2. Taxonomy (NCBI): domain Eukaryota; kingdom Metazoa; phylum Arthropoda; class Arachnida; order Araneae; family Dolomedidae; genus Dolomedes; species Dolomedes plantarius. Next base: position 46,129,397 of record OU015494.1, read on the forward strand.
GAGAGAGAGAGAGAGAGAGAGAGAGAGAAAGAGAGAGAAGAGAGAGAGAGAGAGGGAACTCCTCTGAAAGGTTTTACGGAAAATGAAAGTTTGCCATTGAGAACTATGAGAAATTTTATCCCACCTGCTTGCTGAGCCGGCCATTCTGCCACAAGCTTCCATCTTTCTGTTGATAGCATTTTAAGGTACCGGTGAACCATGTGGAGCTAAAAGGCAAAGAAAATACAGATCAGCTCAATATATAAAATTTTTTACAAAGCAAAATGTTTAATTATTTAAGCTTACATTAAAAATACTAGAGGGAAAATCTTTTGATTTATATTGTGGCTAAAATATATAAAATTATGAACATAATAAATTTTGCAAAATTTCCTATAAAACAAGTACTAGAATATGTATGTTGCAATTATATATAATTGCACTTTGGATAAGATTTAAAATTTAAAAGCTGTTGCATCTTAGTTTAGTAAAAATGAAGGTTAAATTTGTTATGTCTGAAATTTATTTTTTAAATATGTACTATTGTCTTTTTAAGTGGCTAATACTATTAACACAAAGAAATATATCATAACAGTGCAATGAAATAATTTAGTTTTTATTTATTTCAATAAAACTCATCTACTCTCTACGGGGGGAAATCCTGAATTTAAATAAACTGTCTTGTGGAAAACTAGACAATTTTTTCTTCAATCTGTGATGCATATTATTTTTCCTATCATTATGATATGAAGTATTAATTTTAAAAGAGCATGATACTTATTATTTCTCTTTCCATGTATCATTTTGAGTAGATTATGAACACTTTTTGCTTATCAAATTATAAATAATAATGATATAAAAGCTATGAGTATGATATGAAGTTTTTATTTCAAAAACTATGAGGGTTATTTTTCGCTTTGCATGCATGCTATTTGAATAGGTTATGAACACTCTTTTCTTATCAAATTACGAATAGTTAAGATATAAAAGAATTAAAATAAATAAAATATGTTTCTTGTATTCTCTTTTGCCGAATTAAAGTCATCTAAATATTTCTAATATTAAAACAATTTATCACTGTTCATCATACTATCATCTATCATTTAATGTTAGAATCTACATGGTTGCGGATGATATATTGTGATCACATAGTACTGAAAACTATTAAGCATAGATAAACAAACAGATCAATTCTAATAGCTTATCTGCAAGAGTAAAAAATCTTTTTTGAATCTAATGATATTATGTTGCTCTTGTGACTGAATTCAGTCTTAAGTGTTTGATCTAAATCGTAAAACAGAAATATAGAAACTACGCTCGTTAAGTTTCTTTGTTAAACGCTATATGTGTCACGCATCTATTCACTCAAAGAACAATAAAAACTTTCTTTCAATAGGTAGTAAAATAAAATCAAAAGAGAAGCTCAATTTTACAGTCGTAAATATGCTCGTAAGAACTTACAAACAACAATAATGTCGAAATCCTTTGCTTCTCCGAACCCACCAGTCTCGATGAAAAAGGAAGACGTTTCCCCACAAGGACACGCTTTTAACCCTGAACCATGAGCTATAATTGAATGGCTAGGATCACGAATCTCCACAATCTGCGGACATCCTGAAATAAAATTAAAAATATATTTCAACGTGAGACTGAATTACCGTTCAAGACTTCATCCTTTTTATTCTGTAATTTTTTTTTCTCAAGCTTATTTTGGGTTTAAGATAATCTCAGTATACGTTTTTCTAGTTAAAACACTTTTTAAAATGAAAATTACTTTTCTAACAGAACTAAAAAATTACATTTGACTTCATAAATTACTTCTTCTGATACATAATATATCAATCTGCAAATAACTTGCTATTTCTCTCTTTACTGTATAATTTTTTAACCAACTAGTGTTAACTTAAGATTTAACTCTGTACTCAGAAGTGGTAGAAATTCATACCTATTACAGACAGAAGAGAACTAAGCTGCATACAATCCATTTTTAAACAACAATTTTCATCAGATAAATTTTTCCAGCTACGTTTTTTTTCTCCATCACTTGTAAGAAAATTTTACAACCAAAGCAGTTTAAGTTAATTCATATTTTGAAATCATCGCATAAACACAACATCTATTGTTTTATTATAGATATGGCTTAATAGCAATACTTACTCAACTTTAACTCTACGACTTAAGACCAAATGACTTAAACATTTTGGCTGTTCAATAGATACGGCAGGATATAGAAATATTTATTTACCTGGAGCCTGGTGGCCATTATAATATACATCGATTTTATGAGGATGATCCGTATGGGGAACATAGATAACTTCATATATTCCTGGAGTAATTTCCTTCATATCGTACTTGACATCCCTTCCGGAGGCTGTTATAGATAAATTTAACGTACCTCTTCCTGCTCTTGAAACGTCAACTAAAAAAATATATTTATATATCTAAGGTCGAAATACTTTTAAAAAATATATTATTAAACTTTAAAGGGAAATTTTCAATGTCTAAACTTAATTCTAATGTACTACTAAATGCTTAACTAAATTACAAAGTTCTCATCATTTCAGTGTTTTCAAAGCCTAGTAAACCCAAACCTGTAAATTTAAATTATCAAATAGGACTTTAACAGGTTTGAAAGAATTTGAAAGTTATCATATTGAAATAATGAGCACATGGATTCTTATAATATCCAATAACCTAACAAAAAAAACCTAATTGCTAACAAATTTTTTCTCAATAAAAATGGAGTAAAGAAGAAAAAGTAATAAAAAACAAAAATTTTCATCGTTATTTTAACCAACGAAAAGCAATTTTTAATGAAATAGCTGCTGTAATTTTAGATTAGTTTGGTTTCATATACTTCTTAATTTTAATATCATGTTACATCATTACATGCGGTAAAGAAGCGCTGATATTCTCAAATAAATAAGAAAAAATTACCTTTAAAAATTTGTTCTCTTCCAATTATGCCATCTTCTACATCAACGACTTTCACACGACTGGGATCACAAATTTCTACTAAAAATGGTTTAGTTGAAATTGTGTTACCGTGATAAATAACTTCCACTTTGTAGGTTCCAATTTCAAACGGTTGATACTCTACCCTGTGAGTTCCATGTTTCATGTTAATTACGGACACCGGTATCACGACTCCATTAGGATCTAAAAAAAGAGTTTAAATTCAAATACTGACATAATTCGAAAAAATCTTAAAATTGACTTAAAGTACATATATTCAATAAGTAACTAAAAATTTAGATTTTTTGGGATAGTATCGTAAAAGAACTTACATAGTCATGATTCACGATAACTAGGCGTCATTTTTCTTTAACGAATTAATTAAATTACTCACAACGATATTGAAGTCTTATTTAAATACTCGAACCACAAGTAAAAAAAATCTTACTAAAACTTTAAAAAAGCAATTTATTTATGAAATAATGCTGGTTTTTAAATTAACATTTTTTTATCCTAGATGCTTAAATGTATTAGGAATATATTTCCCTGCATAGTTCATAGCAAGGCTTAAATATTGCAAAGCCTTTAAATTGATGAGCAAATTTTGATTCCGGAAATTAGTAATAAATTTATAATACATACATTATAACATCGTTTGTGTAATAAAATAACTACATAATTTCTCCTTGTACGCCTCAAACCATGAGTCCAAATGAACCTTCTATTCATAAAAAAAATTTAAAATACATACCAGTTACTCTCACTTCAATATCTCCACTAAGTTCCTTAGTTTCTATTTCGAATACATTCACAGAACCAACAAGGCCTTGTTTTAATCCATCTCCTGATGCTACAACTGGAGTTTGACCTTTACATGATGCAGCAGAGTTAACTTCGATTTTAAAAGGACTTCCTATAAAGAGTACAAACGTATGTTTTGATAAAGAAGATTTAATGAATTAACTTTGAATGAACAAATTTAACCCCAGTTAACCTCGTCATCAAGTCAGGAAAGATGACGGTATTACTTTAAAAAAAATATCCTTTTTAAGATTAAATTTTAAAACTAATTTTTTTAAGAATATTTTATATATACAGTGGTACCCTCGACTTACGAATTTAATTCGTTCCATGACGGAGGCTCGTAACTCGAAATACTCGTATCTCGAATACATTTTCCCCATTGAAATGAATGGAAATGCCATTAATTCGTTCCGGGCTCCCCCAAAACACCGCAATTTTTTGTTACATGTTTTTAAATAAGAAAAATGTGCTTATAAACGACAAACATTGTATACAATAAACGCAATACAATAGAATGTACTGCAATAAATTTGTTATATTAAGTGTAATGTACAATATTTACCTTGGAGATCAGACTTGAAGGTGCTGGTGGAAGAGGAGAAGAAAGGCTGCACTGAAAAATTAAATCTTATTCGTTGATTTTTGACCTTTTCGCCCCGCTTTCCTCACTTTCACTTTTATTACCAGCTGCTCTCTTAAACTGAACGAGTGAGACACGGAAGCTGGGCGAATGTTGTATCGTTCACTGTGTGTGTAATGTCCAGATGCTTCTTTCTGAGAATCCGAAGAACGTTTTCTCAGAATCCGTAGAAGGGGGAGAGCTTTCGATTTTAGGACCAAGGTCATCCCATCCCCTAGACCCCATGGGGAGGTCCAGTGTGGGAAGGGAATTGAAGCTATCTCTCTGCGAGAGAGGTTGGACGCTGTTCGGTTTCACCCCGCATTTACACAGCCGCTAACGAGCCACCTGCGAACGACCAAAAGACATTCGGGAAACATTAGTCACGCTCCTGCATCGACGTGAATGACCGTTCTCACATTCCCGCCTCTTGCTGTTAAGAAGACTTCCCGTCGCAACTTCACGACTCCATTCACCCCTTTGACCTTCGACCCCCCTCCCCGTCGCCATTCGTCTCTTTGCGAAAAGCGATCCGGTCACTATTCCCCCTTTGACCCCTCCAACGTGGAGGAGACGTGCCCTCGTCCCTTTGACTCGGGCCAGAGAAACCGCTCCCGAAGCGAGCGCCACAATTGGGGAGGAGAATAGCAGGGTTATCGGCGAGGGCTTCGTTTACACATCCATCTTTCACTCTTCCCCTCTATTCGACTCTCCTCGTTCGCGGCTGTGTAAATGCGGGGTCAGAAGGTTTGGGCAGAGCAAGCTGTCTCGGGTGGTAATTGTTGAGTGTTAATCTCTCGGTTTAAGACTCGATAGTAGTCTCTGAATAATATTATACAATTGTATAATAATTGTACATAAAGGTTGCAAATATTATATGCTTCTTGGGATCTCATTTGATGAGCACATAACATGGCAGTCGCTGCTCAAACTGCGATGGAATATCTTAAGCTTGCTCGTAACCTGAATTTTAGCTCGTAACTGGAAGCAAAAAATCTACCGTGAGAATGTTCGTATCTGGAAACACTCGTAAGTCGAGACACTCGTAAGTAGAGGTACCACTGTATATATATATATATATATATATATATATATATATATATATATATATATATATATATATATATATATATATATATATATATATATATATATATAAAGAGAGAGTGAGAGAGAGAACTATAGATATAGATATAGATATATAGATATCATTTAGCTTAAATTTAGTATCCATCAATCTTGTAATATCAGTAATATTTGTTACGCACCTGGCACATCTTCTTCGTTAAAAGTAATATTAACGTAATGTGAAATTTTGTCTTGAGGAACGAAAGTCACGTCATAGAGACCTCTACTTCGCATTGATACTTCTGCTCGTACAGATGATTTTCTTGTAGTCACCACCAGTTCTAGTGTTCCTTCTCCAGCTTGAGAAGCATCAACTATTCAAAAATCATGAAACTACACGTGAGAATCGAAGCATATGCTCGAAATTCAAACAAAACTTCAAAGAGTAAAATAAAACACTGGAATCATACGTATTATTACAGTAATCGAATCATTAACTAGATCATACATCTTTGATAAAAACATCCTTTAGAGTTGAATACAAATATAGTTAATTTCTTTTTATGCTATTTTAAAAACAACCAAACATTATTGTATCTTTACCTTGAAATGTACATGGCTTTCCGATGATTCCAGGCGCAAGTTTCGAAACTTTCACTTTAGAAACATCGTAAACATTGCAAGTAAAAGGACTTCCAGGTAGTGGTACATCATCTAAAGTTACTAGAACTTGATGTGGACCTGTATAAAATACATTTTTTAAATTCAGTTACTAGTAAGTACAAGTTTAAAATAAGTGTGCTAAGAATGCGTATTCTAAAGGTATGTGATAATATCTGTTTAAAAGGGTCTTCTCGAGCTTACTCATTAGCAACACAAACAGAGTAATTCTATTTTATTTTCTTACATGACCAGTGTACAAATTTAAGATTAGAGTCCTTCAGAACCAACACTGCAACTTTACAAGCTAAAAGATTTTAAGTAATTATATCACTATGAACCAGGACGGCGAAAGTATTAATAAATAATTCTACTTGCTTAATATGTTGTATTACTATAAATTCGTAAAATTAACACTCCACGCTGCCTAATTTCGTTAATATTAAGATGTCTGATTTCACGGATTTTACTATTCCAACAGCTATTTCAATTCTTTGAAAAATATTGCTTGCGTGTCCCCAGTGAGAAGAGGTCGAAGTATTTTACATAATTCTCCAGAGGTAAAAGAGGTCAAATGAAAGTGATAGGGAAATAAAACTTTAATGCTTTAATAGTTTATTCGAAAGCTCTACACCATGTAAGGAACAAATACAGCTGAAATTTTACTATTAAGATGTAACCCAAAAATATTCTATCGTTATTCGTTTATGAAATGCCTAGGGACAGTTTGCTTTTAAGAACTTTCTGAAAGTAAAACTAGATAGAAATCCAAATTCAAATACTCTAATTGCTTCTGAAGATCCTGTTAGTAGAAACTATTTCTAGTAGAGACCCTTTCTAATATCATTCTATTCTATTTTAAAGCCATTGCATACCATGCATTGTTTTAGTCGGTAGTGCGTACCTACTACCATTGGCGACGTTTACATTAATTTTGATTCTGTAAATGCAATAACTTTATACTATCAAATCATTCAAGAGGAACTCTCCGGGGCCCTGCTTTTAAAACAGCATTTCCTACAGGAAATAGCATCGAATCTACTCTGCACATTAAGGAAACTATGGACAAACACAACATGTATCAGTAAGGTATCTATACTCGAAGATTTAGGTCTGTTTTGTATAACAACTTCCCTTTGCCTAATATCCAAGCCATAGATCGATTCTAACCAATGAGTCGCTAAGTAATCATTGTTTCATATTTCAAAGATTACTCGGGTCAAGATTTCAAACCTCGATAGTAGCAGTCAATGTCAGGGTTAAGAATGCAAGGCTCTCTGTTTTTTCTTGTATGTAATATTAACATACAGCTTTTCCTCTAAGTATGTCCTCCACCCGAGATACGTTGCTGTACCAGAATTCAGCCTTTATTTTCGAAGCCAACTAAAGTTATCAACGTTGAAGATGGAAAACCAAGCTACCTTTCTACCTACTCTTAAGTTCATAAACACAAAGTATTCCAGTTCTGTATTACCAAGAAATAGATATTAATCATTAAATAGTTATCCTATTCAATAAAGTTAATGAAAAGGACTCACCTTGTTCTGTCTCAGTCATAACTGGGACAGATCCGATGACCTATCGCATCGATGCTTCAAATGTGCTTCGAATCGTTGTAATCGTAGAGTCAAGTAACTTTAATTATTTTTAACATATAAAATGATCACGTACTTTAGAACTTTTATACATTACTATTGCTTTTATCCTAATTAAGCAGTTATCCAAAAATATTAGAGTTTGAAGATAGTACAATTGAAATAATTTTAACTTATCCAATAAAAAAATGTCAGGCGTAATTAAGTTCTTAAATATTTCCTAGTATAGTCAAACGAGGGATAAAAGGAAGGGCAACTGTTATGACTAACTGAAAATTAAATTATGTAAGCCATCAACATCCTACAATTGACAACAGACCAAAAGTCCAACCCGAAGGATAACTACTGTTAATGGGGTCAGTGATAAACCTACGCGTTAGGAATTTCCATTTTATGCCTTTTAATGTTATTTTCGTCGGCATTAAAAAAAAAAATCGCTGTGCTTTCATCTCTATAGGTAAAACGTTAATCTGAGCATTTCAGTCAAACACTATAGCGAATTATCTCTACTCTAAAGCTAAAATTGAATCTCCTTCTTACAGAGTATTGTACCAATCACGGTGAACTTTCTAAAACGGTAGTTCGATGAATTAGAATTTATAACCAAGGAAATTCAATTACGTATATAATTTACTTCCAATTGAAGTTAATATGAAAAGTACCATTGAACACCAATGGCTTAGAGGTTCCTCGATGTCTTATTTGAACTCTGACCTTTTATCGAAATCATTGTTTTTTGCTAGATATGCAAATGTATTAAACACAGCTCTGCCACACATTCACTCACAGTTTTTCCTCTCTCTTTAAAACAAATAGGATGACGAGGAATGAAATCAAAGTTGCATGCGTATGAACTAAAAGCGTAGCATAAGCAACCATCTCGTCAGAGACGTTAGTATTAAAGCTCCAGTTATCGAGCAAAGCAAAAGCAATTCCCTGATCACAGTCTAACCATTTTGAAACTGGTTGCTTGAAACTTTATTCTTTTACTTTATGAATTTAACGACAAAGATGTAACATGACCAACTCGCAGTTCATTCTCCAATCGTATCTTATCGTTAAAATTTCCCTTACAACCTCTAAGACATTCTGTAGCATTCCATGATGAACAACACTGAAATAAAATTTCTGATATTATGTGTTGCTGATATTATGCAAAATTGTATTTATTAAATACGATTCTTCAAGGTCAACGCATTGTCCAGTGTATGTGATACCGAGTGGTTGTAGTAGCTCAGTTTGACACACTGACATCGATTTCACCAATTGTATCTTGCCATAGCCTTTATGTTAATTTAACCACAGTTTTACTTACGAATGTATGGGAAAAACTGAGAAACGTTAGTTTAGAAATACTTTTGAGATTAACATGATGGTAATTTATCACTACTGTAACTTACCAACTTCTTGTGGACTAAAGCTTACATCAAACATTGTACTAGATGTCTTGTTAATCATAACTGGAATATATTTCGTTGTAGGACCTAAAAGAGTAATTTATATTTTAAAGAAATGGCATAAAGAGAGACTCAATACAGTTTTAAAAGACAGAAAAGGCCAAACTTTCCATAATATATTTTATGGGTACGACTCATTAGTCCACAACTTTACTGTACTTGTGTCACATAGTAAATCAAGTATAAATTTCAAATAAGTAATAGTTTACTAATAGGGGTGCATATACGACTTTATAGGTCCACAGTTAACAACACTTGCATAATTTGGGCTGTTTGATGAATTAGCTTTACGTAAATTTCTTCGTACTATACAATCTTTATAGGATTTTCCTTCAAGTTATGTAAAGAAGCATGCTGAAAATCTAAATTATTTACTCTGATGGGGATACCAAATTTACTGATATTATTCTATTTCTATCTTCGGTATAGAGTTTTATGAGCATGAATAATTTTTAAAGTCATCAGATCACTCTAACCGTTTTCTTAAAAAATTTAATTGCTAATCCCTGATTTAATTAACCTGCGAACCAAATATTTCAATACTCGAAGAAATACGTAAATCTGGTATGCCAATTTTTATCACTGTATCTCAATTTAGTTTAGATCTTAGGTCTTCTGTTATTAAATCCGTTTACAGAAAAGTTATTTCTAGAAGCTTTGAAATTATTGGCTGTATTATAAAATTTATTCCTTAAAACTTACAAGAAATAAAAACCTACCATTTACAATGACTTTACATTCCCCATTTTCAAGACCTCTCGTATCAACAGTAAAATGTGCTCCTTGAGATAAAGATGTCATTCTCAAAGATGACCCTGTCACAACAGATTGGCTGCTATCCGAAATTTTAACATAATAAGGGCTACCTAGTTTTGAAAAATAAATAATTGCGTTAGAAAATAAGCATGGAACAGTACCTTTGAATTTTATAACACTGAATGCAAACATTAATTACCAGGCACCCGGTTCTCCATTGAACTTCACACTCAATGTATGTACTTGAGATTCTGTTGGTTTGAAATTGACTCGAAACCTAGCATTTCCTTCAGATTGTACGTAATTTGGTACATTTCTTCCTCCAACTGAAACTATTATTTCTAAATTGCCAGCACCTGCTTGACTAGCATCACTGAAAAAAAGCGTATATAAACTTAATTCTTAGATAAATATAGAAAATTATAGTTAGGCTATATGCAGTTGAAAAAGCACTGTTAGTTTGCTAAGGAATTCCTTTTAATTAGCATAAGTTGATAAATATTAATGAAAGTGAGGTAGTTTTACATACTGCTGAAATAAACAGGTTTCCCAACGACTCCAGAACCAACATCAGTCACTTTTACTCTTGAAGCATCGTAAACTTTCACCAGATATGGACTTCCAGCGACTGGCCTCACCATCGATTCTTACATCAATGGCGTGATCACCTGTAAAAGCAGAATAGAATACAATAAAATCATGGTCCTTCTCAAAAACTGTTAGACTAAATTAATGAGGATGAACTATTCGCTATCATAAAACTGACGTAAGAGTTGAAGATAATATTATATCTATTGACTTTTAGAGGTCAATTAACCATTTATTGTCAGTAATGTAAACGGGAAGATATTTACTTACCCACTTCCAACTGGAGTATAATTATCTGTAACCCTTGTGATAATTTCCGAGAAGGTGATACTTTAAGGGTGTTTGATTAGGTCCTGTTAAGGATAAAAAAGTTTACACACTGTTAGCATAGGCTTCGTGCATGTATGAGAATGTAAATATGCCTAAACCAAAGCATTCATTGTTGCAGTTAGAGTATATAGTCCCAACCATACTCAAGAGAATAAAAGGACATTCAATAGATGGTAATCTTTTAAACTCTGTAAGAGTATACATCAAATAAATTTCACTTTTCAATCTAAAATACAAATTTTTACAAAAGTTTCAATATTCCATATGTTTATATTCCGACAATACCATTAAACTTCTTCATATATATATTTTTAAATTGGGAATTACTGACTAGGATTGCTAACTTAAAAATTGAATTTATCCAATGTTGGACGTCTAACTGTTTGTAGTATCATTTTACTTCCAGGGGAGATTTTTATGTGTTATTATCAAATGACTATCTTTAAGTTTTGATTTATCTTATAGAATTTCTTCCAAGGGGAACTCTTACAGACTATTTTCCTCTAAGGAGTCAAATGAAATGAGCAAAACTGGTAAGTATGACCATGCCACTAATGTATATAATTGTACAAATGTGTTACGCACTGTTTATAAATTTCTTTTAAACGAGAATCTCAATGAAAAATTTAAATATTAGAACCTTGTTGCAGAAAAAGATTTACAATTTTGTTAAAAAGAAATTATGATTGAAAAATAATACAACTTCTTTGAAAATAATTTTCTAAATTAAAGGAAATTTAAAGGTTTTGTATTTTAATCCATTTACAAAAAGCACAGGTTGTAGTTAAAGAAAGCGATATGCAGTGCCTTTTTATTAATAACCTTTTAAAAGAATATTTATACTGGAATATACCGAAATACAATTAAAAATAATTGTTAGGATTTTTTCATTAGAACAGCCAAACAAATAATATATTTCTTGTCATTCATTTAATTTATAGTATTTAACACAAATAATAGAAACATGTTAATCTTAATTCTCAATTATTATATATTTTAGCAAATATATTTTTAAAGTATTGCATATAACCAAAGATGTTACTTAATGACTTAATTACTTAATACAAGCAAAAATTTATTTCATTAAAAAATGTATAATAAATGCAGATTTTTGTTTACTTACATTCGAAATATATAAAGCTAACTTACCTAAGACGGTGCAATGAATTTCACCAACATCAATGCCGTTAGTATCAATAATAAAGGACGCAGGACAATTGACAGGAACTCTTTCTATACCATTACCATGAACCTTAATTATTGTTGAATCAACAATGTAGCACTCAAATGGACTTCCTAAAATAATGAGCAAAGGTGAGAATTTTTTTTTTTTTTTTGGCTTTAGTACTCAGCTTGAGAAGTAAACAATTACAAGTTATCAGGAGCTTTTAATTAAAAAATGTTTGATTTCTTATAAAATCTCATTGCTATAATATTTAATTCTCTCTTCCTTTCCTTATAACTTAAGTGATATACCTAGATGAACATTTCTTTTGGAAACTTCATGCGCGATGTATATTTTTTCTGAAAATCTAATGACTGGCGATAAACAGATAGTTAATTCGCTAGATAAATAAGTTAAGATGAGTTTTACTCCTTATTCAAATTTTGCTTTGAGATTAAATTCATCTAAATTCAGGATGGCAAAATGCTCTTTTCTGTTAATAGTTGGAAAACATACAAGCCTTAACTGTTAATTTTATTTATAGCCCTAAAATATTTCAGCAATGTCTCGAATATTTAAAAATATTTTCAAACACCATAATTAGTAAGTCATAATTAGTAATATAGCTCTTTAATATTGCTGTGTCTGACACATTTCAAGGACTACATTCCAACTGAGTTTTATTTACAGAAATATACATTTACATACAAAAGGACAAATACAGACACTTAGGCACCATCTGGTGTGAAAACATAAAAACACTTTTGTAGCATTTAGATATATATCAACACTCTCCCCTGCAAAAGGGGTTTTATCTTTTCAGAACATTAACAGCACATTTACTGTAAACATATATTCTTCAATTAAAATAACAATTTATCAAATGTTACAGCCTTGGTTAAGAATCAGAATCATCTTATTAGTATTCACATATTTAGTCTTTATACTATTATTTCAATCAAATCTTAGCAAAATGGAATTTCAGCTTCAATGTCTAGTTTTATTGATGACTTACCACTATTTAACCAATCGATGGCTGATTGACTATCACTATATAAGCTACAGGTCTCTTAACAAATTTTCACATTTTAATTCAGTTACAAGTTAGAGTCCAAGTTAATTCTCTTGCAACATCGGCTATAGCTAGCAGTTCTGCTTCACATGTGGATAGTCCAAACCATTTTTGTTTCCTACTTTTCACGTAAGAAGTGAATACCAATCATTATATCACCGGGTAAATTACCGCGACATTGAAAACAGATTAAGAGATGGAATAAGAAGAAAGCGGGAGAATAGCAAAAGCGGAATTGAAAAATGAGTACTGCCGAAGACCGCGACAAGAATTGATGAAGGCAGGAAACCGAATAAACGATAGATTTAGCCGAATTCTAAAGAGAAGGATACTTAGGCAATTACGGGTTAAGCACCGCAAAGAGAAATTGCAGATGTGAACAGATAAGAAGTTAAGTAAAAAAAAGTAGGTTAACGAAGAGGAACGATGTGTTGGGCGATTTGGCTAAGAAAAGAGGAAATGTGAAACATATGTAGAATATGGAAGATGGCCGTGGGAACAGTGTGTTAATGACATAAATGCCGCACCTACGACTGGTGGAGGTAAGGACATATGACAGAAACGAATAATCCATAGAAGAGAAGTAAAATGTGGTCGACCAATTGAAGAAGAAGGCAGGTATTGTGGAAAGCAAGGGCGGAAAATTTAGACCCAAAAGAAAAGGGATAGGACACTTTGCCGCTCCGATATAGAGATGTATAGACTGACGAAGAGCAGAGGTATTTTTAGAGTACGAGCGACACGCAATGCAGAGGAGAGATAGCTGCAGGACTTAGAGTGATAGCCAAATGAGTAGTGGCAGATAGAATAGAAGGAGATGATGATGAGACCTCCACAATTAGATAAGAAGGAATCAACTTCATAATTCCTCCGTCTGAATAAAGAAGGAAATAGCCTGTTTCATGATCGCAATCCCGAAAGAGCAGACAGCCCTGATATCAACTCCCGGCAAGCAGAACTCCAGTGAATGAAGCCGAACGGACAATTGAATGAAAGTGACAGCAACACTCACTCCCCAAGGACCCGATCGACTGGACCCCATAATAGCTCGAGGAACATCCACCGATGACAGACCGTATTTTGATCTAGTATGCAGATTTGGAAGGAATCACCTCAAGCCCAGCTATGTTAGCAGAGTGTGATGTTAAAAGATCCACAAAGAACATATTTAAAATGATTCTAGGGACCTTCATATATTAAATAAGTAATCGATAGGAATATAATATATGCATGATTGATGTATACATAACAGTAATTATAAGTAAATACTAGAAGTTGCAATTATGACTTATTATGTATGTGTGAACTTTCAATAATCATCTGTTATTAAACAATCAGATAATCTGTGGTTTTTCTACAAACACAACGCATGATACTAAATGTTTTCTGTTGGTTGGTCAACAGATAGTAATGAGTTAATTAATAGTAGTTTGGCAATACACTCCAAATTAACTACTGTGACCAAACAAGATATACGATCACGAATAATCCATAAACTATTATATTGGTCACATGAATTACTCCTAGCTCCCATCTCCAACGAAGCCCATTATACATTATAACACAACCCTGAAAATGATTTGCCTCCCTCACCATTCCCCAACTGGCAGTTCTGCGCAACAATTTAAAAATCCATTTTCCCCTGTCATAAAACAAAAATTAGTTTTTGTTGCGTTTAAATACTTCAAAACTCTTATAGCTAATGTATATGCCTTTTTTCTTAAGTCTTTTATTAAATTGTGATAACTAGCTAGCGACAAAAGCGAGATCTGGCGAGTTCTATTAGCCAAATATAAAATCTCAACTATAATTTCTGAATATCAGTCTGATTGACTAAATCATTCGTGGGATTAAAACATCTATCCTCACCTTTAGTTATTGGTGTATTAGCTTTCTACAGTTTTCCCCATCATATTTATTTATCAGTGATTCAATGTAATGAGTTTGTGATAAACTAATACCATTTTTCATTTTGTAGAACTTCTATGCCTAAAAATTTGGAATTTTTCGGTTAGTTTCATTTAATTAAAAGTTCTCTAAGCTAAGTATTATCTCCTCACATAATTTAGAATTATTTGAAAATATTGCCAAATCATCTACATAAATACAAATTGCGAAAAAACCAGGTTTCATTACTGTAATAAAAACACAATGTCAGATGCAAGATGGTTGAGGCCAATCCTTTTCAGTCATTTTTTAAGTTTAATATACCAATTTCTACCAGATGTGGTAACCATATAAGCTACACTGTACTTTACACTACATTGTTCTTACTAAATCTGTTCTTGATAACCCTTATCCTTATATGTGTTTTTAACGAATAAATCCATTATTTAATTTTGATTATTTTTACATTTTTAGGTTTTCAATTATTTCAAAAACATCATGCTTATTCATTGACTCTAATCTTTTTGCATCGCGATTTTCCACTGATTATGTTTAATGCTATTCATTACTGCTCATATTATTCAGGATTGAATTATTTTCCTCCCGAGTAGAGTTACTCAAGGCGAAATTCGCCGTTGACTTACTTTTTATGCGTTCAAAACGCCTTAATTTAGGTGATAACTCATGATAAGTGTTTTCCACTCTTTGATCGCTTGCGGTTTCATTTTTAGTGATTTTGTGTCATCAATTTCACCTTGATATCTTCACGCGGGTCTTAATTTCTGTTCTGCTTCTAAATTTTGAAAAATTGAACTGACTCAGATTTTCAAATTCCATAAATAGGATTCCGAATTTTTCGTTATGCATTCGCTGCCTTTTAATTTTTTGTCAAATTTAACTGATCGTTCCTCAATCACTGTATTTTTTGCGATGTCATAAATCCTATATGCGATTCTATCTCTGGAATAACCGACAAAATTCCGCGTTTCCCTGGAACATCAAATTTATTGCGAAATTGTTTAGGAATATGATAATAAGCCACACAGCCAAAAGTTTTTAAGTAACTTATTTTGGTCTTTACCTGTCCATATTTCCATCGGAAGTTATTTTTATATTTGCGCGGTTGTAATATTCGATACATGAGTACTGCAGGATATGGCTTCCGCCCAAAATTTTTGAGGTAGTTTACTCTCATATAATAAGGCTTCTCGCGCGTTCTACTATAACTCCTATAGCCTCTTCCCGCTTTTCCGCCAGATTCTGAATTGCGTAGTACAGTTTCTTTCATGAGATATGCCAATATTCAGTAAGAATTTAGTCATTTCATTATTCACAAATTCAAATCCATTATCGGTTCTTAAGCGTTTGATTTTTCGGTTTGTTAGGTTTTCATACCTTTCATTAAAATTTGTAAACACATCAAATACTTCATACTTATGTTTCATAAAACAAGAAAATACATACCAGAATAATCATCTACAAGCACTAAAAAATATTTAGAACCCACCCAATGAATCAATATTTATAGGACAGCTAAGTCAGCATGAATTAATTCCAAAAAGCAGAATACTTGATCAATATTAATTTTGAAGTTTTTTACGAGTTAATTGTCTGATATTACATGATTCAAAATTTAAAATTTCCGATTCTTTAACATTTATATCAATATATCCTTTCATTTTTAGACATATATGAGGATTCAAGTGACAAAGTCTTTTATGCATAATTCATAATTTTCTACATTTCTTAACAAAGTTACACTCTAAAATTCAGATGAAATATTATTAATACAAGGTTTTATTATAATTTCTAAGCGATTTATTACTTTCTCGCTTTTAAAACAGTTTTGACCAGTTTTGCTTTAAAACAAAACCTAATTATCATATGATTGAATACTATAAACCTCTTCCATTAATTAGTCATGGATAACAAATTACATCTTAAATCAGGTACATAAATCACAGTATCCAAAGTTAGTGTATTTTCAATATTGTTTACAAATGTCTAGCTTTAACTTTTCCCTCGACAATAGATTTTTAAAACAGAATTCTACTGCTAAGTTAATATGCCCAACATCGGAATTAAAGTTTTTCAAAAAAATAAGGTCCTTACACATCTGGGAGTCTGCTTCCTGAATCTACTATCCAGGTATCCTCACAAGCGAGTCGGAATGTTCTGGGTCTGTCAGAAGGGCAAAGTTCTGTGTTTCGTTTTCGTTTTTTCAAATGCGGCGTTTGCGAATTCATTTTTGCTGCTCTTTAGTTTTGTCGTTAGGTAATGCTCTTATCACGTTGTCCGGTGCATTTCCACTCCTGTTTCCTGTTTTAATTACTGAAAAACAACAATTTCTGGCTAGTGATTGGATTTGTTGCAGATCCCAGCAAAGTTTTACGTTTTCTATTACTGTTTTTGACATGGAAAGCTTCTCCTTTTCTGGATATGGAATTTGAGTTCTGTTTAAAATGGTATTTTCTTCTTCACGCCAAAATTTTCAGTATGTTCATCCATTCTTTTTTCTCTTTTGCGTTTTCAATATGTCTCGTATTTTCCCGAATTTATTTGTAAGTCCACGAACTGTGTAGTACAACAGCTCACGTTCGGAAATATTTTACCCAAGTGCGCTACACTTCATAGAAGTCCACTTGCTCTGGCTATGTAGTCAGATACATTTTCGTTTTCTTGCATTTCTAGATTCCTTTAGCTCATTTCCAGCATCTATCTTCCGGTTTTCATTTTTTTCCTTGTGGGAAACCCTCTTTATTTTTTTCACATAAATTTTTCGCATCTGGTTCTCTTCCGCAAATTGGAGACTCTGCTTCATCTGCAAGTGATAGCAAACTATAGGCTACCAGCATCAGCATTCTTTAAGTTTCAATCTTCTAGTAATTTTAAATCCTGTGGTCTATCTTCATAGATAACATCTATTAATCTCTTCAGAGTTAAAATCGCCTTGATTTTCATAGACCAGGAGTAAATAATTCTCCACTATTCAACAACGGAAGGCTTTTCATGTTATTATCCATTTTTCTTGCTATCTTTTAACTTCGCTTTAGGAAATCTCACAGTTGCATTTTGAATTCATCGGCGACCGGATGTCGATGCGTCTGGCTTTCGGAGAGAAAATCAACCACGAAGCTTTGCTGCCAAATCCGTGTCTGACACGTTCACGGACTACATTCCAACTGAGTTTTATTTACAGAAAATATACATTTACATACAAAAAGGACAAATACAGACACTTAGTACCATCTAGTGTGAAAAGTTAAAAACACTTTGTAGCATTTAGATATATATCAAAAAATATTATTTCGAATTATACTATTTTTTTCTTCATCCTTGCTACTTCATATGATCATCAGTCTTTTCAGTGTAGGATTATTACAATCAAAACACTGCATTTCTATAACTTTTTATAACTTCATATTAATAAGCGTGATACACAGTAATATTCTTAAATTTGAATATAATAATGTTAGAGTTTTAAATAAATTCTTTAACTTCTCGGTACATAAAACTTTCTATGAAGTTATATTGTACTCAGTTGTTGTGAGTAAACGCTTCTGTATTATGCTTCATTATCCTTGGTAAAATTAATTTCAGCCAATGAGCAACAATATAAAAGAGGATATTAATTACAGAATGAAGTAAAAAATTATTATTTATAATTAAAAATATTTTTTTTCAAACAACTGTTCGTTAAAACCCCCGATGAATTATTTTCTTCTAATTTACTGCACAATGTAAAAAATTACAAAAATATATGTATTGATAAAAAATTTCTGGTGTATTACCTGGCACACATTCACCATTAAATTTTAAATCTATGATATGTGTCTTTGTCTCGTGAGGAGTAAAAGATATGGCATATTGAGTAGGACTTTGGGCTTGAGGTACAGTTGCCACTTGGCCTTTGTTTACCGTAACTTCTAAGTTACCAGGTCCAGCATTGGATGTTTCCACTAGATTAAAAGTAAAAGAACAATTGAGAATTTGAAAATTTTATTATTCTCGTTACAGATTCGGTATTATCTTTTTAGAAAATGAGAATTTTAAATTTTCATAATTTGTGTAGTTTTGTCCAATCCGTTGATATAGAAAAAGAGGAAAGGCAAATAAAATACAGAAAAGATTGTTCTTACACCTCTCCCACTAATCTGTTTATTGGAATAAAAAATAAATCACTTGAGACAGTTTTACTTGAGAAGACATTAGGCAAAGCTTGAGCTTTAAAGTAGATATTTAGGTTTGAGAATAATACCCCAGTCAAAATAGACCCGATTTTGACGAATGGCTAAAAAAAATATGAAAGTTTTGAAATTTGGTGGAGATGTTTGTTTAGGCATGCTAATGAACATACTAAAAGTCCCCACCGATCAGACTGAGCTTTCGCCGCCATCTTGGAAAATGTGTACACTTTTTGGTTTTTTGGAAATATCTTTAAAAATATTGATTTTATAAAAAATAATTAAATGCAAAAATTAAAGAGCATTAAATTATGAACAAAAATCATTCATAACATTTTTTATATGTCTAACAGGAACAAAGATAATTGACTTTGAAAAGAGCGCACTATCACACCTGAGACGCGCAAGCGCGGTTCGCCATCGCGGTGGGGGAATTACCCATCGCATGTGCATACCATAATTAGCCAAATTAGTTTACACTAAATGGGAAGGTTTTTTGTATTTTTTCAAATAACTAGGGAAATATTAACTTAAGTAAAAAAAGTGTATTTCAAAAATTAAAAAACATTAAATTATGTACAAAAAACGATTTTATACATTTTGTCCTAACCTAACAGGAACGAAGATATTGACTATAAAATGCGCGTTGATAATGGAGGTAGCTTCTACAAAAAAACAATGCACAAAAGCATATATATATATTTTAAGTCTAACACGAACAAAGATAATTGACTTTGGAAAGAGTGCACTATTACCACCAGGGACGCGCATGCGTGGGTGCCCATCGCGATGGCTGGAAGACATGTGCATGTGCATACCGTAAGGCGCCAAAATTGGTCTTACCCTAGTATTTTCCCTAGCCAGTTAATAGTTAGTCACCGTTCTGTGTGCGTCTGTGAACAATGGCTGATACGGAATTATGTTTTATAAGTAAAAAATTAATGTCAAATGATGATTTCGTGAATGTAGGAGAAAAGGGGATCGACGCTTTAAAGAGTGCTAGTGTCCAAAGAAAGACAATAAGCATGAACAGTTGGAACATTTAAAATCTGTTTCGGTTCATTCGTTGTGTCGGAGAAATTACCACCAGACCAGGAAATAAAAGTTGATTTAAAAAGAATGCAGAATCGCGTCAACATCCCAAGTGAAGAGCGCGCGGTAAGTTACGATCTTTTTTACCTCAGTTCGATTTTCGAACAAAATGTTTCTTTTGTACGGCAGTGATTAGACGAAGAATCAAAGCAAGACAAAAGAAAAAACCAACTGATAGACGAAGAAACTATATACGAAGCTAGGAGTCTCGAAATGAAACACAAAGTTCTTGAAGCTGCAGAGAATAGACATGACCAGTGGGGAGAGGAAGTTCAGTGTCGTATAATAAACGTTGCTGATTTAGTTGCAGCTGATGCGATTTATCACCAAGATTACTTCACGACTTTTTTTCTACACACTGCACCAATCAGAAGAGAGGGCGGCCTGAGTCGGAATTACGCCTCAGCAGCTGTAGACGAAATATCCTTCTTCCTTGCTAATAAGGACGACTGTCAATTCTCACTACCTGAACCAAATCTCAAATACAGGGGCTAGTTCCAGACGGACATCACTTTGAGAAATAAGTTGAAATAAAAATACAGGGATGGCATTATTTTTGCTTCAAACTCCCAAAAAGTTACTGTCATATGTTTACGTAATACTGGAATGAAGTCTTATCAGACTCTTGGTACGATAAAAGGATACGAAATGATCGTGAGGAGCGGTCTACGAATAGTACAAACTGCTGCAGCATAATAAAAGAAGATATCCAGACACCAGTTTATGACACTCATTGCTACCCTCCAAGTGATAATTTTTTCAGAGATGTGAACAAGGGAATTCCAGAAAGCCTAAAATCTTTTTTGGAGCACTTGATTATTAAAAAAAAGACTGCTAAGGCGGAAAAAAAAGTAACTTTAATAGCTCACGTCATTATATCAGCGCTAAGGCCACGATCATTTATGTCTCCTCTGCTCAATGGTCTTGATTTATTTTTGTACAAAAAGTTCTGTTCCAAGAATTTAATAACAATGCTCTCGAATTTAGGATTTTGTTCTCTTACTATGAAGCCCAAACACTTGAGATGTCAGCCATAAATCATCCGCAACCCCAAATGCGCGAGGGATCATTCTGCCAATTCGTATTTGACAATGCAGATTTCAATGTGTCGACAATCGATGGCCTGAATACGTTTCATAGCATGGGGGGGCATTGCTTATTTTACTCCAGCGTCAGCAGTAGAACCCGGGACGAAGATAAAAAATTAACCGAACTTACATCCGCATCGACCGTAGGCAAAATGAGAATCATTCCTCTAGAAACGTTTGAAAATTTTCGAGGGCCTGTGTTACAAACAATTACTATCAAAGATTTGAATGTCTTAAATCCTTTAGCGGAAGATTTACCACTGCCTAAACCATCTGATATCTCTGGATGTGTGCTACGTGGTTAGGTCTTCCACAGATACCTGAATGGAAAGGATTTTTCCATTGTATAACCAGAAACCAGCCTTGTGAAAAGACCAAAGTAATACCCCTTCCTTTTGTTAATTTACCACCAAACAAGTATGACACCATTTTCACTGTGCTGAAATATGCTGCCCAGCAGTGTGTTAAAATGCACCAAAAGTCTTGCATACTCACGTTTGACCAACCACTGTATATTAAAGCTCGAGAGATAGTCGCAGCAACATCCAATCCATTATTATCAAGTTGCATTTTGAGGCTTGGGGATTCCATCTTTTAATGTCATTCTTAGGCTGCATTGGGTACATAAGGGCTGGAAGTGGGTTGAAAGAAATACTAACTTTGATTTATGCACCTACGTCAGTAGAAAAAATGTTGCCTGGCCATGCATACGCTAGGGCAGTCCGAGCTCATTTATTGACCCAAACAGCTTTAGCAAAATAATTTTTAACGGCATGGACATATCGGATTTGGAATGTAAAAATCTCCGTGAGTTGTTTCGAGATTTTGCTACTGAACCACCATCGCAAGAAACCTTAAACGCACACACTCAAATACGAGCCATCGAAATTAAAATGAGGAAGACTTTGGAGCACCTGAAAAAAAAAGGCCCAACTGCCTGTGGGGCTGGAAGCGTCAAGAGAAAATTCTTGTGCCCATCAACTATGGATGCAGTAGCTCCCGATTCAGTTTAAACATGGTGTTTTGCAACTGTAAGACTGACAATGGAGTAAGATGCGGATGTCGGAAAGCAGGCATCAACTGCACAACGGCCTGCAATAATTGCAATGGGGTATGTCAGAATGGCCTCAGCCCTGTTGATGATGACGATCGAATGAAAGAAGTTGATGAATGGGCCGATGCTAGCGGATCCATAGACGATCTATACATGCCTGACGAAGGGGAGAATCCCGTACCGAAAAAAGCACGTAAATCCTGAAGTAGGTAAGCTTGAACAATTATTCGCAATGGAAATCTGATAGTGAATACCCCCAAGTTTACTACATTCATGTATAAAATTAATAATGATTAATTATCTACATAGCCAAAAACATTAAAGTCTATTTTCTTGTGTTTAAAGAATGCCGAAATGTGGGAGAGGTTAGATATTGAAAAAAGAGCGCCTGCAACGAGACTTAAAGCTACCTCCATTATCAACGCGCATTTTATAGTCAATATCTTCGTTCCTGTTAGGTTTACGACAAAAATGTATAAAATCGTTTTTGTACATAATTTAATGTTTTTTAACTTTTGAAATAAACTTTTTTTACGTAAAGTTAATATTTCCCTAGTTATTTGAAAAAATACAAAAAAACCTTCCCATTTAGTGTAAAACTAATTTGGCTAATTATGGTATGCACATGCGCGGATATTTCCCCCCACGGCGATGGCGAACCGCGCTTGCGCGTCCCAGGTGTGATAGTGCGCTCTTTTCAAAGTCAGTTATGTTTGTTCCTGTTAGACATATAAAAAAATGTTATGAATGATTTTTGTTCCTAATTTAATGCTCTTTAATTTTTGTATTTAATTATTTTTATAAAATCAATATTTTAAAGTTATTTCCAAAAACAAAAAAGTGTACACATTTTCCAAGATGGCGGCGAAAGCTCAAGTCTGATCGGTGGGGACTTTTAGTATGTTCATTAGCATGCCTAAACAAACATCTCCACCAATTTTCAAAACTTTCATATTTTTTTTAGCCATAAATCTATTTTGACTGGGCTATAAGTGTAAATTAAAATTTATTCCTCTTATTGATATTTTTCTATCTGACACAAACGTTTAATACTAAGCAAAGCCTGATATATAATTTAAAAAATATATAGTAGCAGTTCGAGTAAATAAGCAAGAACTGTTTTATCAAGGCGATCATCTGTCTGCAGCATAAAAAACTAATAAATGTATTTATATTAAATGTATTTATATTTAATGTATTTATATTTAATATAATGTATTTATATTAGTTTCATCTGTATTTGACCTAGAAAATGAGTGCTTATTTTGAGAAGAGCCAAAAATAGTGTTGATAGGCACTCAACAATTTTTTGGGAGAAATGCGAATTTTATGATCTATAATTATTATAAAAGAAATGACATTTAAAAATAAAATCAAGAAATGGTAATACATTGACTTTGATTTACGTACTGTATTATTAATCTTTAGTCTAAATGTTTGCATTAATTGAGATCTTTTGTTATTAATTTGTGAATTTCTATTCCTATAACTGGTGAAATAAAACATTTTCGAAGCATACATGCTTACGTAGACAGAAATACCATAACTTACCGATGAATGTAACAGGTTTTCCCACTGTTCCTTTTGGTATATCTTTGACTTTAATTTGCTTCACATCATAAACTTTTGTAATAAAAGGACTGCCTTCCACTGGAGTTCCATTTGCATGAATATTGATGTGATATTCACCTAGAAGAAAAAATTCTATCAGTGAGAGAGTTCTGCAAAAGAGGAAAAAGTTCAATAGCTAAACATAAAAATACTGATTAGTAAAATACTGATCAAAATGGAAACTATACTAACCTGTTTTCTGAGCAGAAAATTCAATTTTCACAGCATTGTCACCTATGTCTTTGGTCTTAATAGGGACATTACTTCCATCGGGGGCTAAAGTAAAATTAATCGAATTGTTAATTTTTTATTAATTGAAAAATATTACCTTCAGTCAGATTCACTGGCTTAAATGAATTTGAAATATTGATATATTTTGTAATTGTTTTTCTAAAGAGGTAATTGAACGTTTCGAATGAATGTTTAAAGCAAAAAGTTTTGAAATAAAAGCTAACCTCTCATTTTGACAATTAGAAAATAGAGCAGAAAAAGTATAATATTACCTTGTATATCAACAGAATAGTTACTATCTGTAGCTGATACTCCATGAATAACAAAGTTAGCAGTTTTGTTCACTGGAGCGGCAACAAGACTAGCCCCAGATACCGATAATTTGCATGGAGGTTGGTCCAGTTTGACTCTGAATGGACTACCTGTAAAATAAAGTTAGTTTATGATTGAAGTGTATTGAAAGAAAACTAAATATAAGAAAGTTTTCAATAGTTTGTTCCCTTGATGTAATGAAAGATTACTAAAACATATACTGCAGGACTTTACTTCTTAACCACCACACAGAGCAGTTATACAAACGTCATCTAAATGTTAAGAACAAATTATTAAATCATTAATAATTAGTTAATTAATTATTAAATTCTTAATAATGAATTATTAAGAAAGAATTATTAAATTTACTTTCTTGAAACCATAAGTAAAAATAGCTAAATAATAAATCTAAGGAATATGATTTAAAGAACATTAAAAAGGTTATATAAAACATCAGTTCAGTAATCTGACAGAACTCAAAAGAACTTTTCTAAATGCTGTACAAAGGAAGTCACTTAAACATTTTTACAACGAAAAAATAATAGGTATGCTTTATCAGACCTTTTCAGTTAACTTAAAGGTAAATATCTGTTTCATATAATAATATGCAAGACAAGATTTAACTTAATCTTCTTCTCCGTATAGGAATAAGGTTGCCTAATCGAAAGCTAAGATCGAAAAAAGTCCCTTTTCTAAGTATAAATGTCTATTCTTTACTTCCTTTACTGCTGTCCAAATTAATTACTTATTATTTGCAACCAAAATGAATTGAAGTGCATAACTAATGAAAGAAAAGTTTTCGTTATGTCAAATACAAAATTTGTTACAATCTCGCTTAGTTCATGCCAGTATTTGGGTTGATGGGATAGTAAGTAAGTGTTTTTTTTTATATGAGAATTGTTTCTCTAAAAGTAGGGAAACAATAGTGTTACCATAACGGTAATGGGTAGAATAATATTATTTAACTTTAAATGTCTTAAAGAAAATATGAAAGGACATTCGTCGTTGTACATTTAATGCCTAAATAAGCAAGATAATAGATAGAATTATATATTCCATAAATATGATTAAAGCACTAAATATTGTATCTAAATCATAAAACTTCGGGATAAAGCACAACCATCATGCAAAAATAAATTTTTCGAATAAGTTTATAAGACTAAAATTTACCTGGGACAGCTTCTTTGTTAAAAGATATGCTTATTAAGTGATCAACAAGCTCTGAAGGAACAAAAGATACTGCAAATTTTGCACTGCCTAGAGGATGAACTTGAGTAGGAATGTTTCGGCCATGTGTACTGACTGTGATTTCTAAATTTCCTTCTCCAGCATGACTTGCATCAACTAAGAAAAAAATCAGAGATATGCCATAAAAAAGCCTTTAATTAAAAAGGGTATTTTTAAACTTTTTAAAACAGATCTGACGTACTTAAAGTACCATTTAAAATGGATCTCTAAATGTGTATGTGTATAAACATACAGTGTATATTTCTATATAAAATTCACATTGTTTCAGAAAGCATGAAAATATACTAATTTATATGACCTTTTATTAATGATTATTTCCCCATATCATTAAAGGACAAATAAAAGGATTGTTAGATATAATCGCTTCTCTTTTTGGTTAATGTTTAACACTATCGCATTCTTGATTGGTTAATCTATTCTATAGTCACTTAATCTTTGTTTTTGAAATACACTGTAGCTTTCTCTCACGTACACACTGTAGCTTTCTCTCACTTACACACCGTAGCCTCCTCTCACGTACGATTGATGCGAATGTTTCTCGTTGGCTTATTGTTTATTACTCGTTTATGATTGGTCAGTGCTTTAATCCTTGCCTGTGTATATATACCGCTGTTTTTGTGTAAGTCTTGTCTTTGTGTTGTCAATAAAACCCATGTTATCTTGTGCTTTTCATGTCGTTCCTGAATTGCTTACAAGGATGAATGATCAATTTGTTGCTGCCAGAAAAAGATAGTATAACGTTTTATTTTCGACATTTTGACACTTATATAAAATTAAAAATATTTATATAAATTATCCGCTGAGTTAAAAATCCATGAAAAGCACTATACTTATTTAAAAATACATAAATACTATCTTGCACCAGAAATTTCTATCCTTTTACGAGGCAGTCCATAAATTCAATCCATTCAATCCATTTAAGAATGAATTTTCAATCAATTATCAGACATTCAGTAATTTCTATTTTCTGCTGTCTGTAAATCATTTACGATTTTATGATTTGTTTAATATTATTCATAATAGTATTTACTTGTTTATGCGAATTCTGAATTTGAGAAAAAATGGGAAAATGTATATTGAGAAATGGTATAAATAAAAAGTATACATATGAAGTATTTTAGAGGTGATTTTTTTTCATATTAGATGTTGGTGAAATACAAAAATAAAGAAAATGTATATCTGATACTTCTTTACAAAACCTATACTACATCTTTTAGCTATAAAAATAAACTTATTATTACAAATATTCGTAAGTTTAAGAATTTAGGATCATAAATTTTCCTTTTGTGTAATTTAATATGACCAAACAAGCTTTCATAACTATTCATAAAGTAAATGAGCAATCCACATCCTTACCTGTAAACTGAAATGTTTTTCCTAACGAACCATCACCAATTTTGCTCACTCTGACTTGCAAAGCATCATAAACCTTTATGGTATACGGTGAATTTCCATCTTTCCTTCCTCCATACTCAACGGACAAGAGATGAGGACCTATATATTAATAACCACAATTAATTAATCAATATTAAAAAAAGCTAAAATGTAAAACAAACTTAATTTAGAAATTATTATACAATAAGTCAAAAAAATTTGACAACTTTTTTATGTCAAAGTACTCACCAACTTCTTTGGGTAAAAATTCTCCAATGAAACCCAGCTTGGCATCAGCAAACAATTTGACTGGGATTTTCAGTCCACTTGGAGCTGTAGTTTACATAAAAAAATTATTTTAGTTAATGTCGACCTTAAGCAAAAAAAAAGTAAAATATCAAGATTAGTTAATGCTGAAGGAAGCTGTTGAAATATTTAACTACTAAAATTAATCTACTGTGAGAGATGCTAAATTATTTAGACAATTTGAAAACGTTCTAAACGCCCTAAATTAATTTTATTGTAATCTCATAGGAAATATAAACTACAGATTGCTTTCTAATTCTATTTATTAAATTTTTTAAACACAATTTTAGATTATTTTTTGAAAATTAAAACAGTAACGCAGTAGTAGATAAAATTTATGTTTAATTCGATTGTAAGATATGTATTCAGTTCTTCAGACACTAAAACGTACATACTGGCTTAGATGCATTAAAAAAAGAATTCTTTGAAACACTTACCCATCAAAGAAATTTTTAAATCCCCTTCTCTTCCATCTTTTATGCTTATATTGAAGTGAGCAACTCTGTTGACTGGAACTAGATCTTGGCTGGAAACCTCCACTGAGTGAGATAAATCTGTAGCCTCCACAACTACTGGACACCCTGTAAAGGAGAAATTCACATCGTCAAGAACACAAGTGACGTTTTATTTGTGATCCTTACTAACTAAAGCTTGAAATATTAAATAGTATTTTAATTTTTTTAAGAATGTTAAAACAATAACTCTCATGATGCGTATGAGTTTACATGTTAAATAAAAGCGTGAATTTTCCTTTCAAGGAAAACAAAAAAGATAGCAATCACAAACTGGCATAGGTTATGATAGATTTTCATCTTCCTGGTAAATTTGAAGGGGTATTATCTAGAATAGATTATTAGGCCTAGAAGTTTTTGATTGGAACAGAATATGCGGATAAGTTTTCCGACACTTTTCATAGTACATTAATACCTCATTAATAGATCCTGTATCAGTGGTATCAAATGACATCATACCATTCCCAGGTGGAAATTTTAGGGCAAAACATATCCTTTAAAATGAGCTTTAACACAAGGCGCTCCAAATAGGTTTGTACGAGGTTAAATAAAATCAAAAATTCCAATGTGCAATGCGGTTAATAATTGAACAGATCTTAAAATTTGAGGCCGATTTTATTATAAAAAATTTAGTAACTGAACATTTTCCCTAGGCAATACCATCATCGCATAGTTAGCAACATGCCCGTAAGCATGTGGTCTGTCTAGTTTCAGTTTTGGGATTGGTTTGTCACGTCTCAGTGACTTAAGATTACGGTGATTAGGTTTGTTCGTAAGAAAGAACTTGTAAATTATTTACGAGGGTCATTTTTTAAGTAAGAACCGTTTTGTAATGGAGTAAGAGAAACTTTAGTTATGAACGTAAATTGTAGCACAAACGAAATATGAAAATTTTTTCACTTTTCAACATAGTTACAATTAACATTTAAACATTTTTCAAGTCGTGTCACCAGCTTTTGGATCCCACCATCAAATAACTCTCCGCCTGACCGTTAAACCAGTTAGTAACAGTTTCTTTCAACATGTCATCATTTTCCAAGCGCTTTCCACCAAGAAATTCCATAAGTTTTAGAAAAAGATGAGAGTCTGATGGTGCTAAGTCAGGGCTGTATCGTGGATGATCCAGTAATTCCCAATGAAAATTGTCAAAATCGACGGCTGGACCTGCTCTCTAGCGGCGTCATTCTGCTTCACGACAAAGCTCGGCCTCACGTTGCAGCAAGAACAAAGACGCAACTGGACAATTTTCATTGGGAATTACTGGATCATCCACCATACAGCCCTGACTTAGCACCATCAGACTCTCATCTGTTTCCAAAACTTAAGGAATTTCTTCGTGGAAAGCGCTTGGAAAATAATGACATGTTGAAAGAAACTGTTATTAACTGGTTTAACGGTCAGGCGGAGAGTTCTTTGATGATGGGATCCAAAACTTGGTGACACGACTTGACAAATGTTTAAATGTTAATGGTGACTATGTTGAAAAGGGAAAAAAATTTCATATTTTAGTTTAGTTATGAACGTAAATTGTATCACAAAGTTTCTCTTACTCCATTACAAAACGGTTCTTACTTAAAAAATGGCCCTCGTATTTCCCTTTTAGTTTAAGTTTTGGAGGTAACTGAGGATAGCTTTTTAAGTGCCCACAATTTCGCGTTTACTGCAGCAAATATATGAAAACGTAAAATAATTACCTGGCACATTTTCTCCATTGAATCGTATATCAATAATATGGATTCCAACGGACTCTGGGCGGAAACTTACTAAGCACCGACCATTTCCTAAAACTTGAACTTGATTTGGCACTTTACCATCGTTAACTGATATTTCAAGTTGACCTTCGCCGGCTTGAGAGGCATCCACTGGGAAGTTTGAAAAATAAGGTACATTACATTTCGAAATCTAAACATTTGGGATAAACTAACTAATTAAAAACAATTCTCCATAAATAGAATGATAAGTAACTGTGATAAATGCTAAATGAAGATGGGAAATAAAAATTAGTTGATCATTTTGTCCGAAAACAAAACACACACACACGAAAAAAAAACTCAAGGACACATTATCCCATTTCTGATACACAAAAAGATTGATAATTCAGCTTTCTATATTTCCATTATCAGGGAAGAGAAAACCTAAAGAAATTTACTGTAATTAACTGCAAATTAAGGTAAATTTAAATTGGTAAGCAAACTGAGCTTTCATCTAAAGGAGCAACATAAGAAAAAGTCCATACATTAATTCAAGGCAGACAAAAATAGCTCCTATAATTTTCCAGTTATTTACGCTGTTATTTTCTTTTAATACTTAATAATCATGAGATAACTAATATCCATAACACAATCACTAAAACACTTGAAATGGTATATATATGAAAAAAATTATTCATATAGCTTAAAATCTCAAATCAATTTTCAAAAACATATCAGATTAACTGATATCACATTTTATATACCTTGAAATTGATAATTATTGCCAACAATGCATGTTTGAGAAACATCTAGTAGGTGGATTTGAGATGCTGAATAAGCCTTTGCAAAGAATGGGCATCCAGGAATCTGGCGTCCATCTGCTGCGATGTCAATGGAATAGGTACCTATAACAGCAACAAAACTTTTTTAGAATAATGTTTCGCTAAAGAACACTTGAACTTGTTATTCATGAAAAAGCCGAAATGTTTAAAACGTGAAAATTCAGGAAAATGGACTCACTAAAATGCCCATTCCTCATTAAAAGTTCAGAGGTTTAAAAGTTCTTAAACATGGCACACGGCTAATGATTCACGTGAGAAATCCTCTGTTTAATCTGTTTAATTCTTCCTCTCAGTGTAATGAGCTTTGGTTCATAGTCTCAAGAAGACAGTCTGATTCTCAAAAAGAGACGTCTATACATTCAGAGGACCAATAATGTTTGCAAGTGATCAAACATATATAGGTAGTTACAAACATTATTGGTGTAATATGTTTATACATATGTGTGTGTGTGTGTGTGTGTGCTCTACCTGCTTGTATATTTAAAGTATCTAAAATACATATTCTAATAATTCACCTTATTTAATAAATGAAATATTAATACAACTATGGATCTCTCCAAATGGAATTGTATACATGTAATGTTTGTATGTAGATATATTTCTATGTCTGCGTTTATCAAGAATATCTGTAGATATGTAGATGTATATATGTGTGTATTTTTCTCTTTAAACTTTCCATATAGAATAATAGGTGCTATACTAGTTATTCTATACGAATGATTTCGTATAGAATAATGTGTGCATACATGCGTATGTTTTACATAATTCAGTTTGTAGCACTGAATGTTCACTGAAGCAAAATATAGAAATGATCAGAAGCTTACCAACTTCAAATGCATTAAATTCTACTCGAAACAGTCCAGGACTGATTTCTGTAACAGATGGGTGTACAGCAGTTTTTGTCGGTCCTAAAACAGGAAAAAAAAAAAGAGTTAATTGTTACATTTAGTTGAATACTACCAATTCAGTAGAAAATAAAAAGCTGAAATATTGACTAATACTTTTGATAAAGTTTATCCTCAATATAGTCCAATATGCTGTCAAATATTTTATCAGTAAATTAAAGCTGATTATAAATAAGCCATATGCTAATTGTACGAAAAATATTCTCTCCAACGTAAAGATTCTTTACAATTTCTCTGTAAAATACCTGCAAGCTTTTACCTTAGTATCCCTAGCTGAATTATACAATATCAGTTTTTTCATACATTCAAACTTCTATGGAAATATGTTCGGATATAATTAATATTAGAGTCTTTTATTAAACATTTTCCCTTTCTGTGATTAATTTAAAATAAGAATATGCAAATCAAAACCTAAAATTTTTGATCAAGGGTTTAATTTAACCGAAAGCATTTAAATTTTATAGTTAATCTCAAATAGTTTACTTTCGTCAAAAATTTGACTTAGGAGAAAACAATAAATATGAACACTATATTTTTTTAAACTGTTTTTTCCCTCTTAGATAAATTCAAAATCAATTCTTTATCAATTGATTAATAAAGCAGTAAAATTCCTTTCATTTCTGTAAAAATCCCTTATACTATAAAAGAATTTTATTGATAATGGTATTTCGATCTAATAGAAAAATTAGTGAAAATGACAAAAATTTTAGCATTTTATAATGTAAGCAGTACTTCCAAAACATTTTATGCTTATCAGATGCAGTAAAATATTTCCAAGTTACAATATGACATTAAAATTCAATATTGTTTCTTACCCATTATGCCGACTTTCAGGTCTTCCTTTTGACAACCAGCTGCCGTTACTTCAAAGTTTGCGTTATGTCTAGCACTAAATGATTTAAGAGCTTCTCCGTTCATTGACAATTTACTGCCTGGTTCACTAACTTCACACTTCCATCTTGAACCTTATAAAAAATGAAGATTATCTATTGATTCTACTTACTAAAGAACTTTAAACAAAGAATTTTTATAGTTCTCATTTTTTAAAAACAAATTTGAGTTTCAGCTGAATGAAACTGAGTTTTTATTTTACCTGGAACAGGATGACCGTTGAACTTCATTTCAATGGTATGAATTGTAGCTGTGTGGGGAATAAATGATGCCAAAAAACAGTGGTTTCCCAAACTTTTAACATTGCTCGTAACATGTCCACCATTAACAAGAATTTCCAAGTTGCCGGATCCTGCTTCAGCTCCGTTAACTAAATTAATAATATTAAAAGGGATTTCATTATAACGTAGACTGATAGAATATCATCAAACTCTTGAAGTCATATTTCCATAAATTTATATTGTAATAATATGTATCAATTTATATTACGCCAAAAAATAACTATATATTGTTTTCCATAAAACTTTTATATCTATAATATGAATACATTCCGATGCAGTTTATTTAAAGAGACTAGACCATAATAAATAAAACACTTTAAATATCAGTTAGCCTTAAAATTTTAAATATTTATAACTTGAAATTAATTTCAGACACACACAAAAATATTTATTAATTTTAAAACTGAAAATTTCACAACAAAAGAGTCAACTTACTCTCAAATTCCACTGGCTTTCCAACAGTACCATTTGGAATTTTACCCACCTTAATCTGAGATGGATCATATGCAAAACAATGAAATGGACTGCCAATGAGAGGTTTTCCAACGACAGATACGTCAATAGTGTGTTCGCCAACTTCTGCTGTAATATATTCAACTTGATATTTTCCATGACTCACATATTCCAGTCTGATTGGTATTTCTCGTCCAGAGGGAGCTATAAAAATATATACATTAACACTCAATGTTTAATTTTATTAGACAAAAATTTATAACAATAATTGTATTTTATAAAACTGTATTTTCCAAAGTAAGTGAATCTGCTTTACGGAAATCTTAACAAAAGAGAGAGAGAGAGAGAGACTGTAGTTTCAACAATTTAGAAATAAAATAAATATAATACTACACTCAGAATGAATTAAAAGCTAAGTGTGGTAATAAAAAAATTTAACAATACTGACGAGGGGAAAGATAATATATTAGAACTAACAGAAGTTTTTTAATAAAATTAAACTAATCAACCTTCTCTCGTACAGATCAACTCTGAATTCTGAAGAAAATAGTGAAAAATATGACTTCTGTAAATATAAAATTATTGTTCAGTGATAATTGTTGGTAACAATAATAATAAAGGCTTAATAATAGCAACTTGAAATGCTGCGTAGAAAACAAAGAAATTTTTCGAGCTAAATGAAATTAGGGGATTGTCAAAATCCCTCGGTATCAAAGCTATCTTTTTTAAATACATATATTTTTAGGTAAATATATGAGTATGCTACAAGGCAACTAACGCAATTATACTTAATCAGAAGAGTTGTTCTTGTTCAATAGTTTAAATATATTAATTACAGAAAAAATAAATTGTGCATACCTGTTACAGTAACCTGAATATCATCTTGTTTCAACCAGGGTGCACAGAGTGAGAATGTGGTAGGTTGCTTCACGTGAACAAGTTTTAAGCCTTCTCCGTCAGGAACTACTTCTGAGACATCAACTGATTCTTTCTTATATTTAGATGACGAATATGGGGAAAATTCATTGATATCATATTTTGAACTGGAGTGAATAAAAGAACCATCATTTCCTTTGTTTTCTTTAACTTTCTTTAAAAATACTTTAGGTTTTGCTCCAAGTCCATCGGTATTATCCATGAAGCTCATGTTGTGACTGGAATCATTTGAAATATGCTGTCCAGAGGAATAATAAGAATTTTCCTGAATGCTTTTTGATTTAATTGCTTCAGCTGATTTTTCGCTATCATTTAAAACCCAGCTATTAATTGTTGCTTCTGTATTTGCTGGTTTTTTAGGAGTTGGGGGAGCAGGTGCTTTAGTGCGCTTGAAATCATCTTTATGAGCCATAAGTTTACTGTTCACTAACTCTGCTCTTTGCGAGAAGCTTAAATTTTCTTGGCTTGCAACAATGCTGCTCAGAGATTTACTTTCCGTTGATGAATGGTACAGTGATGAATCAGCTTTAGAAAATATGTTACCTTCAGTTTGAAATTTCATATTATCTGAGAGTTTTGTATGAATATGGTTTTCAGATATTTTTGTTTGGCCAATACTATGTCCATCTAAAGATATATGGTTACGTTGAATTTCTTTAACCGGATTAGTTCTCTCCTTTTTCGCTTTGATTTCCAGGTGACTCTCCACTTCCGAACTTCGAAGCTCTCTATCACTTTCAACAACTTTAAAAACGAAAGGTGAACCTGGAAAAGAAATTTCATTTCTGTTTTAGAAATCTTCAAACAAATTAGGATTTATGACAAATAATCACATAAAAGTAAAAAGTGATGAACTTCCCACCTTTTATATTAATGGTGTTAAAGGCCACGTTTAAACAGTATTTTCCACAGCTAGTAGGAGTGAATGAAACCCTGTAAATACCATTTCCTTGCTGATCAATCACTATGGGTACTGGATTAGAGTTATGAAGTAATTGGACTTTCATTTCACCCCAACCAGCTGTACTTGCATCGACAATCAGCGTCTTTTCTTTGTCTCTCACAGTAGACCCTAAACCTTGAACCTTAGTGAAAAAAATATATTTTGAGTACAATATAGTTCTAAACATTGTATCTTTAACATTTAAGGGAGACAAAAAATCTGATCACCTGTAAAAGGAAAAACAAAACTAATGAAATCTTACTTTTACTTTCGCAGGATCGTATACGTAGCAAGTGAAAGGACTGCCATGAATATGCTTGCCAGCGTATGTCACTATAATCTTCCACTCACCTACAATAAAATACATGCAATTTTTCACTCACCACTAAGTTTATGGAGAAAGAACTAGTTAATTTTTTTTAATCAAACATTTTGTAAGTGTCATATATATTTTTCTAAAGTACAATAGAATGTTATTGTGTTTAAATTTTTTTTTTAAGTTTACAAAAACAAAAACAAAAACAAAAAAATTAGAGTTATAAATCTTTCGACTTTAACTCAAAATTTGAGGCCATACTCAGTCATTATTTACTAACATAGCTTTGAGAAAAGCTCCGATAAAAATTCTCTTTCTTAGGGTTCTTCGAAATGATTAATATTACTTTATATTGATTCAGTTCTTTCAGATTTATCACAATTTAAAAAATGTGTAGAAGTTATAGTCTTTTAGATTCTAGAATTTTAAGAGATTGAGTAGTTCTAAGATTTTCTTAGGTGTATTAACGCTTCGTTACATTTCGTTAATCGTAATACAAAGTTTTGAAATGGTATAGACATAATCACTCTCTACAGTTATTTCACAATTAATGATTAGTTACTTTTTTACTACAGCAGAGTATAACATAAAAAAAATATACGTATAAAAAATTAATGAATGATAACTGAGAAAGCAAATTATATACGATGAAATGATACAGTATTTTTCAAGAAAAATTATTTTATTTTATTAGAAAAACAAACATATTCCTGTAGAATCAGTAAGGAAAATGACAAATAATTTGGAACAAAATCTATTTAACTCAAAAACATTACAATCTCTTAAAACTACTTTTACATACACTGAAGTGCCACTGAATTAGGGATAGCAAAGCCTATGCAAATTGTGTAGCGCTGCGCATCATGTACGCGCAAGTGAGGGCGCTTTGGTAACTGCATATATAGCGCGTACTGTGGTTGTTCTGAATTAGTTGTTGGAATTGCCAGTATGGGTAAACTGCCTGATTTAGACGCCTTCGATCGCGGACAAATCGTAGGTGCGCGACGCATGGGCCATTCAATTTCCGAAATCGTCAGACAGCTAGGATTTTCAAGGTCGACAGTGTCAAGAGTATACCAAGAATACATGGATGGTGGAAAAAAAACTAGCGATCGGGCAAACTGCAAAGGACAATTAGCCTTGACAGTGCGTGGTGAGAGACGGCTCAGGCGTATTGTACGTAGCCAGAAAAGCCAAACATTAGCTCAAATTACCACCCAGTTTAATGACGGTGCCAGTCGTACAGTCAGTAAACGGACTGTGCAACGCTCGCTTCACCGTATGGGTTTCGGGAGCCGTCGACCTACGAGAGTACCATTGCTCTATACTCGCCATCGGGCTGCACGTCTTGCCTGGGCAAGAGAGCACAGAGACTGGAGTGTAGAGGACTGGAAACGAGTAGCATGGAGTGATGAGTCTCGATTCCGACTACTTAACGCCGACGGGAGGCTGAGAATATGGCGTCAGGTTCAAGAAGCCATGGATCCTGCATGCCTGGCTGGAACTGTACAAGGGCATAGTGGCTCAATCATGGTCTGGGGTGTTTTTTCGTGGCACAGTTTGGGATCTTTGGTGCGTGTACCAACCTCCCTCAATGCAATTCGGTACGTAGAGTTGCTGGGTGATCACCTCCATCCGTTTATGCTGTTCTGTTATCCGCACGGTAATGGAGTTTTCCAGCAAGACAACTGTACCTCTCACAAGTCCCGGTTGCCTACTGGCTGGTTGGATGAGCATTCCTCTGACTTCTCTGTCATGAATTGGCCACCTAGAAGCCCAGACTTAAATCCCATTGAGCATCTTTGGGATGTTTTGGAACAAGGCGTGAAAGGCCATCACACAGCACCAAAGAACCTTACTGAATTATGGACAGCTTTAGCCAATATTTGGCAGGCCATTCCCATGGAACGTTTCCAGAAACTTGTTGAATCTATGCCTCGTCGTGTGGCAGCCGTTATCAAGGCCAGAGGAGGCCCAACTCGTTACTAGGTAGGTATCCCTAATTCAGTGGCACTTCAGTGTATTAATGAAAAGGTTTTATGAATATCCTAATGTGCAATATTATTATTGTAATGATATAATTAGTGTATAGTAGTGTAGTTAAAATACTTATGTCAAAGGATAAAACTATAAAAATGTATTTCAAAATATCCATAAGTAATCAAAAAATTAAAACTTACCAATTTCATCTGGAGTAAATGTTGCTGTATAAACTCCTTCACTTTCGGCAACATCACACTTTTTTAACTTGCCAGATGGGGATAAGGCTTCCACAAAAACATTCCCACCACCTACTCCATTCGAATTAATCTTAAAAAATAATTAATTATAATGTAGAGTATGTAAATTAAATATCATAAAATATTTTAAGTGTATATACATTCATTACTTGCTTTACAATTCAAATATGAAGAAAAAACCGTATGCATAAATTTCATATAAATGGAAATGGGATAAACCTCTCTGGAGACAACTATAGCAAAAATATAAATAATTTCTTCCATAAAAATATAGAGCTCACTTAAATCACTTTTGCTTGCAACTTAAGTCAGGAGAAAGGAAAATAAAATTCTAAGAAAATATACTATAACCAAAATGTTTTCGTAGTAAAATCTGTAAAGTTTTTAAAAAATCAAG
Source organism: Dolomedes plantarius (assembly GCA_907164885.2). NCBI lineage: Eukaryota > Metazoa > Arthropoda > Arachnida > Araneae > Dolomedidae > Dolomedes > Dolomedes plantarius. The sequence goes on from OU015494.1 coordinate 46,167,239, forward strand.
AAAAATTTAGGCCATCTCTAAATGCTTAGTATTTTTCGTGACTGAATTGAGAAATCACTTCAGATGACAGCCATGTGACGCTTCAACCACAGTTGTAGCAAACTGTCTTTATTTTATGTATTTCACTACCAAAAAAGAAGTTTTTCAAAGATATTCATTTATGTATTTGTTGGATCTTTTCAAAAATGTTTCAAGCTTTTTTTATGAATATGCTTATGCGTCGAATCGAAGAATATCAGTTTTTCTTCCCTTAAATTAATTATAAATTTATTAGACCCTGACTACTAATTTAACAATGAACTTATAAAATCAATTGTATATTATGAAGTGAAACTTATGAATATAGACCCACTAACTTAGGCCGATAACAAGACATTTGTATTCCAATATAATGTATTATCTCTCTCTTAGAGAATATAATGCATTAATCTCTAAGAGAGAGATAATGCATTATATTGGAATACACACTTGTATGACTTTATGAAACATCTCTGTCTCTCTCAGAGAGATCTTAACCATCTGTTTAACCATCTGTTTATCACGGATCTTAACCATCTGTTTAACGACGATCTCTATTTAAAGACGATATTTCCCAGTCCCGGCCCCTCCAACGTTATGGGAAATGTTATTCTTTCACAAATTCTGTTAAAGGGCGATCTCTACTTACGGACGATTTTTCACGATCCTTTGAAAGTCGTTAAACAGAGAGCCAACTGTATATGTATATATATATATATATATATATATATATATATATATATATATATATATATATATATATATATATATATATATATATATATATATATATATATATATATATATATATATATATATATATATATATATGTATATATATATGTGTATATATGTATGTATATATGTATATATATATATGTATATATATATATGTATATATGTATGTATATATGTATGTATATATATCAGAGAGAGAGAGAGAGAGAGAGAGAGGGAGATGTTTCATAAAGTCACACAGTCAAGTTCTTCATCTAGTGTCGGAACTGCTCTGTTTCTGTGTTTCAGATCTCAATGGATTACTTAAAATTATTTTTAAATTTTTATACTAAGGGATTTTTAGATCAGGATCTAAAATTTCAGAGACAGTCAATCTCTCGATGGTTTTCTTTTTCATTGATACAAATTCTCTGAAATCCATTCCTTCATATTTCTCCCTGTAGCAAAGCCCATTTTCGTCAACAGGCAGGTAGAGGTATACTAAACAGGTAAAATATCTAGCAGAATAGCGAACGCTATGATGAACAAAAGGATCATTGAAGCATAAAAATAACTATTAAATATGGCTTAACCATTGTTTGCAGGATGCGTCGCCTCTGTTAGAAATAAAATCCACTCAATCCATATTTGTACTGGTTGTTGTGACTCACGTATTATATCGCATTTCATGTTGTTTGAATATTTCTAATTTGTCAAAACAAAGTCTAATCTCCTTTCGACAGTTTCTTGAATGATCTTTTCCTACATTTGATCCCAGCTACAGTCTTGAGGTTTAATGATTTTTTTATGGTTACGGAAAGATAATCTTGGCCATTCAGACTAATACTGTACATTGATATTATTTCATCCGAATTTAAAAAATCATTTGATTACCGTAGGAGAACCCGAAACTAACACAAAGAAGTCACAGATGATGTGAATGCATATGACAATGGAAGGTGGGACTCTGCATATAAGTATGACGTTTGTGTGTGTATGTGTATATATATATAATATATATATATATATATATATATATATATATATATATATATATATATATACAGGGTGTTTCATATTGAATAGGACAAAAAGAAAGCATACCAGTGAACACTGTAATTACTTTATTTTAATAAATCAAATTTACAGTGAAACTACAGTTATTGAAGTTTCTATAGATGTTCAATGAGTGACACGACAAATATATATGCGTTATTCTAGTTTCTGCCACACTCGTGATAGAATATCCTTTGTTAATGATTCGAGCACTTCTGTTATCCGCTGCTTCAGCTGCTGTAAGTCCTTGGGAAATGGAGGCCCGAACACCGTCCTTAACAAAACCCCATAGGAAAAAACCACAAGGGGTTACAACTGGAGATTTCGGTGGCCAACAAAGCAATGGCATATCGTTTGACCCAGCACGGCCAATCCAGCAATGAGGTAGACTATCGTTCAGGTACTGTCATAAGTTTTTATGCCAATGTGGTGGAGCACCGTCTTGCTGCAGAATGAAGCCGGGAACCGCTTCCTCCAACTGAGGGAACGATAAACGAAGATGTTTTGGCGTATTCAAAACACAGTACGCATTCTCCTGCATGGGTGGCGCCATTTCGATTAACAATGCCTCTAGCGGCGATTTCGTATCCGGAAGATTTTCGATGTTGCCAGATAAAACTTGAATAATTGTAGTCTTAGAATTAATTTGTTTCGGCCAAATAAATCAATTACAGAATTTGTACTATGCTATTCTTTTTGTCCCATTCAATATGAAACTCCCTGTACATTTACAGTGGAATCTTGATCTATCATTTTCGAAGGGACTGACTGAACTAAACGATGGATGGGGGAAAACGATAGATGCGGGAACATACAAAAAAGTATTAACATACCTTAAAGTTTGAAATCCCTAAAATATATTTACTCACATACATAAATGCATACATACCTGTAGTGTAATTGAAGATAAAATTCCAAAGTTGTACTGAAATCCAAGATAATAATAATAAAAAAAGAAATACACGTAGGTACACAGGAATTTTAATTTAAATAAAAGTATTTAATCTTCCTTTGTTTTTTGGCGGTTTTCTCTCCACAAGTAAACAATATTTTTTCTGTGTTGCAAATTGCATTCTTTTCGGTATCGGTTATAGTGTAAGAGTATAAAGAAGCGGCAGCCGTGAATTGTTTGTAACTAGACCCATTCCATTGCACTGGATGGGGTCCGACATAAGACCACCAGGAAGTTCTGCTTCCGGGTGAAACCCTAATCGGCCAGTGTAGAACTGCAGCAATCAAAAACTTTTCACACCCTAGACCAAACACCAGGGCGCCTCCATCCCAAAGCCAAGAGAAAAGCCAGAGGGCAGCAGGAACCGCTCAGGTAGGCTGACTGTAAGCCATTGCTGATAAGAACAGAAATGTTGAATAGTCAGAGAATTCGGAATGAGTTTCCGAAATTAGGATACTTCAGGGGCTAAATTTAAGGAACACCAACAACGAACAAATAATAGGAGTGGTACGATTATGCGAAACCAGACTAAACAGGAGAGAACAAAAATACGAGACCGTGCATCTCAAATGTTCTGCCTATTGTTTAATTAGAGCGTCATTCTCGCTCGATCCAAACATTTATATTTCGGTTCAGTTATTAAGAAAAAACGATCGATCCGATAAATTAACGTAAAGCTGCGATATTCTGAACGAATATTGCGGGAAAACGATGGATCGAGGAACGATCTATGCGGTCTGTTTTTGCTTGTTTTCTATGGAATTTATTCGGGACTGGATGAAATAAACGATGCATACGTGAAAACGATCGATCGATATTCCACTGTATATATATATATATATATAAATATATATATACAGTGGAATCTCGATCGATCGTTTTCGGATCCATCGTTTTTTCCGTATGTGTCGTTCATTTATCCAGTCCCAATGATCATATTTCTTTGTTATGTGTCCGCATCTATCGTTTTCCCGCATTTATCGTTCATTTCAATCGGTCCCTTGAAAAACGATAGATAGAGATTCCATTATACATACATATATATATATATATATATATATGTGTGTGTGTGTGTGTACAATGCGAAATTTAAGGACAAAATAAATTTAAAATTATGAAAGTCTAATAAAAAAAACTACCTACCAAGACTTCAACAACCGATCCCAATGCACAAGGATCAATACCAGAATAGAGTATTTTTGAAATATCAGGATGAACTTTGACCAGCAGAGGACATCCCGTAATAACTTCATTATCGTAATAAACATAAAGCTGTAAAAAAAATTCAAATATAGTGGGACACAAAATAAACTGGAGTTAAAAAATTTTAGTCATCATGATAATAAAAAAAAATCTCAGATAAGTTAAAAAGAATTCATAAATAAATAGTTTATCAAATATTTCTATAGATAACAGCTATTGATATCCTTGATAACATCAAATCTCAGCCATACATTTAGTGTATATTTTCCTCCCCTTAAATAAACTATATGCATCTCCATTATCTTTGATTATCATCTCTAAAGATGAACATTACTTTTATATGTATCTCAGTAAACTAGATTAGGGCCTCTGAGTCTGGAGGTCTAGTGGCATGGCAAAAATCCCTTCTAAGGGGAGGGGTCTCCGAATTCTGGAGAAGGAATTTTTTTATATTTTGCGGGGAGGTGTGGTGAAAGTTAACTAAGGAGTACATATAAATTTTATTTTATTTTTTCGTTATCGTTTAACTCCTGGGGAAGAGTAACGATTCCCCTTCCTATTTCGGAGAGTTGAGGTTAGGCCTAGGGTTGGAGAATGCTTTATGATAAAGCATTTTAAAGGTATTCGCTCATCAGTTTTGTTTTTGTTGTTGTTGTTGTTGTTGGTTCTAATGACCGGAAATATTCCAGACCCGGTCCATTTAGGCTTTGAGGGCTGAGGGGTGTGGCTCGGGATTATAATGGAACCACGAGGGTCGGAGTCTGATTTAGCCAAGTGCCACCTCAATTTTGAATGAACACCCACCCTCTCTGACCTCATAGAGGGACTTTCTGGTCTACAGATTTAAAGTGCCCATATCGGGTATAGACACGGAGGTATTTAATGACGCTTTTTGATATTCGATCGGAACACAATCAGCCCCGAATGCCGACACTCTACCGCTAGGCTACCTCGGGTCCTTTATTTTATGTGTTTCTACTCATTTCAATTCATTTATAATTTGGGTATTTAAGCTCCATTCTGTTGCGAAAACTTCACCTGTCACATTTTTATAGCATCTCTATGAGTTTACTGAGATACCTGTATATGTCTGTGTATATTATAGAAACAAAAACAAATTAGCACTGGTTTGGAAATTGATATACCATTTTTTTCAATTTAGGCAACTGGATATCTGGATATATGAAAAGTTATGGCAGTTTTTATTATTTTCTAGGAGGATTTTCAGAGGGGGCGAGGGTATAATCGTGGAACTTAATGAACCCATTCTGGGGATATTTATTTGAGTAGCTCATCACTCGCTGGATTGAAACACGAGAGAGATTTCGTCAAAAAGAGTAAGAAAAAGGTTTCTGTGTACCGAAATCCAGAAAGTTTATCTCTTTTCTTTTAATAAGATAAGAATGGAAAAAAATCAAAAGGCGTACATTTTATTGTTTTAAAGTTTAAAATCTTACAGAAACATTTAATAAAAATACAACAAATACATAAAATTTTAAAACATGTACCTCATGCAATCCTACATCAGTTGATATGAAAGATCCTGTTCCACCAGTTTTGGAAACAGATATTTGACAGTCAACTTTTTTATTCTGGTATCGAACTTCAGCTCTTACTTTTTTCTCATCAAGGGTACTGTCTAAAACATTCAACTTGAAGTGAGCCTATGATGAAAGAAATTCGATCATTATAGAATACAAGGATAACTCTTAGAAGGATTGTTTTTATGAATTTACGGATACCATACACTCCTTTTGTCAAATATCTGGGGACTTATGCTCTAATTTCTGATAATTCAAGAAAATAAATAATGCATTTTAATTCTTACTATTTTTCTGTATTTAATATTAATGTAGTACCTTTTATTTAAAAGAAATGTACAACATGTTGTTTTCTTCCTTTTTTACTCCAAACTCATCAGGCAAAATTGAAGGGTTGCCAACATAACATAATCTCTCTAAGGAGTAAAGTTGCTCGATTTAAAGAGTTTTAGAGCTTTTTTCTGAAGGGTGTACTGTCGGTTTCTGTATATTCCCCCCCCCCATGTTTACACATTAAAAAACCAAATGTGAGCATATGCTCATTTTTTGCATAAATATGTATATTTATCTAGTTAATACCATCATTTTTTCTGTACATATGCCGTGACATATGTACAAAAAGTTAATTCAGTGGTCTGCGGCGTATATACTAGCCTGGCTTTTACTGAGGAAATTTTCTGGTTTCTTTGCCCTGAGACATGGGAATTGTAGTGGTTCTTTTCTTACTTTCACTGTTTTAAAGCTTAATTTTCCAGAGATGGGGAAGTAAACACTCTAAAAGGGCAAAAATTCTGCACAGCATCTTCATCATTCTAGATTCACCGTTGCCTCATATGTAGTTGTTATTTTCTCTCTAGAAAAAGTTATGTCACACTTCCACATTATTCTACCTATAGGACTAATTTTACTTTTTTCTGACCCATTACCCGTACATAACTTGACTTAAAAATCTGGAATATCCGGGGCTTTTAGCATTTATGTGAAATATTTGTTCTGCTCTCAAAAAGTAGCAGGAAGAGAAATTTCTCTAACAAATGAGTGATCATTCCTGATTTTACATTATAAGGTAAAAAAATAATCACAATCCATCTCAAGCAGAAACACACGCGAGAGAATTAAAATGGCTGAAATGAAGAAAAGAGACAAATCCCGAAGACTTAATTTAAAAGGGCTCCTTAGAGATCTGACAGCAGAAAATGGTTGAACTGGCTCTAAAGCGCGTCATTGCAATCACTGAATTGAACATATCAATTAATTTCATCATTCTGAAATACAAAATTCTGCAAATAAAATTTCTGAATATTAAATGAAGCGTTTAAATGACGAAATTGTGATCTGAGGAATAAAGAATAATTTTAATGTTACAGTTTTATAGAAGGTTGAGGAGCCAAAGATGCTTTAAACTTTTCAATGATTTATTACTTTATATAACTCACACACAAATAACTGCAATAAACAGTTTCTTAAATGAGTCGCTGAAAATGTATTACATCAAATAAAAAAATGCAGCTAAAATGTTGAAAATTAATGAAATATAAAATAAAAATACTAAAAATTAATCATATTTGTGACATTATAAGAACTTAACCGAGAGGGTGGGGATTTTTTCCCCTCTTTCGAAGGAAACCAAAGGGTTCCTCGCAAAATCATCCATGGCTTAATCAATTTTTCATTACATTTTCGAAGACATAAATTTCTCACCCAACGTTATAAAAATTACTCAATACACAAAATGCACAAGGGTATCCAGAATTGCGATTTAACTGACAGACCTACCGGTTTATTTAAATGCACACTATTCAGGTTTACTCCTGTTATGCTAAGTTTATCTTGAGGACTCTTTCTCGGCTTAATCCACTGGAAACAAGCAATATAGGCCATCACACCAAGATGCTCAACTTCTGGATCTGACAGCTCCTTTGGCTTTAATATGGGTCGCACACCTAAACTTTCTCCTCCAAGTATACCTGAATAGATTATAAATCATGAGATAATTAAGTTCCACTTATAAAAAGTTTTAAATTTCATAAACCTCAACAAATATTTTCCTTATTATTAAATTAGTTGTTTTTATCATAATTTTCATGGTGCTTGATATTATTAAGTTTCATAAAAATTTCATTATATTTTGAAAAAATATATTTTCCTCCCTCGAAATTTCTCGCCGTTCAAATTTTAAAAAAATAACTTCTTGAAATTTTGAAAATTTTAATATTTTGATTAATTCGGTCAAAACTGTTCCCAGTCCAATGCTCCTGCTTTCAATGAAGACTTAATTATATAATTTCTTTTCTTTCAATAAGTTTATGGATTTAGTACGCAAAATGTTTAATGTGATGAGACTAAATAACTGCTTAACGTCTATTAGCTATTTTGCTGTCTTTTAACAGCTTACCAAATTCTCCAGGGCATGTACTAAAAGTTTCAAATTATTGCAAATATAACAGATCGTTATGGCTTTTATAGGTCAGGTTCCGTAGTTTTGACCTGCCAAGTCCTAAGTTACCGTGACTTACCTACGAATTACACAATCTTAGCAAAAAATTGACAGTTACGAGAACAACATGTTTCAAACAAAATTACTCAGAAAGTCTATACTCGAAATTTCAGGTGTGTTAATTTTCGGAGAAATATCATCTTATTTCATATCTGCTTCTTCTTTCAATTTTTGAAATGTATGGTTAAAGATATATCAGGTGTAAAAAAAATATGCTTAAAAAAGCAAGTCATTTATGAAAGCAAAATATATATTAAATTTCCCCTATCACACTTTATTTACTCAAGAGTTAGTGTGAAAACAGACAGGCACATGAACTCAATGAAGTAAACTCCAAACTAAAAAGAGTGTCTATATATAAATATTAAATCAAGAAGCATGAGTAATGGTGATCATGGATGCCAGATGACGTAGTATTAAAGTTTTACTATATGGTTAGATTGGTCATCTAAGCAAACTATTCACTAGTATTTTGTCAGAATATAGGTTAAATATGTCTGCCAGCTTATCATTTAATGAACCAGACTTCACTTAACACATCCTGATTATTTTTATAAATGGTGACAACATAAGAAAGTTTTATATCATATTTTACTTATTAAAGCAGATCTATTATCTCAACAATTACGTTACGTCACTTGCAGCAGTTATAAGCTTGAATATTATTAGAATTTTAAAATATCAATGGAATCATTTTTATGGAATCAATTAAATGAAATATGTTCAAGTAAATACCTTATACTTAATACGTACCATGTTGAATATTTTGCTCCCAAAAGGACTTTTCTCTTTTCAACTCTTTCCAGTCGGGAATGTTTGCTCCGTAGGCTTTCACTAAGGCACATAATGCTAGGCCATCATTCCAGTCAGTCTAGAATTTGAAAATGTGTGTAAGCCAAATGAAACAACTTATTTTATGCATTTTGTTTATAGTTTCTCATTTTTAAAAAGAAATTACCCTACTCTGTTTAAATAGGAAAATTTTTCATATTTACCTTTTACTTGATTGAATAAAAAAGTGTGACTGTTATCTGTTAGAAGCATTCTATTAATTTCCAGAATTATTCTAAATGTATATAATTTGGAAAAATTACAAGAAAGGTGACAAGTATTGCAAACAAATTTCGTAAAAAAAGATACTAATTATCAATTAATTTAACAATTCAATTTCAAGAAAAATAGGAATAAGGTTAATTTATTCAAAACTATGAGTGCATTGTTAACGTAAAGTGTGTTTTCATAATACGCGTAACAATTCGAATATATTGTTGGTTTTATAAAATGCAAAGCACCCTTTGTTATCTAAATAAAACTAAAGACAAAAATAGTAAATAAAGGCTGAAGAAAGCTTCGTGTGTAGGTTTTAGTTCCCAAATATAATATACACTAGAACTTAAAAACCATGTCCTCAAAGCATGAACCTTCACTAAGAGTAAGGAGCTTTTTTTTTTTTTTAATTGCTATGACAGCATTTGAATCTGACAATAAATGTAAGGACATCCTACCTATAAATGTAAGGAAATAAATGTAAGGACAATAAATGTAAGGAAAACCATGCCTCCTTGGAGTTTTTAAGGTAGTTTAACTAATTTTTTATTCTCAGAAAATACATGTGACTGCAGTGATAGAATACTATCCAAGCCTGAGGGCCGAATGTATTTGCTAACATTTACTCTAGATACTCCGCAGAGTAAATTACGTTTCTCTATTTTTTCAAGGTGGGAAAGGTAATGAATAAATTACATTTTAACAGTTTCTCTTTATCAACATGTATACAAATGGTAAATATACTGTAGCTTCACGTGCTCCCATTCAAGACTGCGCAGGTGTAGGCACTATAAACCCCGAACAATAATTACATGTGTTGACTTCGCTTTTTGTAGTCAGGAAAGGCTTAAAATAATTGATAAATTCTATTTTATAAAACTGTTTATTATCAATATTCGTGTGAGTGAGAGAAGATGAGTACGGATTTGATGTACTTAGCCTCTATATTTTGAGGTGTCTACAGTATAAATTACCACAAAAAAATTAAGTGCGTAGATTTGGCTTCTTTATAGGTTGTAAAGGCTTAATACAACCTTTGTCCAGAAAGTTCGGTGAATGATGTCATAGTACACGTGTTCGTAAGAGTTTGCAACCGGCGCATACCGTTCTGTACAGGTGAAAACTGGTCTGAAACAGTTCCTGAGAGGCGGCGCTGCGCGTTAGCTTATTGTGTGGAAACAGTTCCCTGTAGGGTGAAGGTGTTATGCTCTCGGTCGAATTCAAAATGGATCAGAGAGCGAATATGCTGTTCTCTTCCAAACATAGAAAATCAGCGAAAGAGACTCATGAAATGCTGCTAAAAGTTTACGAAGAACGTGCTCTCTTCTTGGAGTGCGTGTATGAGTGGTTTAAACGCTTCCGAGAAGGGCGGGACACCATTGAAGACTCCCCCGAAGAGGTCGGCCTGCAACTGCACGCACCTCGGACAACATACAGAAAGTGAGGTAATTGTTGGCCAAGAATCATCGTGTTACAGTGCGAATGATAGTGGAGGAAGTGAGAATTGGTCGTGAGATGGCCCACCTCATACTGACCCAGGATTTGGGTAAAGGCAAGCCTTGCTCTCGACTTGTGCCCCACACTTTGATGCCGGAACAAATGCAAATTCGGCTTGACGCCTATGGAGACTTCATCGACATGGCGGATCGAAACCCGAATTTCCTGAAAACTATTCTTACGGGTGACGAAACCTGGTGCCTGAAATACGTCCCCGACTGCAAGCGTTAGAGTATAGAGTAGCGTGGTCCAGGGTTGCCAAAAAGCAAGAAGGTGCGAAGTGAGAAACCCGGCATCAAGACAATGCTCATAGTGTTCTTCGACTCTGAGGGTCTCATCCACAAAGAATTCCTCCCTGAAGGCACCACGTTAAATGCCGCTAAGTACGTGGATATACTGAAACGTCTGCTGCAACGGATCAATCGGGTACGCCCCCTGTACGCCAAGCAAGGCAACTGGACCCTGCTTCACGACAATGCCCGGCCACATACTGCCTTTCTGGTGCAGCAGTTCCTGGCCAACAGGCGAGTTGTGTCCCTGAATCACCCACCCTACTTCCCAGACATGTCTCCCCCGGACTTTTTCTTGTTCCCCAAATTGAAATCAGCCCTGAAGGGCTACAGGTTTTTGGACATTTCAGACATCCAACGTAATTCTACGACCCAGCTGTAGGCCATTCCTAAAGATGACTACGCCAGGAGTTTCTAAGACTTTTACAGCCGTTCCCAGATGTGCATTACCGTCTACGAGGATTACTTCGAAGGACAGTAACAGCTGTTTCATATAAAACAACAATCCATTGTAACTATAGACACATTCACCGAACTTTCTGGACAAAGGTCGTAGAAAGTGATTAATGACATTCACTATAAAGGTTCAATAACAATATTTATACGTATGAGAAGATATGTCGTGAAATACTCATGCTTTGAATTCTGAAAGCGTAAACATTAGAATAAGTCAGAATGTTTTTTCCTGAATTCAGAAGGGAAAACAATAAGTGATGTATATTTTCTGCATATCTCTTACTCAAAATTTCTTTTTAAATGTTTTTGTTTTATATTAGCTCTATTGTTGAACTTAAAATAATTTAAAAAGAGTTTTAGAAAACGGATAGCATCAATATTAGAAGTTATCACTGAACAATTTTTTTTATTGTCTCAATTTATCTGTTTTCAGCCATCACGTCCAGCATTTTTATTTTATACTTAAAATTCTCCCCTTCTCGTTTGCTAGTTCTACTTTCTTACGGTGTGGAGATAATAAAGTTATTTCCTCAACACTCTCTCGTGATTGACAGGACCTAACAAACAACGTACTGATTATCCGAGACAATAAGTTTTGTTTGATTTTGGGGATATGTATTTTGATTGTTATCAAACAACATAACGTTCAACCCACAAAAGTTATAAACAATCTAACGTCTATAAACAATCTAACGTTGAATCTAAGTTCCTGAATAATTATCCCGAACTTAATTAGGATTCTTCTCAAGATTTCTTTAAAGGAGAAGGACAAGTGAAATTTTTCTGCAAAAATTTATCTTTCTGGCTGGTGCCTTCAATTCAAAAACATATTGAAAAGAGGAAATAGAAGGGTATTATATACTCGACAAATTACTCTTTTGCTGCCATTACTTCAACTTAAATGTAACTTTCTTCTTCTATGCTGTCGTAACGTTTTGAAATGCTTATTAACTTTTGCTACAATATTACTAGTTGGATTCGCACACACAACTCTAAGCTAAGACACAGTATAACACTAACGCAATGGACTATAGCTCGTTTATTGCTTTCGAAAATTCACATCGGCACACAGTGAGAATTACAAGGTCACAGTCAAGGTCGCACTAAAAGCACATCACAGAGCAACGAGCTACGTACGCTCGCGTCACAGATATATAAAACATAAAATAACAGCGCCGTCTCACGGCGAATTCAGTACAGAGGGGGCGCGTGCGTCAACATTCTCCCCCCGTTGACATGTTATAGACATTCAAAAATAACCATAAAAATATCACAAATTTTAAAATGATTATAAACACAGTACACAATAATTTCAGTCCGGCATTGGCAATACACACACGCGTGAGATGGCTCGCTTGTACTCGCCATACTGCGTTCTCACTTTCACGACCCTCACCAAGTTATCATTACCATAGTACAGTTCTATTATTCTCCCCAGAGGCCACTTGAAGGTAGGCATGTTGTCCTCTACGAGTACGACTAGGTCACCGATCCTCACATTATTCTTTCGAAATCTCCACTTGCTACGTTGTTGTAATTCGCTTAGGTAGTTACGATGCCATTTATTCCAAATGAGCTGTACCAGACGGGTCACCCTTTGCCATCTTTTTAAGGCATTCCCGTTCAATTTAGTTAGATCAGGTTCAACGATGGAATTAATTGACCTGCCTATGAGAAAGTGGGCCGGAGTTAAAGCTCCTAAATCATCTTCATTACTCGACAAAGGGCACAGGGGTCTGGAGTTTAGAACTCCCTCAATTTGGACACTTACGGTCAAAAATTCCTCGTAGGTCAAATTAGCCCCGCTTACGACTCTTTTAAAATGGTATTTTACAGATTTTACCGCAGCTTCCCATAAGCCACCGAAGGAAGGCGCTCTCGGAGGGATAAATTTCCACTCAATTCCTTCGGCAGATAGAAAACCCGCAAGCTGCTCATTTGGCTCCTTAACCAGTTTCAAGAGCCTCTTAATTTCCTGGTTTGCACCAACAAAATTTTTGCCATTGTCAGAATACAATTTAGCACACTTGCCTCTACGGCCAAAAAATCTCTTTAGGGTAGCTATAAAGGCCTCAGAGGTGAGGTCTGATACAATTTGTATATGCACCGCCTTAGTTACAAAACAAACAAATATGCATATGTATATTTTATGCAAGATACCCTTTCTTTGGTTCCGATATCTGACCAAAATGGGCCACAGAAATCTACACCAGAGCAGTTAAAGGGATAATCGGGAACTACTCTGTCCCGGGGTAGATCACCCATTAACTGGGACGTCACATTTGGTTTCATTTTAAAACAGATAATACACATGTACTATTTTTCTGCACAGAGAACGACCGTTCAAAGGCCAAAACTTTTCTCTTACGCAGTGGAGAAGTGTAGAGGCACCAACATGAAGATTTTTCTTATGAAAATACATAACTATTTGACTTGTCACCTTATGACGACTCGGTAAGATTGCGGGGTATTTGTTATCATACGGCAGATCCGAGTTACCCATGCGTCCACCTACCCGCACTACACCATTACTATCAAGAAAATGATTTAAATTTCTTAACTTACTGTTAGGTAGGACGCTTTTCTGGCTCTGGAGGTTCCGAATTTCAGCGAAAAAGGCCTCCTCTTGTACCCTTCGAATTAACCATTTTTCAGATTGATCCAACTCTAAGGCGCCAAGCGGGCCAGACACTTTTACATTACATTGTTTCACATTATTTAAAAATCTTAATACATAACTAAATATACGAAGGACAGTTACATAATTATTACTCCTGCACACTAAATCAGACAATAAAGACAATTCATGATTTGTAGACACAAAAACATTAAGTTTCGTCATATCAGACTCCAAGTTCGGTTTTAGTTCACATGAATACTCGGAATCATTCATCAGGGTTGAACTGGGCTGTCCACTGGACGTCTCACCTCGCTGAAGGAATGGAGGCCACAGTTCAAGCTCGGGAAGGTCTCAAGGGCCTATCCCACGCGAAATCACATCCGCAGGATTCAGAGCTGATGGCACATGATTCCACTGACAGTTCTCTGTCAACTGTTGCACTTTGGACACGCGGTTGGCGATGAAGGTCTTGAGACTGTTTTAAGGTGTGTTCAACCACGCCAGGGCGATTGTCGAGTCTGTATGCAACACAACATCAATTTCCAATCGAAGAGTGGCACGAATTTTCTCCACAAGCTGAGCCAAAAGAAGGCAAGCGCAGAGTTCCAGCCGTGGAATGCAAATCACTCGAATGGGTGCCACGCGGGACTTGCTTGCCAAAATGGTAGTTCTCGCAGCATCAGGTCGAGAGAAACACTGTAGGTAGACGACAGCCCCATATGCTGCCTCGGACGCATCTGCGAAGCCTTGAATGACGATTCTTAAACAACCGTCAATCAGGATGTATCTCTCAACTTTCACATTCTCGATGCATTTTAAGGTTGTCACAAATTCGCTCCACTCCTCGGCGATTGGATTGGGAAGCATATCATCCCAATCCAGCTTCTGCTGCCACAATCGCTGCAAAAGGATCTTGGCTCTGGTTATTACTGGACCCAAGAAACCAAGGGGGTCATATAGCCTGGCGATGACACTTAGCACCTCACGCTTGGTGTATGACGGTCGATTCGAAATTGATACCCTGAAGACGAAGTGGTCTTGCAAAGGCTTCCAGCTGATGTCCAGCGTTTTCACAGACAACTCCGTGTCAACAGTGAACGGATGTTCGACGTCACATGACAACGAGCCGTTCAGCAAGTCTGGGGAATTTGAGGACCACTTGTGAAGAGTCATTCCGCACGACTGTAAGGCATCTCGCAGCTGTGATTGTAGCTCTCGGGCAGTCTCCAGGTCAGGTGCCCCAGTCACGATGTCGTCCATGTAGGTATCGTGCAGCAGAACCTCAGAAGCCAGAGGAAATCTCGATTTCTCATCCTCGGCTAGTTGCTGCAGGGTCCTTATGGCAAGGAAGGGTGCATTGGATGTGCCATAAGTGACGGTTTTCAAACGGTACGTTAAAATCTCCCCGTTGGCTCCAGTCTTCTTCACTATTCTCTGAAGATCCCGTTGTTCTGGATCGATGAGTATCTGCCGATACATTTTCTGAATGTCTGTAGTGAAGGCAAACCTGTGTCTCCGAAACCGGGTAATTGTCCCGAAGACGTCCTCAGTGACTTCTCCTTTCATCAGAACGTCATTCAGACTTATGCCTGTTGTGGTGGGTGATGAAGCATTAAAGACAACTCTCAACTTAGTTGTCAATTTATCAGGGCGTAGAACGCCATGATGGGGTAGATAGTAGTGTATGGGCGGTTCACTTGACTCAACAACTTTCTCCATATGACCCAATTCATCATACTCCCTCAAAAGGTCCGTATACAACGACAAATACTCGGAATCCCTGGACAGGCGCTTCCACAATGAATTAAGCCGCCTCACAGCAATGTCTCTAGAATTTCCTAAGCACGATGGATCCTTACTCATGGGCATCGCTACTACATATCTACCCTCTGCATCTCTTTTATGGGTACGCACGAAGTGATCCTCACTCAACGATGCCTCTGTATTCTCTGACCGCTCCATACCAACATTTTCAATTTCCCAAAATTGTTTCAATGTTTTATTTAAGTCATCATCAAGGATTAACCCACAATGAACGCGATCATTCGCTACCTGATCAACACTCCCACTTGCAACATAGCCAAATACCGTATTCTGCAACAATAACTGCGAATTTTGAGCATAGATTTGTCCTGGCCTCAACAATTCATAAAAAATCTCTTTTCCCAGCAAAATGTCAATTTGACCTGGAATATTGAAACCATAATCAGCTAATGATACGAATTCTGACACGTCCACACACACATCCATTACCCTGCTTGGAATGAGATCGGTTATTTTGTTGACCACTAATAGGGACAATTCCCTCTCATAACTCTTATCCTTGTTCGCCACCGAGGCTCTAACACACCTATCAACAACCATTGTTGCGTCATTAACACATGAAACCACAGTATTTACTTTCTCAAATTTTAACTGCAACCTTTCCGCGAGCGCTATAGTACACAGGCATGACTGGGACCCGACATCCAGGAGACATCGCACTTCGATCCAATCTGAATACTTGTTTTTAACTAGTGCACGAACAGTACTCAACAACACATTTTTTCTTTTATTTTTCTCAAAACTCGTTGCGACTATTTGGGGTTGGGAAACCACTTCTGCCTCACCTCCCCTTGCGCTCTGTTGCGGAGGAGCATTTATTTGAGTATCAGGGCTGCCGGAAAACGAATTATCGTCACGCGGAAAATGAATCATCCTATTATGAGGTTGACCACAGAAACAGTTTCTTTCTGAATGGCATTCACGAAGTTTGTGCGGCAGAAAGCAACGAAAGCACAATTTATTCTTCTTTACTTCATCCGCTCTTTCCCACACTGATAGCCTTTTAAATTTGGGACACGTATAAAGAGGATGGAACGCATTTTGACACAAAACACAAACTGCACCTTTTTCTTCAGACACAAATACTTTCGATATATTCCTATCCGCACGCCAATTAGAATTTTTCTGCCATTTGTATCCTCGGGATCCTTTTGTTTCCCCGACATTTCTACTGGTAAACTCATTTTTACATTTACCTCTCGACGATAAGTAAATATCACACTCTCGACCAAGCTGCTGAGGTTTGAAAAAGGTCTCACCCTGTTTTACCCCAATGTGAGTCATTAATTCTCGATCAAGAGTTTCGAAGATCTTATCCGAAACTATGAGCTCGCACAGGGATTTGAATTCGGTCACCTTGCGCAACTGACAATAATAGTCAAACGATGCACACAACCGAGAAGCAAATTGCACATAGGTCTCAGATGGCAACCTCTGGGCCTTTTTAAAGTTATTCCAACATTCCTGGGGGGTGGGTTCAAACTCCCTCAATACTAAACCCTTTATCTTTTCGTAATCGACTAAGTCCTTCTGATTCACATACACTAGCAAGTTGTTTACTTTTTCTCCCAAAATATTCAACAGAATCTCGGCTTTTAATTCATTAGGCACAGTTTTAGCTTCAAATGCCTTTTCTAAAGAATGGAAAAACAGGTTAAATGATTCTGATTTACTAGGTACTGGAATAGTCAAGGTTTTAACACTACTGATTAATCGTTCCAGACTATCAGCTGAAGAAGTCGGTTCTTTGACTTCTGTAGTTAGGGAAGTGTCAGTCAAATTCTTTTTCACGTTCGCAATTTCTAGCTGCTTTTGTAATTGGGCCAATTTTAATTTCTCTAATTGTATTTCTGTTTCCCTAGCTAATTTTTCGCTACCCAATTTATCCTTCCTTAATTGTATTTCTGTTTCCCTAGCTAATTTTTCCTTATCCAATTTATCCTTCCTCTCCTCTAAAATATTATCAATAAGACAACACAAAAATTCACTATTGGTTTTGTACACATCACTGGATTCAATTAAGTCCTTCAGCTGCACTACTTTAGCATTATCCGGTATCGCCAAGCCCAATTCGTCAGCAACCTGAATCAATTCATCCTTTTTTAAGTTCCATTATTGAAATCAATGCCAAAGCTATTCACAAAACACTACACGTTCACAATACACCTCTAAAGAATTTTAAAATACTGCCAATAAAAACACAAGAATACAACACATCTAAAAGTTATACTAATGCGAATAAAAGCACAAGAATACAACACCTCTAAAACTATACCAACGTCAATACTGCGAATAAAAGCACAAGAAATACAACACATCTAAAAGTTATACTAATGCGAATAAAGCACAAGAACACACCACCTCTAAAAGTTATACTAATGCGTATAAAAACACAAGAAAAAAACACCTCTAAAAACTATGCCAATGCAACACTGAACTCCACAGCAACCCACACATGTAAGCCGGCTGCAATCACAATTTCAACACTATTTAGTACATAAGCAATTTTACCTCAAAGTCCGACATCTGATTTGAGAATCCTATCCGAGTTACCAAACCACCACATATCACGCACTTGAAGAAATCGCAATTCCGAATCGAAGCCTCTCAATCCACAGATCACTGAATTTCCTCACGGCTCAAGGACCAAAAAATGGATTCGCACACACAACTCTAAGCTAAGACACAGTATAACACTAACGCAATGGACTGTAGCTCGTTTATTGCTTTCGAAAATTCACATCGGCACACAGTGAGAATTACAAGGTCACAGTCAAGGTCGCACTAAAAGCACATCACAGAGCAACGAGCGATGTACGCTCGCGTCACAGATATATAAAACATAAAATAACAGCGCCGTCTCACGGCGAATTCAGTACAGAGGGGGCGCGTGCGTCAACACTAGTAAAACATGTTTTGCCATTCGAATACTTAAACGCATTAGGGAGCTGTTCCCTCAATAATTTTACAGGGGTATATAGTCCCCCAGACAATCACTTCTTTCTCAAAAAATGTGCACCCTTTTGGTCACGTTTCTGCTTTCATCGCTTTTCAGCGGAAACAGAAAATACCAATGTTAATCCCTTAAAAGGGGTTGCCTAACGCTTGGCGAAAAGATTCTCCATTTATCCCCTTCCCCTCGTAGAACACACAAAATAACCCTTTGTCTTATAGCTTTGGCGGAGCCTGCTGGCGACCGCTGGGTCGCCAAATTCCAGATGTTTTCCTCTTCACGTCACGTGACGGGGCCAGCACAGGAGCGAAGGTTTGAATTGCAAAAACAGATCTCGTTTGGCCACCGGTTCAAGAAGATGCTTTTTCCAGCACAACTATCTCCGACGTACAGGGCGAAAGCGGTCCGGCGAAGATCGGCGTTTCCATCCCGGCCTCCTGACTCTTCATGGCTGATATGCTGATCTCAACGATGTAACTTTATGTAAAAACGAAACTAAGCCACCGGCCCTAAGCCTCACCCATCTAGTTTAATTTAAAATAAATTATGAAGTACTTCTAAATGATTAGACTTGTGTCTGTCACCCTTTTATCTTTTTTTCAGAATGACCAGCACTGGCCATGTTATATGTATAGCCACTAGATATTAAGATATGGAGTTCCTTTCTTCCAATGACATTTTTGTGCCACATCTCCCAAATCACTACCACATATGCAATAAGGGTGAATTAATTTTGTATTAAACTTCGATTCAAATTTACATTACAATAGAAAATATTGGGTGGAGGTAAAAATGGATTGTTACTGAAAATACTACTTTCTATTTCGTTAATGGGGAATATGATAAGGCTGGAAATGTATTGGTAAAACACAGCTGTCTGGAAAAAGGATGGTCTTAATTTTGTTTTCAGGCAGACCAAACTGTTTCTCAAAAGTATGGGATAAATTTTGTGAGACAAACTGAATACAGTCGAACCCCGTTATAGCGAACCCGGTATATATCCATGAACTCATGGATATAACGAACGAAAATTTTGGTCCCGCCTTTTCCTATTGAACGTAATTTAATTAGTATTGTGTCAGTTTAATGAAATCGATTTTAGTCGATTAAATTCATTAATGGTAATTTTTAATAGATTTCACCATTTTTTTAGCACATCATTATTGAATACACATTGAAACTAATGAGTTATACATTTTGTAAACTCTAGCATTTTTCTTAATGGTTCAGATATAGCGAACCATCGGATAAAGCGAACAAAACCTTTAGTCTCTTGAAGTCCGTTATAATGGGGTTCGACTGTATATATACTTTGGCGACAGTCAAAAGCTAAAAGTGATATCAACTGGGTTTCAGGGTTCCTCCTCCCTCCGGTTCCCTGTGAGGTTCCTGAGTGAAAATCAGGTGGTGAAACGGTACAGCGTATTTGTTTAGGAAGAGAAAGTTCTAGAGTTTGATTCTTGAGCTGGCTACTTTGCTTAGCTATTATATTTGAGAAAGTGGTCTGGGAAATGAACTTCTACTATGATTTTACAAATTCTTTTATTTCAATATCGAAACATAATTAAACAATTAGTTCTATTATTACCTTTTTCAGTATTGTATCAATTCACACATATCTTAAAAATATGTTTTTGTAATATATTATTTCAATTAACTTTTTTCTAGCCCTTGAATATTTACAAATAACTTTTGATCTTGCAGTTTTTACTTCAAGCATTTATCTAGCAAGAAAAATCACTATGATATTTTTTTAAATATTTAATTCAGAAAATTTATTTTCAAATTTATCATAAGAATAAAAGAAAAGGTTTGTAAAGACTTACAGTAAAATTCCTTATATTAAACTGCTGCAGCTGTTTCTGTACCCAGCTGAGAGTGGCTCTGTATCCTGGGCTATCATCTCGCATAAAATATGATAAATATGTCATTCCAGACAGTTCGTCCAAATTATGGCTTGCTAGATCTTCAGGAGTAAGAATCATAGGGATTGCGAATTCATCTCGGGCCAGATGCATTGCAGTTCGACAATTTTCAACACTAAATTTTGAAATAATTCTTTTATAATAATGTACGGGAAAGAATATTTGTCATTAAGTATATAAAGTTTTGAACTTTAGACATTTAATTACTAATTTTCTTACATACTTGAATATAATGCAAATGTAAGTTTAAATAATTTATATATGCAGATGAAGTATGTATGCTGCAAAGAATCAGAAATTATAGGCTGGTGAATGAATAAAACCTTCGCACAATGATACAAAAATATTCTAGCTAAAGTTAAAATATATTTTCTGAGAGTAAAATTTCTGAATAACGTATTTTAAACGTGAAAAGCAGGGAGTTTCCACTCTGCAAGTCTCCATAGACATCCGGCTGTTTAACATTCGTCTGTTTTTTTCTTTCTGCATATAAAACTAAATGCAAGTCATATTTTTAAGACTTCTAGACACCCTTTTTTCCGGTCTCAAAATTCTTTTATTTTGGGTTTGAAATATGAAAATGACTAAAAAGGTTTATCTCTGTTCAATAGAAATTTATTTATTTTTTTAAATAAAAAACGTAAATTTCAGAAGTTAATCAGAGAAACTTTGATTTGAAATTTTGAATTGTAGTTATTTTAGTAATGGTAAAGCAACACGAGATTTCATTTTCGAGGAGCATCTGTAATGTAAATAAATCAGCATTGGCAAGGGGAAGTAACCATTAATGGAATCTTAAGCAGTTTAACAGATTTTTATTATTTGATACTAATAAATATTTACTCTTTCAGAAAGCAAATTTTGAATTTCGTATAATTACCCTCATGCCTAGGAACATGCTATAAAGGTTGGAGGGTAAAATTTAAAATCAAAATTTAGAAAACTCTGTCAAAAAAATTGCAACAGTTACTTTTATAATGACAAATTAAAAATAATTCATTTTGTGGTACTCTAAAGTTAATCGTATCAAATAATCTTTAGGAATACATAAAAGAGGATGAAAAAGTCAATATTTTGGAGTTTTGTATTAGGTACCATTAGCAGAGTCTAACAATTTTATTAGTACCACAGTTATTATTAATACAATGAAGGATCAACTTTCATTAAGATTAAAAATGTTAAAGTATTTTCCGTCATTAATGGATCTTCATCCAGGTACTCAAAAGTGGGGAAATTTGCTTAAAGAGCGTCGTTTTATCTGTTCTACAAAGTGGACCGATATACAAGAAAGTTGGCCTATTAATCTGCACTGCCTCCCATTTTCGAGGAAAAGCATTTCGTATTTCTTAGTGCAAAGTATTTTCTATTTCTGAAGCTGATACAGCAAAAACGTACCTAAACGTACCTGAACACAAACTATTAAAATAGGGTCATTTTTTTAAATACTGCTGACATAAATTAATCTTTTAAAAGACATGTAAATAGATATTTAGCTCTTCAACTTCAGTAATTGAGCTATATGGAGGACAAAAGACTTTCTATTAGTAGTGATATGCCGTTATTCTCAATTAAGTGTCTCTGAAAATAAGCCGCTTGTATCATATATTTGTATAGAGCAAGGTAATATACACAAATAGGACTCAATTGTCTTGATGTAAAATGAGTGAGCTAAAGATTCCGATTGTTAATTTTAGTACATTTTAACTCTACTTTTACGAAATTATTTTGATATATCTTTACAGCAACTTACTTTTTCTATAGTTTGAGAGGTTCCAGTTAGTCTAATCAATCTCTACCTTGTATTTTGAATTTAGGCAGGTGAATTTAGAATTATGCTTGATATTTAACCATATGCTGACTGTTAAGCGCAATGTAAAAACTTCATGAAATTTAAATTATACCATTTATCAACGTTTTCTCTTGAAAAGAAATTTCAGCAGAATTTTCTCTTTTAAATAAAAGAAAAATTAATTTCAGTTTTAAAATTATACAGTAATATGTAACACGCTGCAAATTTTTCCGAATAAATAAAACCTTAAATAATCCTGACTAAAATTAGCATTTTTAATTCAATATTTGTAATACCAAGAGCGATATTATTATTTCATTATAAAAGCAGTAATATAATTCCATTACTAAAAATGAGTAAATATAAAGAAAGTATACCATAAATAATACCTATTTAAAAATTTCGTATTATGATAAATACACAGTTGCATATCTAACCACACTATTTTCCCTCCGGCCTAAGGCGATGACTTGCAACAGCTGGGTATAATGCCATCTACGGTAAATTTGTTCATAGCTTCTTCTCGGCCTGAACCGATAGCTTATGAATGCACCAGAAGATGTCTCGTGAAGATTTATTTTATTTTTCCATAGTCCATCAGTTTAGAGTTCTCTTAGTCGCTCTTAAAGGAACCCAAAGAAACGTATGAAACACTCCCGATTCTGCAGCTTATTACTTATTCCACCAACATCAGACGTAAATAGGTCGGTTGTTTAGTTTAGGATCACTAAGACCATCTCACGAAGTCTAAAAAGACCCGACTAGTCCAGAGCAGATTCAGAACAGCTACAAACACCCATACCAATAACGGGGCTAGCCATTCGGCCATCGCAGGCCTTGCGTAAATGGGAATCTGAAGCATATCTGAAGATTTAAACGTTTGTCCACTTAGTGGAAATAGTTTTTCTGGATAATTTTAAGTATGTATAACGTTTCAAAATCCTGTCATTGGCCATAATAGTAATTTTGTTTTGACAAAAAAAAAGAGTTTATCATTTTGCATTTTTATCTAAGAACATACAATTTCTTTGATAACAATGATACAGAAATTTTTGAAATTCACTAAATATGTGTGCAAGATATACGAAATATAATCATAAAATTTGATGTTACGAAGGAGACGTTTTGTCTATTTTCTCTTCATCGAGTCATTAATTGTGTATACTGGAACAAATGTAAATTAAACTTTTTAAAATCTTGGTTTTATTTTTGTTTTTGTTTTTTAAATTCGGAGAATATTTTATCACTGTCAGCCATCTCATGATAAAAATACCCAACCTAACCATTTCATCATTTAGCTAAACATTAACAGCCATCGTAGGGAACTGATCAGTTGTGCGAACCATAAATGAAACACGATTGTGTGTCGTAAAATCTTTTCATTTTCTTTCCAACTCGGCAGGCCTTTTGCCCTGAGAGCATTCACCCTTCCGCATTGCGATGTTGTTGGCTAATTTATTAGGGGAACATCCTATAGGCAAACCAACATTGCATAGGCCATTGCGTAGAAACCACTAAAGGATGTGGGCGTCACAAAAACTTCCATTAAAAATTGTTTGAAAAACTGAGACTCGTAAATTTTTACCATGTTTTAATTTGTTTGAACTCGAAAAAAATTTCGCTCATTTTATACAATAATGTTACTCTTAATAAATACAACGTTTTCATTGATGTCACTGACTGCAATAAAGTACTTCATTGAGCTTGATAAATAAAATATTTGTAAATATTTTTCCTACATAGGTAAAGTATCTTTAAATAAAAACTCTCACCTATTTTTAATACTGAGCGATTTCCAGTGAAGGAACAGCCCTGGTTTACAATATTCCAACAACGCACTGAAATTCACAAGAAAAAACATATACTATGTGTAGGATAAAACAAATAAGACAATAAAAATAATAATACAATAATGACATTGAATGAAATATTTCAAATAATTTGAATAGTTTTAACGAAGCTTGTAAACAATTTGTTCTATAAAGGTACAAAACATGCAACAATGAAAATTACTAGAAACAATAAATAATTCTAATCTTAAATAATTCTAATTAAGTGATAGAAATAAGACAATTATGTTATATACATATATTATCAAGTATGTTATATACATATAATGCCGCTTAAAGCCTTTCCCGTCAAAGACTCTGTTGCTGAATGGTCAACGCACCGGACTGCTGAGCAGGAGGTCCCCGGTTCGAAGCTTTACATTATTTTAATTTAATTTAATTCTATTTCTGTTAGTTCTAGAAGTTGCTAGAACATTCTTTAATTTCCTGGAACGGCGTTCCAGAATATTCTGTTGATGGATAAAAGAGCAAGTAGCTCAACCTGTGAGTTCAGTTCTGAGTTCTATCTACAGAACTGAACCTGTGAGTTCAGAACTGAACTCACAGGTTCAGTTCTGTAGATCAGCTAAGTGTTGTGTGCTAATAAACAGCGTTGTATTCCCTCTACGTGTGTGTTCAATCCATACGACTACCATCTACGCGACAATATTATTATCTTATATACATCTATATATTTAAGTTGCTAAGCCGACTTTTTGGGCAGTCCGTGAGAGAAATCTACAGCATCAATCTACTTCATTTTGGTCTTAAACGAAAGATTGTAATCTGTAGATTTGTCAAATTTGGTTTTTGTAACCGCAATTTCTATTAATTAGCGATAATTTACAATTGAAAAATTTATTTCTGAGCATGCTCAGTGGCATGTTAAAATCTGTCTTTAAAAACTCACTGTTTCTGCGCATGCTCAGACACATGTTTTAATGATAAGCACGTTTATTCCGAGGAGTCTCTCTAGATCTCGATCTGCCATTTTTATTTTTATGATAATTATATTTGTAAAATATAAGATTAAACCTGATGGAAATTGTTTATTTCGCGCTGTTTAATGAGTGATAATTTACAATTTAAAAAAAAAATTGCTTTCTGCGCGTGCTCAGTGACATTTTTAAATCTGTCTTTAGATACTCAATGAGCACGAAGCCGCTTAAACATATTAATTTGTTTCTGCGCATTATTACGATTTTAAACATTTGGCAATGATGTGTTGCGTATAATTTGTGTATTAGTACATTTATGTACTATCTAGCCGTCATGTTTTGACGGGTACCAACTAGTATATTATTAAGTAACAACGTTTATACGTTGTTACTTAAATGTTTAAGCTGGAAACTTAAGCTAGGGAAAACCAAAGAAGTCCATTCCCCAACCAACACTAAAATGAAAGTCCTTTACATGCCATTAGTTGTAATACATTATTATTTTAACCATAGAACATCTTTACAAACGAGTGAGAGTCAAAATATTCCTCAGGCAGAAAATAATCTTCCTTAGTACTCACCTCCGTCTTCTACAAGCTCTACTCTCTGCTCCTGCCTTGTTCTTCTCTGGAAGTTCATAATCAATATTCAAAAGGAAGAAACTTCAAGCAAGCTGCCTCAAAACTAGAGAATCCTCACTTTAACATGTAGTTTACTGGGCTAAATAAGTTTAATTTACTTTCCGTCTTAAAGTGTGAATAAACACAATTTTTTGTGTGTGACAAATTCAGAAATTTTGAAGTATTTCTTGTACATATAATTTTCTCAAATTATGTTGTATTGACATTAGTACTAGTAAGAAAAATAGCTTTTTTCTTGTACACGAGCCTAATTTTCTAATTTTGCATTGCACTAGTTATAGTCATCATATTCTATAGTATCCCACCTGCTATTACAAGTAGTGTAAGTTTTCTTCTGTTTCTTGTTCTTCAATGGAAGTTTATTTTCAAGCTTCATTAAGATCAGGTTACAAGCAAACGTTTGAGAAAAAGGGAACACTAAATTTTGCATTTAATGTATTGAGTTAAGCGAGTTGGTTTCAGATAGTTTCTGATTTTTACGTTGAAAAAAATACACAAAATATTTTTATGAGACAAATAAAGAATTATTGAATTTTTTCTTAAATATATGTAAATATATGATTCACATAAGTTTTGTTGCATTGGCATTAATACGAATTAGAGAAATAGCCTTCTTCTTGACACAAGAATAATTTTCTAGTTAGTATTGCATCAGTACTAATTATTTGCCAAATAAAAAACAATTTATAACGCAGTAAGAAAT
This sequence comes from Dolomedes plantarius, assembly GCA_907164885.2. Classification (NCBI taxonomy): domain Eukaryota; kingdom Metazoa; phylum Arthropoda; class Arachnida; order Araneae; family Dolomedidae; genus Dolomedes; species Dolomedes plantarius. The sequence continues at coordinate 46,193,735 of OU015494.1, forward strand.
TTTCCTTTAAACTGTGTTTCTCTTAAAATTTGATCCCTGGCTTAATATTTACCTCATCAACAGGGCGCATAATATTTCAAAACGGTAAAATCTGTATGGATCCCAAAATTGAAACTTTGAAACACAACTGTTTATTAGAAAGGCAATTTTTTTTCCTCATAACCTTTAGTAAATTTCGGTAATGGCGACGCATTGCCCTAAGGTTGGCCAGTGCTAAAGAATGCCTACTAGGAAAACATGAGGTCTCGAGTTTAAAGTTCGTGACTGGCCGAATTATTTTCAAATGTACTAGCGAAATTTTGAGTAAGCGCTACATAGAAGTAAAAATGTTACCTTGTACGTGCCTTTAAAACGTAACTAACATCTTTGTAAAGTTCAAAATAAAAGATACTGAAGGTATGCATGTGTGGTTAATTCATTTCTTTGAAAGTCATAGTGAAGTTAAAGTGTTACCATGCATCATCTGTGCTTGTGTGTATGTGTACATGGCCCCTAAACAGTGTCCTCGTTTAAAAGGACTGCAATAACTCGAAGTAACCCCTTTAATCAGTGAGTATAAAATGCAATACCCCAGATGATAACATCAGTAATTACACTGATATTAATATTTATTTCCTCTTATTAATGCTGCATAAGCAAGACTCGAAACCAAAATAAACATAGCAGGAAGCAGGTGAAAAAGAAACTTTGTTAATAGTTGCTGACTCATGGTAACAATATTACGGAAAGCATAAAGTTATTTTTTTCTCGCATTTTATTGCTATGTATTAAGTTTTCTTCTTTAATGTAAAAGTAAGCAATATCACGAACAAAATTAAATATAACACCATTGCTACAGAAAACTAAGCCTATTTTTATCTTAACTTTCTATTAGAAAAAGTCTCTCAAGCGTGAAAAATTAACAATCCATTAAGTAGGGAATTAAACTGCTTGGAACAACACCCTAATTAGAAGGGACACATTTAAAGGATAGACATCTTTAGTGAACCCAAAAACCGTGGATCTAGAATTCATCTTTATAAAGGGCTCCTCAGTATGGTTTAGCCGACTATAGATAAAGACATTAGAGGCGAAAATGTTCCTAAAACGGAATTTCTCTAAATTTGTGCTGTGATTGGCAAATGACCGTCAATCAAGCCCATTACGAAAATCATCAAGGGTCTTCCACTGCAGTTCATAAGCTTTATCTAACAAAAATTTGGGAGGGTTCCCAGTTTTCCACTTTAAACCCATTTCTTTCAAATTAGATGTCTGACTGACGGCTTCAATTTTACAGTATCTGAAGCCCTTGGCACATCTCAAAATGGATACAAAAGCATCATCCACTGTCCTTTAATCAGAGACTTTTGGGGGATAAAAGGAATCCTCCCTTTCAGGTAGATTTTACGCTAGTAATTTGCGTAGCAAGAAAATAAAAGCATTTTCTCCTTCAGAAGATTATGTCCGGAAAAAAGTTCTGGTTCGCATGTCTCCCTTTATTTCAAAAATGTTCCGACGTCTGAAAAGCTGAAGTTTAAAATACATTTGTGGAATCGGAATGAATTTCAATTCTGGATGGATATAAAAGGATTCACTTGATAAAACTCATCCCTGGAATTATAAATAATAAAGCAATATTTTTTCGAGTAAATAATACAGTAAATATTAATCAGCCTCATGATGGCGTTATATTCTTGAATAGAATTAAAACTGGTAGTAGCCGTTTCCTTTACTAGATTAGGTCTTGTTTCAAAAGATCATGCCATATAAACTGTCTCTTACCGTCATTCATCGCCATTTATTCATCGTTTTGCACTAAACATTTAAAATTATTTAAATTATCTACTTCTTATTATCATCTATATTATCTATGTTATCTGTATATCATCTATATTATCTCTATATTATCTGTTATTCTAAATTAATGGTTGTTTGGTTATTCTATCCATTATTATTTAGATACTGGTGAAGCTTTTAAATCCCTTTGTACATTTTGAAAATCCTATTAAAACCTAGCTTGTTTTAAAGGTTTCAATCAATAAGGGAATATATCACGTTAGAATTGAGGTTAAAATCAGATCTATATAATTTCGTATTCATAAATTTAGTAAATTTTTTCCAGTGATATCCATCTCCTCTCTTCCCTCCGTAGATAGACACAAACTATCCAATAATAACTACTATGAGGTAATTATCTGTCTTCTTAGACTATGCAACTTTAAACTATTCGCAAGAACATGATGAGCATATAATTTTTAATGAGAAAATTAAAAAAAGTATCGTTATTTCTATGTGAACGGTGAACAGAATTTTATCGGCCAACAAGGTAATGTTATGGTACTTATATAATGGTTTTCCTCTGGTAATCAAATTTCAGAATAAGTATAACCAAATATGTATTTGAAACATGATTTATTTTTAAACACAGTTTAAAAGAAATTATTATATTCTAGAGAATATCGTATTCAGACCAGGCTTCTCTCTAGAACTTAGTTTTTAGAACGGCAAACACATATTATAATGTGAGATTATTAAAAATAAATCATTATAGATTCTGTCACTCTTTATTTCCTAGTTATATCTATTTCTATCAATATTTATGTGCTAAAATGAAGATAAGTACCTCTAATATAATATCACAGTACTCTTTTATTTAATAACTTTCAATCTTTTCATGAGCATCTACGACTGAGCTAAAATTAAGAAAATTTGCCCTCAGGAGAAGTGCTTTAAATCATAGTTGACAAGAGATAGAACTTTATTTCTATGGCATAATAACGCATGAAATGGGACCTAAGCACTCTTGTCAGTATTTTTTATATTTTCAATAATAGCGATTTTGGTATGATACTGAATTTTGTAGAAGTGTTAGAACTCATCTGATAAAAGTTATAAAAATAAACTTACACAAACGGGGGACACATATAAATTTGACATTAAAAATTAATTTTAAATATGTTTATTGAATGCTCCTACAGATAATTTCGATGTCTCACACTCTATTTCATGAAAGTTACTTCCAATGGGGAATAACAATCACTAAAATATAGGGATTGTTAAGATAGGTAGGGTATATAATTTTTAAGATCAAAATAATCAGTCTCTATGAATTTTACTATCGGATTTCGAAACTTACCCAGGTAGATAACCTTCAAAGTTACACATTTTATGGACCTTGTATTTTTTACATTTTCATATGTGGTATAGTTGTTACTGGCATGAGATAAGATTCCCATGTATTTATGTTTTAAGGACATGAAAATAAATAACTTAAAAGTTTACATGATGTCATAAACGGAAGAATTAAAGTTCTTTTGTTAAAGTGGTTTTACACTGTGCTTTTACATTGTTCTAGACCACAGACGGCAAATCTATGACCCGTGTGCCTAAGGTGGCACGCTAAACTGCTTTCTGGTATTGACTATGGGTGAAAGAATGATTTTTTACATATATGTACTTTATAAAAAATAGTTTCAGAAATATATTGATAGAGGAAGTTAGTTCGGCACGTGTCTTATCCACAATGTGATTGAATATGAACCTGTTATAAAATAATTGTGCTGAACAGCAAGAGCCACATTAGTGTAGAATTATTATAAAATTTATTGCTTATTAAAGGCAAAATGTGTTATTATATATATGTTAATTTTCTTCTCAAAATTTCGCCATAAATATCTGTTATAGTTAATGGGAATATTATAAAAAAATCTGAACTTTTCCTATTAATAGCATAATTGAGGTGTCAGAACTTCCAGAAATATTGCTTTAAAATTTTTGGGAAGTGGTTAATAAAAAATTTTCTGCGCCTGTTTTAGATCCTTTTAAGATATACGCATAAGATTTGCGTAACATATCAGAGGAGACGCATTTGAATTTCAAACATCCTTACCAAAAGAACTTTAAATGGTTAAACTCTTGAAATATGTCCAGATTTACAAATAATATTGGCAGTAGATATTTGCCCTAACAACCAGCTGTACTTTTTCAAAACAAAACTACAGAGGACATATTTTAAAATATTATATTTACAAGTTAAAACGGATGGCCTAATCTAAATATGTAGATTGACTGTTTTATGTTCATAAATTATGTTTTTGCAATATTAAAAAATGCTTAAACAGGATCATTAAAAACTATGTGCATGTCAATACTTCAAGTGTTGCCTAGTGCTCCAATAATTTTCTTCTAAAACGCACATTGAACTCACAATTTTCATTTCCATTTCTGCTGACCTTTCATTCCCGACTCGAACATAAACGAATCATATTATTCAAGTATTTTGATTAAATTAGACAAACAAAAGGGTTTAAGTGTTTATTAGATTCACTAGAACTGTAGATAAAGCTTTAATTTTAAAATTCACCCACACATATTTCAACATAACTTCTTTTACAAATAACCAATTCAAATTATCGGTTTCTAAACGGTTAAGATTGCTTCTTTTACACCAAAGATATGATCCTCGTTGAAAATTCTTCAGCAGACGAACTACAGTTAGTTTGTAAGCCTCTCTTTCTTTGTGTATTCTTTTTTCTTGATAAGACTGCATGATGTGAATCGAAAAGGCTTTAATGGATATCACAGGCATGAACGTAACGGAAAGTTAAGTGGTTGAAATACAGGGGAAACAAGCTTCATTCATTCCAAGGCGAGAAAACAAAGCATGATGCCCTTATAACAAGATAAACTAATTTCCCCTAAGATCTATTCATGTGTTTCAATTGTAGGCAGAAGAAGAGGAAGAAAGTACCATCTTTTACCCTGAGGGTGTTTTAACGCTCGAGTAACTCGAGTTCGCTGTGTCACATAGTTCTCACCACAGGAAAGGCAAGGCCTTCAAAGCCATTAAAATATCTTCAAGTAATGATGCGGTAATCTTGTCATTCATAAAAATTTCCGGCATTCCTTGTTTTTTCAAAAGGAAAACAACCTTTAAAAAGCAAATTGGATCTTGGTAATGGAAAAGATGTGTGTTAAAATTTTTTGTTTGTTTTCTTTTTTTTCCCATTTAATTCGTACCTTATTCTTCATAGGTTTAAAGGTAATTTTCCCAGTTTTAAATACCTAATACAGATCTAAGATATCCTTGGAATGTGATTAGCATAAGGTCCTAGAATCTAGTCTGATATTTTTATTTCACCAGAGAAAAAAAGTATGTCATTTTTTCGACACGTGTTAGGTTAATTAGAAAAAATCAGAACATGAGATGCTGGTGTAATGGTCAGCATATCTGAGCAGAAAACAGAAGGTTCTGGGTCTGATTCTGGGATAGACAGTATTTTATGCGAAGAAATATCGATGAATGCGAGGCACAGGGGTCATTATTGGTTGTAACCAATATTGTTAGGAAAACTTAAAAAAGTCAAAATATACGATTACAATTGTCCGTGGAAATACGTTTGCAAAAAATCAGACATATGACTTTCCTTACTCAATGTAAATACAATTTTTAATCTCATTCACTCTAAATTGATACTGCCATCCTAAAAAACACTGTCAGTTGTTGAAGATAGAAATTGTATCATGATTATTTAACTAATTTCAAACCTGTGAGTTCAATATATTAAACATCAGCATTGTCAACTACATCGTAATAGAACAGATATTACTGAAATGCATAGTATAATATAAAGGAGCATTTGTGATATACCATACATTTTTATCTAAAATTTCAAATTTCTATTGTGCATTAGTTCATTCATATGAATGCACAATATCCATAAAATCTACGAATAATTGTCCTTTTTGCTGAGAAATCTTCAATGCAAAGAATTTTTTCAACGTGTACATACATTCAGTTGCTATTCATCAGGGAATAGAAATATATAAAACAAAAGTAAATAAAAGTATTATTACCTCAGAGCGATTCCACTGTTCCAATCCGATGTGAAGTTGGTTATATGCAAATCAGGTAATACAGCTTGTAACCATGACAGCATTAATTTCTTCGGTGGAAAATTTGTTCTGCCAATCTGGTACCTCAATATCAAGGACCACATAAGTCCAAGAATGAGTTTCAAATTTCCTTCAACGATATCAGTATTACCTGCAATAAGATATACCGAAGCTATATATTTTGAAATCCCAGATGCCAAAATATGAAAGTGAAAAATATCAATTAAACAATGCATTCCAAAACATAAATTAGCAGAAAAAAAAGTTATATTAAAATAGTTATATTTCTTTTAGAATGTCAATTACATGTAGGAAGCTATATCTGTTCAATCAATGATGCCTCCGCAATACGTTGATCAGTATCAGGTAATTGGAATGGGAACACGATTCTTTCAAACTTCCAATCTTTCAAAATTACAAAATCAAAGGAGGAATTGTTCTGTTTTGTTTTTCTTTACGTTAATACTTACCAGCTGATAACCACTGTATTTACCTTGAAGAATAGGCCATTAAAAGATATTCAATATAGTCTTTCCTTTGGTACATACACTCGTATTATTATCTATGTTGCCAGATTGTGATGGCTGCGGTCTTTTACTTTGGGTGCTATATCAGTTACCCCGCATATCCCAATGTTATCCATTAATTTTATACGTCAACTTTATACATCAATCCCTCTATTAAACTTTAGATAATTTTCCTCTTGCTATTTTTCTTATCCAATATTTTAATTATGTTTTCTGTGATTGAGAGAAAGATCTTTAAATGCAATGCGAGTGTTTTGAATTTTTTTATTTTTTATTTAAATCTTTCAAAAACAGGTTTCATTTTCTAGCGATAGACCTCAATTATTTAATGTCCTGCTAAATAAATAAATAAATAATACACACACACACACACACACACACACACACACACACACACATATATATATATATATATATATATATATATATATATATATATATATATTTATATATATACAGGGCTAGATTTGAGGCGGAACGCGCCGGAACGGCGTTCCGGTACCTCTCTTTATCAATAATTTGGAATACCCCACCCCCAGAATGTTACCGTTCCGGCACCTCTATTTCTAGAAATCTAGCACTGTATATATATATATATATATATATTAATTAGAAACTACGTGGTCTTAATTTAAAGTCTTCCTTCATATCAAAAAAATATAATTCAAAAATATCCATTTGCTAATCTAGGATTAGAAAAACGCTGAGAGAAAATCTTCCCGTTTATTGAAGTAGGAATTGAAGATTTTCTATGGCAACTGATGCTCCTTCGCAAACAAGTCATGATTTGAAAACTAAGTATGGTGACTCACGATTAATATGCAGGGTTCTGATAATTATTTTCAGACCAACTATAATACTGAAGTGGAAAAAAACAAATTTGCAAGGCCGAAAGAGATGGGGACTTTGTTACTTGGTGTTGTGCTAAGCACAGGTCTCCATTATACAGATTGATTGGATTTAGTTCCCAACCGATACTATTTGATTTGAAGTTAAACTAAGATCGTGGTGTAAATGTATGACGGCGAAAAGGTCGTATTAAAGTGCTTTTTCTTCTTATGTGTTATAAAAGAATTTAAATTGATAATTAACTAAAAACATATTTGTGACTAATCAGATAAATATGACATATGCAAACGAAACTGAAACCATAGTAAAATATATACATCAACATTCAGTTACCACATTGGCGATTGCTGCGAGTTGCCGTGTTTTACAAGTTACCGTGTCAACATTAACATACGACCTCTTTCTTTGTCTTTTTTCAAGTAAGAAGATAAATATTTTTTTCTATTACTCGACGTTTTCGTCCAAAATAACATTACAAACTTTCTTAATTCTCTTTTAAACGAAAATATATGCAATTAACGAAACTATTTTTACGCAGCTGCTTAAATAATTGAGTATAAAAAACCCTAAATTTATACCCAAAAAATTAGTTCTTAACAGGAACTGTAGTAGCTAAGGACAACTACAAAATTACAACTGTACAAATCATTTTCAGCAAGAGGAACTTTCAAAGAGTTTCTCATATTTTTTTTATTTTTTGCTCAGATTTGTCATTTTCACTAAGTTATCAAAGTCGAAGGCCCATGACTTGAATTAAATTGAGCGATCGAAAAATTCTTTTGGAATGATTATCAGTCATTCATGTTAAACATTGAAAGCACGTTTAATTACTCGGTACAAAATTATTTCTAAATCTCTAATAAATGAATAAATCTCTGATGTATGATGATGAACTTAACAGGGTAAAATAATTATAAATATCGTGTAATTTTTAATTAGTTGGTTAGTGATAGAAAGTCTACAGACCAGATTTGAATATATATTTCATTGCCTTGAATATTTCAAATTTCTTAGTATTGGTAATGCAAAGCAAATGGTCTTCATGTTTCCGGAACTATCTATTTATCAATTTAATATTTTTAACTGTTTGCACTATTGTTATTTTACTAGTTTGTTTTCGGCTGACTCAGATTTTGATACCTCAACTTAAAAGAAACAGCAGACTGATTTAAACTTTAGTTTTTCTAAACAAAATATTTGTTTATAAAGTATCAGAATAATATAATTTATTGTCCCAATTATTTGATTAATCACAAAAGTATCATTTATTGTCCTTTTGTATCATTTATTGTCATTTTGAAAATTTTGTATTACCTTGAAAAAATTGAAAGTAATAGTTTTGAAATTGTAGACTAAGCGTTTGTCCTTTGGTCGTCGATTTCTTATTTTTAAAGTGCCTACATATTAATGTAATATTTTTAACTGTAAAAACATTGTTTTCCTTATTAATTGTCGACCAACTCTAATTTAATTTTTCCGGGTATGACATCTCATCTTAAGTAGGATGAAATTGCTTACAGTTACTTTAATTTTAGTCATCTATTAACATAACGGTTGTTAATAAAGTATTCCTAATTAAAAAACACAAATAAGTGTAATTTGTTATCAACTATCATTTTTTAAAATTATTATCCTTTGTAAAACAATATACTAAATGTGAAAAGGGCTTCCTATAGCAAGTTTCACAAACGTGTACGGTCGCTCACTTTACAGCTTTTATTAAAACACACCAATCAACCCAAGAAATTTGGGGTCTAAAATTCCAATTTTTCATTATTTTAGTTTTATGTTTCTTTTGTTATTTTAATTTTTTAATATCAAAATTATGTGTATCTATATTAATTTTTTCGCATTTTTAGCTGAATCTAAATGGAATCAGAATTGTCCAAATTCCGCAAGCAGTTTAATCCGTTTATATAAATACCAAATGTTTTGTAAGTATATAGTTACTAAATACTTTATCAGAAGTTTGCTTTCCTTTAACATTAGTGTTTCTATACTGACAACTAAACAACAGTATAAGATTAATCAGTTTCAATATATTTTAAAATTTTACGACTTCTGAACTTAACATATAACTTTTTTCAGCTCAGAAGTCAAATCACAGTCATATGAAAATGAAGTAAAATAGTTTAAATTCAAGGAAGTGTTATTGACCTTTGGTAAATATGCTAAATGCTACAGAAAAATTTTCTTTCTCTTTAGTTTTTCACAAGTATAAAATTTAAATATATTAACGCACAAAAACAAAATATGAGAATTTAAATATAATCTGTGAGAAATTTAACACATAGGAAGCAAAAAATATGATTTAATCAAGCTTCCTGTCTTAAATACATCTTACATCTGGTCATTACCGAATTCCAAACCATTTAGATACATTTTAGTGATCATCTTTTGATAACGTACTTAACTTGCTTAATTTTATGAGCTATTGCTCTTTAACATACTCTAAGAAAGGCATTAACACAAGTATGTTTAGTGACACAAATCAACACATATGTGTATGGGTGCGAGAAGAACAAAAAAAAAAATGCATACATTCAAGCAGCTTTCTGAACTTTTTTGACATTTTTTTTAAAGTGATGCCATAAATTGATATTTACGTCCGTATAGTTCAAATTCAAAAAGTTCAAATCAAGAATTCAGACACACTCTGTGATAAATTTAACACAAAGGAAGCAAAAAATATGATTTAATCAAGCTTTATGTCTTAAATACACCTTATATCTGGTCTTTACCGAATTCCAAATCATCTAGATACATTTTAGTGATCTTTCGATAACGTACTTAATCTGCTAAATTTCATGATCTATTGCTCTTTCACATACTCTATGAAAGGCATTAACACAAGAATGTTTATTGACACAAATCAACATATATATGTATGGGTGCGAGAAGGACAAAAAAAGCATACATTCAAACAGCTTTCTGAACTTTTTTGACATTTTTTGAGTGTGATGCCATACATTGATATTTACGTACGTATAGTTCTGATGAATTGTGTCATATTTTTATCCTTAATCTTTCTACCTTTATGTGACACTTTCATAAAAAAATCGAGAGGTTAACAATTTTTTTCGAAATGCGTGAACTAACCGATTCATGCATGGGTGAATTTTATTTATTTTAGTATTTGCCACTACTTCTTAGTTTTACTGAAGTATGAAAGATGAATTTTGGTAAGAATCAATGCAGCGACCGACGCATCAAAGATATCGATAAGTGAGGCACACATTGCATAGTGAATTAACGCAGAAAATCTAATCTAACATCTCTTGATAATTGGAGGTAGAAATGAGGCCATAAACTGTGCCTCATACTTGGTACATAATATTACAAAATGACAATAAATGAAGCGCTATGTAAAATATTACTCCAGTGTTTATGAGTGTATGTACATAAACTGTGTAAATACAGTGAAACTTCTCACTCCTCTAAACGGCCATATTTTGTTCAGAACCGTTTAAAGAATCCATTGAGCCAATGTTACGGAAGAAACCTGTTTTCGATGGCCACCCCTCAAACCAGCCACTTTTTATAGGAGCCATTACTGGCCGGCATAGAGAGGTTTCACTGTATATATATATATATATATATATATATATATATATATATATATATATATATATATATATATATATATATATATATATATATACACGTGTGCGCGCGGGAGTGTAAGAAAGGCAAGTTTAGTTTTTCTTTAAGGTTGTATTTCTGTTCATTTGAAAGACAGATTTTTTTTTCTTTCAAAGATACTAAAGAGCTAAAGAGATGTAACTTTTTTACTTAGACTATAAGTGCATATTAAATGTTATGATCCTGTTTCAGATCAAGTAACTTACATATTGTTGAGATTATTTTCATTTCACATTAACAAAACTTACTGCTTGTATTGGGGTTAAATGTTCTTCAGGGTCGTTATATGGGAGGCAAAAAGACATCATTAAAGGAGATTCCATTTGGAACTTTTTGCACTAGTCGTTGTATTGAGACAGTCGTTATAATGTGCGATCGTTATAACAAGAACCGACTGTATAATTTTTTTTCCGGTTTTTAGTTTCATGTGTGGTGGGTTGACTCTAGCCCTTTATTGGCTTCACCTCTGAGTTACAAAATATATTTTCATTTAAAGTATGAACTAATAAAATGTTCAATGTACTAGAGGTGAAAGTCAAAGGGAACTTTCTGAATGCTTTTAAAACGGAAAAAAAAAGAACTATTTATAACGTCTCAACTTATGTCCAACAAAAATTAAGTGTTCATTAACACCATCTAAACTGGTCGTAACCAAGGGGAATTCAACATTAAACGAGTAACAAAATTGTTCACCCAATCATGTTCATCAATTGATAAGCAATACCTTTTCTCAGGCGTCAGCAAGCTTCGATTGAATTATCTCTGCATACCTATGCGACGGACAATATTTTTCACCCTCTAAGTCAAACTTTTATTTTAGAACTACCGTGCCAGTCAAAATGAACGGTTACAACATTGGTAGAAATAGGTATATCTAAATTATTGGTATTTCTAGAATTAAATGGCTCTTTGAAAGTACCAACAACATTCAAATTCCTAACTACCCTAAAAATTTTCTTTTAAATGTAATAAAATAGGTTAGAAACTGGCACAATATTTTAATTTCCCATAATCTTGCTACTTAATGCGTATATATATATATATATATATATGTGTGTGTGTGTGTGTGTGTGTGTGCATGTAGGCATGTATATATACACAGAAACAGTAAATACACTTTCAAAAACAACTGCAAGTTAATTTATACGAATGTCTTATGGGGAAGAATATTTTTAATAAGGCATTGGAGGGGATATAAGGTGGAAATGAATATATAGAATAGCTTATGTTTTCTCAAATGTAATAAAAAGTAAATATTTTTTTCTAAAATTAGAAGACTGAGGAAAGAAGCAGGACATATAAAACGTTAAAAACAAAAGAAGTACAAATTACTATGAAATTGACAAAAAATAAAATAGTAATAGTTTACGATGCTGTGTAGTGCACATAAAAAATACCATATTTATAAATTAATATTAGTATGAATTATCATCTGGAGAAAAGTAAACGTAAAAATGAATATTTTAATCAGATATATAACATTGTTATCGTAAAACATTTTCAGTATGGGTATAAAATTTCTCTGAAATAGAAACAAAATAATTTAAGGTTTTACCCGTTTAAGGGAAAACGTTGAGCTCAAAACATTTCAATGGAAAGTCGCTAGTGAGAAACAAAGAGGTAAACATTAAATAATTCATTCAACGAAATCTACGTCCTGTTCGATTAATTTGAGCATAAAAAATACTTTTTTCAAATTTTTGCTAAAGGGCGAAAATTTGAAAAATTCTCTTAAAATCTATCTGTCTCAATTTTTTGTTTTTTGACTGAAATTTATTTATTAAGCTAGTTTTATTGCTTTTAATAATATGTAGTAGAATTGTCCTTATATATTTTCAAATTCGCTTCAAACAATTTTTAACCAATAGTGCATAAAAGGTAAGACATTAACTCTGAATTTTTAAAATAATAAATCAAAAAAGATTTTTTAAATACAATTCGTAATTTCGAGATAGAGTAATTGTACCAGGAGAAAACTTTATAAAATCAAAACCATTTGCACAATCTAAAATTCCTAAAAGGAAAATTGATTTTGGGTACATTCATTTTTCCTCATAGTGCCTTTTTTCGTGAATGAAAGTTAAATCATCTCTTTTCTAATAAACAAGAACTGTAGAATGAGACGGCTAAGTTTTAAAATGCTCTTGGGAAAGTTAGCTAAGTCAGAGTATGTTAATAATTTTGCAAAGAAAGGACCTGTTACGAAATCATGTGAATCCGTATTTGTAAAATGCGTCTAGCTAGAAAAAACATTTTCCTTTATAATAAAGTAATGAATGAAATGTTACACTGAGGTACACATAATCCTGAATTTACTCATTGAGAACTATCGAGCAAAACATTTGTCTTTCTATTCACCTTCTCTTATAATCTTTTTATTTGTGATTGAACATTGTACATAAAAAGTCCTCCGAGGCAGATGATTTTTGCGTGTAGTATTGTTAATAGGGATTATCCCTTGACTCAGTAATACAAAACATCAATTTCTGGTATCTGTAACACAGAAACTCACTACTCTGTAATGTTTACTTTTCCTGCAATAAGAAAACTTTTACTAAGTCTTACTTAATGCTTTCCAGAAATACTACCTGAACGATTTTTTAACAAAAATTCCGTATGAAAAATTTTGTGATTGTTAAGAAAATTTAAAAATCTTTAATTTTGCTAGATTTTTGTGCTTTCCAAAGTCAATTCAATCTTTCGTAGTCTAAATTTTTCAGTTTATTTATCACGAGTAAAGCTTCTGTCCCTACCATGATAATAAGAGTAATCTTAAATGTTTTTTGCAAAATCCTTAGCCTGATAACAGTTTGCGATCAAAAATTTAATTTTGTAAATTTATTGAGCCATTAATTTGACACAAAAAAGTTATAACATAGAAACGGTATTTTCAATGGTTAAATAATACTGAAATAAAGCAAACATCCCGTGAAAATATTCTGTGAGGAGAATGACCTAAAAAATAATTTTACTGTCATTGAGATATGTTTCCTTTTATAAGATCTAATAAAAAGGGGCGTAAAATCATAACTGATAGGGAAATAGCCTGCAATAACATGTGAATTAAAAGAAATGCATGTATGAATCATGTACTATCATAAAAGTTTATTTTTTTATTTAAAATTTTTGGTTAATTTATATTTATAAGCACATTTAAATTTTATGCTTTCTTGCATATAATAGACTTCCGTCAGGTTTGGTTTGGAGCGCCAAGGTCATTCTTTGCTACACAAGGGATAATTAGATCGGGACTTACTACTTAAAGCCGGTTTCGAACGGCTACAGACGTCCATGCCAAGTATGATATTCGAACCCACAGACTCTGGCACCGAAAGCCAGCGCCCTAGCGATTACGCCATAACCCGACATGCTTGCGTAGGGACGGATGTTTTCTGTAAGCTCAGATTTTCAAGATAAATTTTCGGAAGTGCTGTTATGTTACTTACTAACATCGATGTCTGATTATTCAGGGCTTTTTATATACGTTTGAATGAATCTATGTTGCAGACACATAAAATGGGAGTTTCTAAACTCTTCCCCATTATAAATGCATGAAATGCTTTATTGCATGCATCAAGTCAACATTTTAATGAGGCGTCATTAATTTGCAAACAAAGGAGTGTCTGTGAGAGAATTTTTTTTTTTTTTTTAATCTTTCACATTAGTTTTTCTCATTAACTATATATGGATGTTATTATCATTTTATTTTATTTTTCAAAGATAAATTTAATTAAGTCCTCTATTTATTTGTTTCTTTTTGAGAATTATAAATATTAAAAGAAAATTTTAGGATATTGAACGTAACATGAGATACTATTAACGAAAACGAAATACTTTACATCCTTTCAATACTCCCTGAGGGAGGTGCTTTTATGGAACGCGACTAAATAATAATTCTCGGTGATTAATGAAAAGTTTTTAAATGTTTAATTAAATCTTAATTTCCTAGTTCTATATGAAGAAACAAGAAAGGGCAAGTTACAGGAAGTTTTTTTTAGTCCTTTAAAATTTCATATTCTTTCGATAATTTTAGAAAATACTCATTGGTTTGATTTAGTATTTATATTTAATTATTTAAATAGTGTAATATTTTTCATTTATAAATGTCACCCGTATAGTATTATATAGTACCGCAGAAAAAAATATTCATATGTACATTTCTGAACGTATTTCGTGTGTTCCGTGAAGGTAATATGAAGGCTGTGAATATACCTCATTCTAGAAGCCATTCAAGGTTTAAAAAACTTACAATCAATGAAGGAAAATGTAAAATGGAAGAAATACTAAAAACAGAAAGTAAATTTTTTCACGATATATTATGTTAAAGGAAAGATACGATACTGTTTTTTCGCTGTGTGTGTATATGTATATATATATGTGTGTGTGTGTGTATGAACTATAGGGCTCCACTCCCAACCACCCTCGACCAATCACTCTCCTTTCTTTTTACTTATTTTTTGAGCATGTGAAAGAAATAATGAAAAATTGGAGAGAAAATTAAATGTTTTATAAAACTGTAATAGAGAGACGAGACCGATTTGAGGTAATTATTATCTATTTATCTATATATACATATATATGTATGCATGCATGTATATATATATATATATATATGAAGAGAGGGGAAAAGGACTTTAAAAACTACTATGATTTAGAGCAAATTTATTCCCAATATACGTACTAAAGTAAAGAAATGACTAAATATATTTTACTTGCATTGAAGTCGCTATTTGTTTTAATAACATAAAAACAAGCATAGTATTAAAAAAATTGGAGTAATGCATAGACGCTTGATGAAAAGTTCATAGACAGGTAATGTCTAGACTGAAATCTGCTCCCATCGTGGCTGAGAAGAAAACCTAGAGGTCAGGCACTTAACTAGGAACGGTAAAGTGTTCTGATACGCTTCAAATTGCACTTACGACTTCTTAACTTCAAATCTATTGAAGCTAAACTGAAAATTTGTAGCAATGAAACTTTCCAGCTATTTTGCCCTAGTGCAAATTCATTCATGAGATATGTAGAGCATGCAGTAAAATAGACTTCGCAAATCGATATTCAAATACTGCAATCCTTACATTGTTTGCCGAAACAACTGACCTGAAAAAAATAAATATTTGCTTTTAAAGCAAACAGCGTTAGAATAGTTTTAATTTTTTGCTATTTCAGATAAGAGTTTTTTGGTATCAAGCTTATTACTCATATTTACAAAAGCTTTTTTGAAAGGTCTAAGTGTTTCTTTTCAGACGGATGTAAAATATGCTGTTAGCTAGTTTACAGAATCAAAACATCGTATCAATAGGTGCTGAAAAACCTTCATTTTTCCCACATCAATATATATAAAACATTTCCGTGACTGACTGACTGACAGATAACGCACAAACCAAACCGCTGAACCTAAAGGGCTGAAATTTTTCATGGTGATTCTTCTAATAGTGTAGGGGTGCACTAAGAACGATTTTTGAAAAATTCTTCTTATACTTTTTAAAATAAATTTTCAAACTGTTATT
Organism: Dolomedes plantarius; assembly: GCA_907164885.2. NCBI lineage: Eukaryota > Metazoa > Arthropoda > Arachnida > Araneae > Dolomedidae > Dolomedes > Dolomedes plantarius. Next base: position 46,210,137 of record OU015494.1, read on the forward strand.
GTAAACAAATTTTAAGTTTGCATTTAAAATGATAATCTGGGGGTTATAAAAATTTATATCACGAGAAAGATCCTAAAAATTACTTCCTAAATGAAATCTTTTTCGAATCTTTACCTCCATTTTCTGTTTTTTGGTGAATTTTTAAAGATTAATTTTTAGAATTTAAGTTATTAAATGCTGATCACGAGATTTCTTTTCTTTTTGTGATACTTCAAATTAATTTTACGTCACGTGCATAACAACGAAATAAATCTACAAAAAAATATTAAAATACAGTATAAGATAAAATTTAACCACTAGACTAATTGAGATGGAAGTTTTTTAAGAATTTAATTCAAATTAGTATGTTTTATGGGTATTAAATTAAACCTATACCTAAAACTGCAATTTCCACTCAAAGCATGCTTCGCCATGACAATAAATAAGTCTCAAGGCCAAACTTTAAAATACGCTGGTGCAGATCTAAGAGAAAATTGTTTCTCCCACGGTCAGTTTTACGTAGCTTGCTCACGCGTAAGTTCGCGGACGAGCTTGGTAATAATTAGTTCCGCCCAAGGAAGAAGCAAAAAAAATTGTTTATAAGGAAACACTCTAAAAAGCAATTTCACTATATTTTCATTGTAATTATCCTTAAATGTAGCGAACCGCAGGTATTCAGCTAGTTCCAAATAAAGGTCTGTAAGTTATCGTATTATGACCATATGTCTGTACTGGAGCTCAAATCTAGATCAAACCGCGATTTAATTTTCTCTGAATTGAGCAGTCCCGTAAAAGTGAGGAAGTGATCTTTTTCGAATTCCATTCCTTATATATTTCTCCTCTTCCCGTCTTAACAAAGGCGATGGTATGTTGACCAGTACATGTTTTTTTTTCAGTTTTATTCATGCATCTACTTTTTCCCAGAAATGCTGACTTTTCCCCACCATTAAATATTTGTTAAAAGTTCTGTAAGGACCTAATCTTGCTCATTTTAACGGCCAGGATCTTCTATAACATCCATTTATTAGGATTTGGGTACAAGCCTATGTCTTCATCCTTAAGGCCGCTATATTGATAACTCAAAAATCAGGTAAGGTAAGAAAAATGCTTTTCTTTTAAATTTCATTCCTTACAACGTGCAAATAGTGTGTTCTTTCGAAATATTTTGATAGCTAAAAGAAGGGTGCGTCATTTCTGCTTTAGCGTAACTTCTAGATAGTTGCCAGTTTTTAGAGACTAAATAAAACTATTTTACGAACCTAAAACTAAAAAGAAATTGGGATAGCTTTTTAATTATTTAAAATTGAATTTAATTTGTTCCTACAAAATAAATCTGTTGGCTTAATCATATCTCAAATTTTTTCTTTCAAAACTGTATTCAACGATTAGTACTTGAATGTGATCACCACATAAGGCCAGGATACTTCTTAATAGAAAAAGCCCTCTTTATCTGAAGTATAGCATATGAAAATATATCTAGCTTCATCAGGTTTCAAAAAGCTGTGGTGATATTTAAGTACGTCATTTGGACAAGTGCACTGTACTACAGAATTTTAGGGACATGATTCATAGATACTGCAGAGTCTGCGAGCGAATGGCATAATAGTCACGTACTCGACATTGGTATACAACAACAACATTTAAGGGGTACTGGTAAATGACTATTAGGACCTGTTCATATAGAATCCGTCAGTGTTAGCGTAAAACTTTTTAACCAATCATAGACCCACTTAACCAATAAGCGCCAATGGAATCTTTAACGCTGACGCTGACGGATTAGACTGAGGATAGAAAAATTTTCCTAGGAGTTCTGCATGTAGAAACTTGTTCAATTTATTTGAAACGCAAGGGTAACCACGGAGAGATATGGATATTCTTGTAAAAGCTATAGGTAATAAATGCTTTCTTGCTGGTACGGATGTATTTTTATTAATAGTCATTACAATAAAGATTTTTTTCGTCTAATGCGGGGGCACTTTGTCGTTATTCCTCGCGATTTACTGGCTACTTTATTGCGGGATCATCATATAGGTGAGCCAACATTGCTCCCTATGAGGTGGACGACATGTAAGCGGAAAAGCCCTCTTTGGGATTTGAACCCAAGCCCACTGCTTAGCATCTCAGAACACTAACCACTATAGTATGTGGGTGGCGTTATGTGAAAGATTTCTATCACCCTGAATTTCAGTTATACTGTATAAAGCATGCAATAAATGAAATTTTAAATAAAAATGGTTTCTTGATTTCATTTGCTAACCCCCTCACCCCCCCCCAATAAAAAACGCAGCTGCCACTACTTAACTGCTAGATAAATTCTTTAATTTTTCCAATAATTTTCTTGTAGCGTAATGAAATGCCTATTAATATCCAACAATGTAATATCGCCGATTATCGCTAAAAAAAAAAAAAAAATAGCAACTTGAAAGTTTGCATCTCACATTCGAAGTTTCAATGTAGGATTACGTTCCTCCATAACGGTCCTCCGGAAAACAAAATTTCAGATATCCTGCGTCGCGAGTTATAATTTTGGCAGCGCGCCAAACCCAGTCTGTATCGCTTGTGCAAGCAGTAAACAGTTAAACAGAAATGTATCAAAATGCGTCAAAATTTTTGATATATATATATATATATATATATATATATACGTACATATATCTGTACGTTAGAAGTAAACCATCATAAGTGACTTTTCTTCATTTTCGATATTTTTATTGGAAATGACCCCTTTTGGATGGAGCTTCTTTGAGGAAAATTGTCCTATATTCAAAACAAAATGGAGGGTGAAATATAGACTTATAAACAATCGCATATGTAAGTCCTTGTGAGAGGTAAATCATCACAAAGCTCTCCTGAAAAATGGGAAAATTCAATGAAGAAAATTCACTTATGATGGTTTGCCTGTGACGTACAGATATATAGGTACATATATACAGAACACATACATACATATATTACATACAAAAGAGGTAAATAACGGTAAATAATTTTGCGTTAATAACCCATGATAGTTTCGTTAGAAGAGACTACCTGCAATTTTTTTGTTTTGTTTCCGTATCAAAATATATGCTTAAATTTTGCTTGGATGGACAATTTTCTGTTTTCAAAAACAACAGAAACTTTTCACTTTACTGATTTTTCCCCCAGGGCTTGTCATTTCATCTGCCAAATCTAGAACATTCACCTCAAGACAATCTATTCCTAAAAGTTGTAACCGAAATCATAGACATGAAATAAAACTAAATTTAAATTACTAATGTAATCCTGTTATGATTTAAACAGATGTTATCATTAAATTTGATTTCTTTCGTAATATAACTGTGGGCTTGTCTATAAAGCGGAGGCCAAAATTTGAGGTTCAAACAAAATAAAATACGAATTTTCTTAACAAAATTTCTTAATTCATATAGTGAACTTGCAAATTTTATTACTCGAAATTCATATAAATGTTGAATTCAACAAGTAAAATAAATTTAAACGATGTGAACTGTTCTTTATTACTATACCTTTAATTAAAACTGTCTGTTAATATCAAATATCTTTGATTGATTCATTGTAAAGACTTTTCAATTCTGAGATCCTACTTTATGTCGATAGACTTAATGACTGAAAAGATTATTATAGTAATCAAGCGTCTAAGTATTGGACTGCGATGTTTGATTACTATAATAACCCTTTATTGTCATTCTGAGCACAGATTTTAAAGACATTAATTTTCTTAATACGTTTCTCACAACTTCTCTGTTCACAGAGTGTTTTGCACTTTCAAACTGTGATAGTTTTCTTTAATAATGCAGATATATCCTCAATTTATTTTTTTGAATCAGACGCTTTAACCTTTTAAATTTGATTGAAAAATTTTAAATTATAATTTAATTCCCTATTCCTGATGACTTCTAACTGCTGTACAGCAAATCAAGGTTAAGAATATTAAAACTTACTTTTTTATTTATAACAAATCCAATAAGTAAAAGTCCTTGTGCTGTTGCTTGAAAAGATTGCCCCAATAATAAACGTAAAAAAGACTATATTTTTTTTTGAGAGAGTTTTATATATTATTTTACACTCTCTATCTCTCTTTCTCTCTCTCTCTCTATCTATCTATCTATCTATCTATCTATATATATATATATATATATATATATATATAAAATTCCGGGAGATGACCTGATGGCGACGGAGCGGGCATTCAGGTCCTGAGCATGTGTGCTCGACACCCAGTGTTGGCATCAAATAAGACGTTCAAAATTTGAGTATCAGAGCTGGCAGTCGGTTGATATAAACACAAAAGAAATGTTTGAGATAAATGGACCATATGGAAATACGACGTTTTCTTGTGCTACTGGGAATCAGTAGTTGTCTCTCTAACATACTCAACTCCTTTAAATCTCACTGGTACAAAATAGTTTAGCTAGAAAAGTCGTGATCCTCGAAGATAATTTTTGCGAAACGGATGGCTGCATGCGTGCTTTCAGATTCTGCAGGAAAAACGTGTCACATTCTACAGGAAAAATCATTATGCCTTGGGCTATAGTACGTCAGACCATTTTCTACAAAAGCGTACAACTGAGATGAACCTGTTAGATTCCGATATAACTTGCTCGAATAAGGTAATGTCAATAAAAATCATGCTGCGGCGAGCGCGATGCATTATTCTTTCGAGGGCATTAGTTTTTATTTTATCTTAGCTACAATACTCACTTTTCGTATTACGGAATCTGTACTAAAGAAAGAGAGAGATAAACTCTGTTCTCATTCAAACTTTTAATTCCAGTTATGATATGGTGAACTAAAGTAGAATACATATTAAAACAATTCATTTTTAATTTATTATACTATGAATATTCATAAATAAACATAGTTATATTGTAACATAATGTAGACATTCTTCATTCTGACATTATCCATCGTTACTATGTCGTGTTTTCAAAGCTCTAAGAGGTAAATTGCATATAATTCCACCTAGTGTGTCATTTGTGTCAAAGAGTTCAGCTCAGTAATTTTTAAAAATCAAGAATTAGCAGGATTCTTTATTATATGCTTAACCTTTTACACGCCGCTCTATGATCGAAAGGTAACACAAACTATTTATTGATAAAAATCACATTAAAACTTAAACATAAGAACTGTGATAAAATAAATTTCAAAAAACAAATTTTGTACATGATTTACAACATATTCCCGAAAGGAAACATTGGCAGGAAAGACTTAGTTTTTTCACATGTTTTTATAAAATATGATTAATATGAAGCAAAGTGCCTATTAATATTACATTAGCATCTCAAGAAACTACTTAAAGAGAATTACTGTTCCCCCATTTGTTAGCTGCTCTCTTTTCGGCACATTTAATCAATTATGTGATATGGGATTAAATATTTTTGGGTTTAAATATTTATAGTGCTTTTTGGGAGATGTAATCCTAATCTTCTCCTATATATAATTATAAAATTCTGAATTGTTCCTTTTAAATTAAGGCAGTTGTTAAATACCTTTTTGAGAACATTTTTATTAAATATCTAAAAAACTAACTTCCTTATATCAACAAGCTAAAGTTAGTGTAATTATAAGTTTTCTAGTAACAGCATTTCTGCTCTGTTTTTTGTAAAATATTTTGATATTTAAGTTTGTCTACACGATTAAGAAAAATATATTTTTTTAAGCGGAGGCACTTGTCGTCAAACATTCGCCTATACTACACCGCAGTTTACTGTCTATTTTGTTATGGGGGTACCATATAGGCGGACCGCATTACTCCCTATGGAGGGACGACAAAAACGGAGGCATATTAACAAAAATATAAATTTATGAAGGAGAAATTCTCTAGATAATTTTGCAATAAGGAAAAAGAATAATACGTTTTTCATTGTTCTTGACTTGTGCATATAAAACAGACGTACATGAATCACGTGAAGTATGTACGAACTGTGACAGTGACAACAGGAAACTTAAGGTGGCTATGTACTAAAATAAAATATCTCCTTTCCCATTTCCAGTCCTTCCCGACTCTTGTGGTGGGAGGAGTCCAGTTGACAGTTCGAGAATTCTACCCCCCTTAGGGTTGACAGTTTGAAGGATTGTAATGACCGTCTCTCTATAGGGGGTCGGTCATGCGATATCCTTGCCTTTCCAAATAATCCCCGAAAGAAAATCCAAAGAAATCGCAAACTGCTGGTTGTAGCGGGCGAAAATTTAAACGGTTCTACGCTTGATTTTGCCATGAGTTTACTCACGGATACGATTGGTCCCGCCATAAGCATAAATGTAAAATTAAGACCGACTTTCACAAAATCAACGAGAAATTAAACAAAGCAAAATATACAAAATATAAATTTTACTGAAAGAAAGTTCTGATTTTGTGTCTTGAAACAATGTTGTAAATTATCCTTATCTACAGAGAGAAAGTTAGTACTTTGAAACTATTTATTAATATGAGTTCATTACAGACAATAGTAAATTAAGGATTTTAATACAGAAAAATTGTGATTTGTCTGTGAAAATGAAATTAGGTTTGAAAGAAATAATCTCAGAAAACTTTGAATCTTCAAGGAATTGCTCATAGGATTCCGATAAATTAAAGATATCTGCAACATCGCACGTCGGGGAGATATTGCAGATATCTTTAATTGTAACTTCGATTTAATCATTTGGAAATCATCAGTCATTTGCTGCTAATAAGTATCCTGTGTATGTATTATAAAACATGACTGTAATAACAATTTTAGATATTTTATGTTCAACTATCACAAATTTCAACCTATTCCAATTCAAGCGAATACAGGTCGAAAACTGCCACATCTTACTTTATCCTTCTGTTGAAGTTAGTAATTTGTTGTCTAAAAGAAAACTGCTTATCTGTTGTGTATTATAATATTCGGAACTTTAATGCGATAACATATCTGTATTTTCTAAAATTTGAGAGCCATTAAAACGTATTTTGAATTATTTTATCTAAACATAGTGAGAACTACATTTTTTCCCTTTAATTTATATGTACTTAATTAAAAACCATTCTTCCTGACGTCGTCTTTGTGTGCGTTAAAGTAAACAAACACTGACTTCTTGCACATAAACTTCAGAAAAGGTTCGATATCTTGAGAAAATTGTCTAATATAGGTATAATAAAAGTACATATATATAAAAGTACTATATATATAAGTTATATATATAAAAGTACTATAAATAACTGTGAAAGATTATTGAAAAGTTTTCACATGACACAAATGTAGAAATTCTAGAATAATTAAACGCTAGATTTTTTTTGTTCTAAGTTTCTCTAAATATGGTGAGTCCCATGGATAAGACATTGAAAGAGGTGCCAAAATGAGGCAGAGTAAAAATACGAAATTATCAACAAATAATGATAAAATATAATAGTAACTAATAATAGCAAATACTTTCAAACTAGTTGATATAGTTAAGGCCTCCTTTTACTCTCCGAGACTTGGAGATGGCACTTCTTGATGAGTGGAACAGTATTCCACAAAGTCTTATCGATAACATCATCGCATCCATGGAAAACAGGTGTGCAGCAGTCTTAGCTGTTCGAGGAGACCACACGCCATATTAAAAATCTTGCATCATTTCTAAACAATACTTTTTTTTTATCGTTTACATATAACCAATTGTATGACCCTGAACAGGGCCCTTTTTTTTCTTTTGCTGAGGGCCACCTTATCCTAAACTTGCCTTTTTTCTTATCTTACCTTCTCTAAATTTTTAAGTTAACTCTTTAAACTTAAATTTTTATTCTTAATAATTGCTTAATTTTTTAATCTTAAATTTTCTCTTCCCCTCAACTATTGAAGATGTTAAACTTAAAAGTTTTGTACATTGATTGTAATAGCAACTCTTAAATTTAACCTAGCCTTTATTTTAACTCCTGAGCACATTATCTTTGATTACATAACATCTTGCAAAACCAGCTGGTCAAGGCACTCCGGTCATCATATCCAATTCTGCTCAGAAGGGACTTCAACGAAAGGACCCGATAGTGATATTTTACCATTACAGGGAAGCTATGTCTTTTCAGACGAACGGGAGGGGCGGTTCAGCCACTTCCGCTCATTTGAAGATGAAGGAAACCGCATCGTTTACGAGATATTTCCGCGCTTGACCGTTTATCAAGGGACGTTTACTAGGTGTCGGCAGTGAAAGGAGACTAGCTTTTGACTTCAGTCGTCACGTTTTCAGCCTGTGGAACGAGACATTGTCTAATCTTGGCTCAGTTTACTATCATACATAACGATACTATTTAAAAAATTAAGAATATGGGTAGATATCGGAAGCAGACTGGACGCTTGCACTTATCATCAAAAAGAAAGCGCCGTTCAACTGAATGTTTGAAAGAATACTGGAAAAGGTAAGACATTTACTGAGCTTTTTTTATTATTTTCCTTGTTGCGTTTTTAAATCAATAATTTAACTTTTCGATATATTTTATATGCTGTTGTTTATCCAACACTAATATCGCTTTAACATTTATTTACAGAAAGAAAGAAAATGAGTCTCCAATTCAAGAAACAATTGAGGAATTATGCATAGAGCCACGTCTTGAAGAACATCCCTTTGAAATATCTGGTCGAAGGATTATTGATATTAATTTTTTTATTAAAGAATTGCAGACCTTAAATCGCCATAGTAGTTTAGATTGTGGTTTAAGTGAAATGGTAATTGTGTCAGAAAGAAAAATGGGATTTAAAAGCTGTTTACAATTTAAATGCAAAATGTGTCAATTCAAAAAAGGAATCTGGACAGAAGATACTGAAGACGAAGGAAAAAACGTCAATGCAGATGCCGTAATTGGAATGATGAGTATCGGATCAGGATTTTGGAATATGGAGGAACTATTTTCCACCTTAGAAATTCCACCGTTATCCAGTAAAACATATGCAAAGGAACACGTGAAAGTGTCAAAAGCATGGGAAATTGCAGCTGAAAAAGAAATGGAAAAAGCAGCAGAAGAAGAGAAAAGAAAAGCTATTGAGCATGGTGAAGTGGAAGCAGACGGAACTCCTCTTTTGACTGTTGTTGCAGATGGAAGTTGGGCAAAAAGATCCTACAGGACAAATTATTCTTCATTATCTGGTGTGGTATGTATTGATTATCAGTAATTTTTTCTTCACGTAAACATAACTGGGGAGGAGGGACTTGTAATTTATATGTGTGTGTGTCTCTTTTTATAAATAACACCGATCAGTTAGAAAATCTTGGCTGATCTCTAATTAATCCTCGTGAAACATTAATTTTTGATTCTTTGATTGTAAATTTTATGAGCTATTTGTCTTTTGTAAGATATTAGATTCTTAGGTTACTCGTCCCAGTGATTTCGGGGTTTCTCTTCACTGCACATTGTTTCAAATTTTGGAGACAAGGCAGGAAATAGAAACATAAACACACACGCACAGCATAATTTAGCACTTGGCCACTGGATGGCATACACTATTTCAATATGACTATATTATAACTAATTCTTCAAGCAAATTAAACATCAAAATTTATAAATTTTTATTAAGTTATCTTCTTTTAATTATATTTGTCAGGATGATGATGAGGTGAAAAATTTACAAAATATTATTTTAAAATCTAAAATGTTTTTAAATATTGGTTTTTTTTTCAGGCAGCAATCGTGGGATATTACACGAAGAAGGTTCTTTTTATGGGAGTGAAGAACAAGTATTGCTCCATATGTAGGAGAGCTGAGAGAAATAATATTGATATTCCGGAGCATGATTGCTACAGAAACTGGCAAGGGAGTTCATCCGGTATGGAAGCTGGTATAATTGTTGATGGCTTCAAGCAAAGCTTGGTGATGTATGGAGCCAAGTATTGGAGACTTATTGGCGATGGTGACAGTAATGTCTATAAAAAAATCTTAGATGCAAGACCATATGATAACTTAACGGTAGAAAAAATGGAATGTAAAAACCATTTGCTGAGAAATATGTGCTCCAAACTTAGAGAAGTGGTTAGAAACAGTAAATATGGGCCTTGTTATCTAAGAAAAGAACTTGGCTGTAAAATTTTCAAAATGAGACAAGCTGTTGTGTGTGCTGTTAGATACAGGAAAAATCAAACAAATGTACCATCACATGAAATTCTAAAAAGTTTGCGCAAGGACATTTTAAATGCCCCTCTACATATATTCGGGGAACACAAAAGATGTGAAACATATTTTTGTAAAAAATCGCAATCTAGAAATTTCATTCAAGAATTTACGAAATGCGGACTGCTTTACAGAATAATGGACATTTTAAATCAATTAGCAGACAATGCAAAAAGTCTGTTATTCGATGAAAATAACAATTCTGTCGAAGAACTCAATGCAAGAGTTGCCAAGTACATCGGAGGCAAACGAGTGAACTTTTGCATGAGGCAATCGTATCAAGCTAGGTGCAAAGCAGCAGCGTTGTCTCATAATTCTAAAACACCAAAGCGAGAAATGTTCCTGACTCTCCATGGAAGAAGTCCTGGAGCACAAACGAAGTTATTTGAAAAAAGAAGGGGTGTTTCAAATGAAAACAGAAGTAAACGTAAAAAAAAATCTGGAGGTTTGGTTCAACGACCGAGATGTCTGTTTCCCTCTGTAGATGAAAAAGCAAATTATGGAAGTCAGGCACAAAGACCAGATCTTCCATCTGATTTGTTTAATATTAAGAAAACTGAATTTCTGGAAGCCCTGAAGTTAACAGAGGATGAGAGGGTACAAATACAAAAAAATACTATTCTTCAAAGAGATAGCCCAGTGTGGCTGGAAGAACGAAGAAAACGCCTAACAGCGTCAAATTTCGGCCACGTATGCGCAAGAAGGGCCGATACAGGGTGCGAAAATTTAGTAAAATCGCTTTTATATTGTCAGTATGACACCGAGGCCCTCAGGTACGGCAGACATCACGAAAAAGATGCTTTACATTACTTAAAAGAATGTTTTAATATAAACATCAAACCATGTGGCCTTTTCGTAGATGCCGAATTGCCGTATCTAGGTGCTACACCAGATGGGCTGATAGAAGATGATGGTGTCATAGAGATAAAATGCCCCTTTTCGTGCCAAACAATCTTGCCAGAGGAAGCTATTGCTTCCAGAAAATTCACGTTTTGGACCTACAATAAAAAAACGAAAGTAATTGGCCCAATTAATAAAAAGCACGTTTATTATTATCAAGTCCAAGGGCAGCTACACATAACAAAAAGAAAATATTGCATATTTGTGCTGTGGACGAAACAAGGTGCAAAGGTAGACAGAATCGAAAGAGATGATGATTTTTGGAAAAATTATATAGAGTCAAAAGTTAAACTATTTTATTTCGATTGTTTGCTTCCAGAGATCATAGATCCACGATATCCGAGATCAATGCCAATACGCAATCCATCTTATATTTTGGCTGCACAACAAAATAGATATAAAAAAATTCAAGAAAAACTTGAAGTTAGTAAAAAAAAAGCTTGAAACATTTTTTTCTATTTAAAATTTTTTCATGTAATTAAATAAATTATAAATAATTTTAGTGCTTGTACAGTGGATAATATTAGTTTACATGTGTTATAATATTATTTTAATGATAGAGAAATTTGAAAATCTTAGTTTCATGTTTATTTATTATCCTTACATTCAGAATATGTATACGCGTAACATTCGCTTAGATTGTGTTTTTAAATGTTTTGTGTTTTTAATTTTTTCATGTAATTAGATAAACTATAACTTATTTTAATGATAGAGAAATTTGAAAATCTTAGTTTCATTTTTATTTATTATCCTTACATTCAGAATATGTATGCGCGTAACATTCGCTTAGATTGTGTTTTTAAATGTTTTGTGTTTTTAATTTTTTCATGTAATTAAATAAATTATAAATAATTTTAGTGCTTGTACAGTGGATAATTTTAGTTTATATGTGGTATAATATTATTTTAATGATAGAGAAACTTGAAAATCTTAGTTTCATTTTTATTTATTGTCCTTACATTCGGAATATGTATGCGCGTAACATTCGATTACATTGTGTTTTTAAATTGCTCATTCACAAAAAATCATTCTCAAATGCTGTGTTCTGTTTCTTTGTTTTACTTTGTCAGTTTAATGACTTTAAGTTTGCAAAATTTAAATTGTGATTCGAAATATTGTTTTGTATTTACGGTGATATGTGTCACATATTTTTAATCTTTTATAATCCTTACCCATTCTACAGAAACTTACAGTTTGACTTCTTTTTATAATGTTTACATTCGGAATATGTATGCGCGTAACATTCGATTACATTGTGTTTTTAAATTGCTCATTCACAAAAAAATCATTCTCAAATGCTGTGTTCTGTTTCTTTGTTTTACTTTGTCAGTTTAATGACTTTAAGTTTGCAAAATTTAAATTGTGATTCGAAATATTGTTTTGTATTTACGGTGATATGTGTCACATATTTTTAATCTTTTATAATCCTTACCCAGTCTACAGAAACTTACAGTTTGACTTCTTTTTATAATGTTTACATTCGGAATATGTATGCGCGTAACATTCGATTACATTGTGTTTTTAAATTGCTCATTCACAAAAAAATCATTCTCAAATGCTGTGTTCTGTTTCTTTGTTTTACTTTGTCAGTTTAATGACTTTAAGTTTGCAAAATTTAAATTGTGATTCGAAATATTGTTTTGTATTTACGGTGATATGTGTCACATATTTTTAATCTTTTATAATCCTTACCCATTCTACAGAAACTTACAGTTTGACTTCTTTTTATAATGTTTACATTCGGAATATGTATGCGCGTAACATTCGATTACATTGTGTTTTTAAATTGCTCATTCACAAAAAATCATTCTCAAATGCTGTGTTCTGTTTCTTTGTTTTACTTTGTCAGTTTAATGACTTTAAGTTTGCAAAATTTAAATTGTGATTCGAAATATTGTTTTGTATTTACGGTGATATGTGTCACATATTTTTAATCTTTTATAATCCTTACCCATTCTACAGAAACTTACAGTTTGACTTCTTTTTATAATGTTTACATTCGGAATAGGTATGCGCGTAACATTCGATTAAATTGTGTTTATAAATTGCTCATTCATATTAAAAATCATTCTCGAATGCTATGTTTCGTTTCTTTGTTTTACTTTTTCAGTTTAAAGATTTGAAGTTTGCAAAATTTGAATTGTGATTCGAAATATTGTTTTGTATTTACGGTGATATGTGTCACATTTTTTTTAATCTTTCATAATCCTTACCCATTCTACAGAAACTTACAGTTTGACTTCTTTTTATAATGTTTACATTCGGAATAGGTATGCGCGTAACATTCGATTAAATTGTGTTTATAAATTGCTCATTCATATTAAAAATCATTCTCAAATGCTATGTTCCGTTTCTTTGTTTTACTTTTTCAGTTTAAAGATTTGAAATTTGCAAATTTAAATTGTGATTCGAAATATTGTTTGTATATACGGTGATATGTGTCACTTTTTTTTTTAAATCTTTCATAATCTTACCCATTCTACAGAAACTTGCAGTTTGACTTCTTTTTATAATGTTTACATTTGGAATAGGTATGCGCGTAACATTCGATTAAATTGTGTTTTTATTAAAGTGCTCGTTCATATTAAAAATCATTCTCAAATGCTATGTTCTGTTTCTTTGTTTTACTTTATCAGTTTAATGATTTGAAGTTTGCATTTACGATCTCCATTTACCCGTTCTTAAGTTTACTTATAATTAAGGATGAACTTGAAAGAATATTTACTTTGGTTATCTGTTAAAAAAAAAAAAAAATTGAGACAGCTGGTGTATGACAACGAGCCCAACATGAGGGGAGTTATTTCTGATATTCATTTAAGAGTTACATAAATTTATCCCAGATCGTTTCTGTTCGTTTGTCTCGTATTCCTGTTTTCCAAAGTTCGGGGTTTCAGAAACCAACAAGGGGGAGACAATAATTTCCCCCCTCACTCGCCGGTGGCAAGTCGGGTGCGCTACCCCTCGCTGTGATGGGCGGTCCCGTCAAAGTTATCAATCATCCCCCCCCCCAACAGACGAAATTCTCAGCAAATTTTTTTTAAAAATCTTTTTTTGTCAACTATTTACAGCTACATAAATGCTGATAATCAAAAAAAATTGGTATTGTCAGATAGCCTGAACTTTTCTGCAGTACACTACCGGATTCATTTTATAAATTTCGTCCACCGAAGGAACTTATGAGCGTTTAAAACACACTATACCAGATTTTTCTCCGAATAATTTAAATTTTAAAATATTAATTGCATTTTAAAAAAAAAACGAAACCGGTACACAGGTGTAAAATTTCTTTCTCTATGACGGAGTACAATTTTTTAAAAAAAATCTTTGAATCGAAGTCGGCAATCCGTGGACAAATTTTCTCCATAGGTTAACATTGAGGTGAGCGAATCCAATGGGGTTTGTACATAGCAGCCTTAAACGGAAGCCGCGCAATAACAGCTAGACCTTGAGTCAGCATTTAGTTTTCGTATGTTTATACTGCGTTAAATACGCATGAATCATAAATAACTAAGATAGATCTTTCTTATCGTTCCTGGGGTAAATTTAAAGTTTTTGAATATTTCTATACCTCATTTATCAAATTCTTTTAAAATTAATCTGTAAGTAAAAAAGCTGTACTAAACAGAAAAAGTCATCATATGTTGGTAAAATTAAGTTTGTGTACGTATATTTTTTCTCTCAGAGTGAGTGTTTGGCCAAATCAGTGATTCCCAACCGGTGCGTCGAGACCCTATAGGGTGAGATCGACCAGGACTGCCGTGAGATATTTGGGGGATAGACAAAAAAATATTTCTACTTCCCTCTTAAGGGGTCCGGGACACAAAATTCTTCAAATTTTCGAAAAAAAATTAATTGCACTAAAAAAAATTGTGTTGGTTTCCGCTTAAAATGACGTTTAAATCATGTTTCTATCTTAATTAGAACATGATATATTATTATTAATATTATTATTATTATTATTTTGGCAACATTTTATAGCAGCCAATCTTTGTTTAAACCTGTAAATGCGTTTTATTGCATGATGGGTTTTTTCACCATTTCTCGTCTTGAAATTGTCATAAGTCAAGAACTGTTAAAGATAAATGGCTCAAACTTGGAACATGTCTTTTTCAATTAATTTACTTTAATTTTGATTCAGCAAATTTAAAAAAATATTTACTTTTGAAAATATGATTTTTTTAAAAATAAGTTACACATCTTTTTTAAAAAAAATTTTACTCTAAATATTTTTAATTTTGTAAAAAATTAATGTTTTAAAAAACGCTGAATCAAAATTAAAACTTATATATTTATGTTTAATTAAAGGGAAAAATTTTGAAATTCGACAAATAATATTTCGAGTTATAACGATTTTAAATTACTCCCACTTTTTAAAAAATTTAAATTGAAAAAAATTTTTTAAACTTTATGAGAAGTTTTATGATGTGATTTTGTTTACAAATTATATGGTTAGCCATCACAAAAAATTCAAAATTTTAACTAAAAAATAAAGAAAAATTTTAATTTGTCTCGGACATCCTTAAAATAAATTTTAAGTTGAATTAATTACTTACTCTCACGTCCGACAGATTGTGACAAAGATCGATGCAATCATTCATGATGATGAGTTAGTTTCTCTCCTGCCCACAACTATTAGGTCCGATATTACATATTTAACTAATTATCAATCGCAAGTCTCACATTAATAAGACAAAACTCTTTTAAGCGATTTCCATTGTAGCCCGCTAATGTATTACTATATTAAATCCCATGACTATTCTTTGAAACTGAATTTATATATGCTATTCTGGCGTTTGTTGCTCCGACTTTTCAATAAATTAAAAAATCAGCAATGGAGTGAGTATTTACTTGAACTTAAATTCAACATGTTTCTAATATATATTCCACTTTGATTTAATATTGAAAAAAAAATTTAAACTAAAATTCTAACGTGTCTGCCTCAAGTTTCTAATCTCGTTCCTAGGGGTGACGCAAACGTAAAAGGTTAGGAATCCCTGGTCTAAATATTGTTTATAAGAACATGTTTTTTAGTATTTTTTGTGTGTTTACACTGTAAGTTTAGTTCAACTCAATTTTCATTCAATAATAAAACCATATCAAAAATAAAAGAATTCGAGTTTATATTCTCTACATAATCCTTTCATTTTATGTAACACTATTATGTGTCTCAAATTTAGCTCTGCAAGACCGAAAACGACTTAAGGTAATGTAACTTCATAGGGAAGGTGGCCTTACTAATCAAAAAAAGGGACTGTAAGTTAAATCCCAGTTCTTTTAGATATTTTAAACATAGAGACTAAAAATTATTGACTTTAAGGTTCAGACAGATAAAAAAAAAATGTTATTTTTATTAATACATCTGTTATCATTAATACATTATTTCATACTCACTCAATGTATTCAAAATTTGCCAATCTGTTAAACGTATTTTCTGTAATTAATTCTAAAAATTAAACATTTGGAAAATAAACATTAACCTTTTTATGTTCGAGTAATAACGATCATCTCATGAAGATGTTATCCAAAATTTAAGCCCTACTAGCCACCAAAATTTTATATTCTGGTGATTCGCTGAAACACTAGTTAACGTGTTAAATCTAGAAAGAAATTAAGAGTATTATTCTCACATTATAAATACTACGTATTTTGTCTCATTGGATCTGTTGAGATCCAGCCGTCATGTATATAGAGGAATAGCGCTCATTTGTATTTCAGATGTCTTCCGTTCTAGACACACTTCGAAACGTTAAGGCTGCTGTGTACTTACCCTATTGGATTCGCTCACCTCAATGTTAACCTATGAAAAAAATTTGTCCAAAAACTGCCGACTTGAATTTAAAGATTTTTCCATAAAAATTGTACTCCGTAATAGAGAAAGAAATTTTTCACCTTGGAGAATTTTTCGTTTTTTCTTAAATGCAAATAATATTTTAAAATGTAGATTATTCGGGGAAAATAGCTGGTACAGTGTGTTTTAAACGTTCATAAATTCCTTTGGGGGACGAAATTTAGAAAATGAATCCTGTTGCAAGATGCAGAAAGGTTCAGGCTATCTGAAAATGTCATTTTTATTGGATTATCAGCGTTTATGTAGCTGTAAATAGTAGACAATTTATTTCCAATGGTTAACGTTGAGGTGAGCGAATTCAATACGGTTAGTACACAGCAGCCTTAAGGAACCCACTTAAGAAAAGGGCGTCAAAAAATTTAACGTATTCGACATATGCAGTGCTCGGTTAGAGTGTATTAACATTTCTTTAAATATAAGGAACAAGTTTAATCTTTCACCTAAAATTTTACTTGCACGGTTATTTTACGTATAGAATAGCCACAGGAATCAAATTTTGGTACTTTTCTGTTTGACGGGCGCAAGTGATATTTCGGCAAATATGATTCTTAAGTCACATTTTCAGCTCTTTTGTTTAATTAACTTTAAAATCCTCCCGTGATACATGTGCGTGAATTAACAAAATATATTAGTAAACATGAATTTGATTTATTAAGATAATACACTCATGGACAAAAAAATTAGCGCACCAAGAAGGAGTCGTCAAAATGAAATGAAATTTTACATACGTAATGACTACTTTAATATAAGTAAATGATAAGAAAATCAAAGAAAAAGGATAATTTATTTCAGAGAAAAAGGCAAAAGAACGGAGGAGTTAATACTCCGTTGGACCCCCTCTAGCGCGAATGCACGATGCGATACGATCGGGCATACAAGTTCTGTATGATGTCTACAAGAGATTGAGTCATACAAGTTCTGTATGATGTCTTGAGACATTTCGTTCCATATTTGCTGTAACCTTGCCTCTAGTTCGTTCAAACTCGTGGGATGCCCAACTCGTCGTCCCAAATGATCCCAGATATGCTCGATTGGAGACAAATCTGGGGATCGGGCAGACCAAGGAAGGGTAGTAACAGTGCGGAGACAGTCTTGTGACACCCTTGCCGTATGAGGCCGAGCATTGTCTTGTTGAAAAATGGCTCATGGGAGCTCTTGCATGAGTGGCAACACATAATGGGCGCCGCGATACCAACTGTCCTTCAGCCAGGCGCCTTCGTATGGTTCGAGAAGACACAGAGGCCCCTAGTGAAGGTGCTACCTGTGCCTGGATGGCGGCCGATGAAGCAGTTGGCTGTACGCGTGCATTTCTTACGACGTGGCGGTCTTCTCGACGACTGGTCTGTCGAGGGCGTCCTGAGCCTGGTCTTCGTGTACATGACATCTCTCGGGTCCACTGGTCCCAACACCTCCTCACAACACAATCAGAGCGGCCTAATTGACGAGCTACTCGTCTAGCTGACCACCCAGCTTCCATCATCCCGACGATTCTCCACCTCTCAAAATGATAATATTATGATAATATTATCTCATTATGATTTACTTATTAAATGCAACAGAACAAACTATTCATTAAAACTAAAACAACCAATTATGTTTTTGGATAGACTTTCGGGGTAATTATTACGTGTTAGCACAGCTTTCAAGTCTAAAATATGCTTATTCCGATTGTCTTTAGAACATAGCCTATTTATACGAACTAACTGATTTACAATAATGTTATTAAAAACAGATTTATGTAAACAGGTTAGGTAATTTTGAAAATTAACAATATTAAAATTATAATCAGATCTTTTGTCGTATAAGTCAAAAGTAAATTTGCTGTGAGAATTTAATCTAATGTTAATATCTAAAAAGTTTACATTAATATTATCATGGCTACTTTTAATTAGTTCCAGATTAGAAGGGTAAAAATTTAAGTCTATATGGTTATTACTTTTATTAAATACTATTATATTATCTATATACCTAAATATATTGTAATTGCAATTTTCTATATTATTAATTTCAAAATAATATAAGTATAAATTAAGCACATGTAACCGCTTGAAGCATTACCACCTTGTGGTACACCTTTGAACTGTAAGTATATACTATTATTATGAACTATGTAATTATGTTTAGTTACTAAATCTAGGAGCCTATTGAAACGAGTTAGTTTAATTTTGTTGCCTAAGTAATGAATATTATTTTGTACTAACATTATGATTATTCTATTTAAATCAATTATATCGATATTATTAAATAGATCTTTAAAATCATAAGTTACTACATTTTTACAGTTATCTAACGTTTGTAGTTTTCTAATTAGACTAAAGCTATTATCAATTATACCACAAACACCAGATGTTATATTTTTATAGATTAATTTAAGGTACTTTAATAATATTACACTTGCTTTAGTAGCATAAGTGTTGTGACCGCAGGTTACTGCTCTAAAAGCAATAGGTGTTTTATGAAATTTAGGAACTAAAGTAATATATATAAAAAGATAATTGTTTGATGATATACCTAGTAGTTTATATTTTGCTATTATTTTCTTAATAATAATACTAGTAGTTTCTTTTAATGGCTGAAAAAGATCACAATTTTCTAGCTGTTTTTTTAAACTTATGGCAAAATATTTTTTACAAATAATTGCATAGTTGTTGGCTGCTTTATCTACATAAGTGATTATAAAGTCTTCTTGTAATTTTGTTATAGCATCTTTCAAGTGTTTATAGGAATTATTAATGTTATTTCTATTATTGGGTAGTTTAGTATGTACTAGTTTTAGTAAATTAATTTTCCATTGTTTGAAGGCTTCTGTAGGTATAGAATAATTAATTGCTATTTTGTATATAAATTTATCTAAATCAGCATTTAAGAAACTTATTATTTTCTTCTTATTATTAGTACTAGGTAATCTATACTTAGTTCCCAAACTCATCAACTCTCGCAATGCTAAATTATCCACTATTTCCAAATTGCCTGTTATTACATGACCATGTGCCGTATCAACATAACTATTGTAATTGGGCAGATGACATACACATTTTAAATTTATTGATTGAGAAAATTTTTTTGAGACCTGATTACAGTTAAATATACGTCTACCCATAGGCAGAGTATATTTAAAGGCACGTTTTACTTTTATATCATTTAAAGGAAACATATCATGAAGTTTATCAAATATACTATTGAAGTTTATATTATTTAGTTTATGGTTGGTAAAATTTAGTACACAATAAGTGTTATTAGCTGTATTTTGTTTTTTATATAAGTTTATTTTTAAATGATTAGCCCGTGTTAATATTAAATCATATACCAGATGCTGATAATGATAATTCTTTATTTTAGTACTTAAAAATAGTTGATATAGCTTAATGATATGTTTTTAACGATAGAAATTATCCAAGCTTTTAATTTTTTTATTTATAATCAATAATAAACCTTTCCTGAAATCTTATTAAAGCATTTTTATATAAGTTACAATCAAAAGTCTTACTTTTATTATAACTTTTACCTCTTTTAGTTCTTTTTGATGTCTTAGTATCTTCGATTAGTTGAGGGTAAATAGGATGAGCTGACACATCAGTAAATTTAAATTTAACTATATTTTTCTGTTTATAAATTTGATTAAATCCATATGGAAAGATAGTTTTATGCTTTTGCATATATATATTTTCATAATATAACCTTTCAGAGGGTAATTTAATTATATCAACAATGGAGATAACAATATTTTCAAAATTATGTTTTTTGAAGTGATCAAATTCAATGTTTAGTGGTTGACAATTTAGTGTGTTATATTTTTTTATATTAGAACGGTGTAAATTTATTCAAATATGTAGTGGATTAGAAGTTTGTCCTATATATTCCATATGACAACAACTACAGATGATTTTGTATATGCAATTATAAGTTTTACAGAATTTTTGTTTTTGTGAATTTACTTGAATTTGTGAATTGTTTGCTAGGGGACAAGTTATATATAAAAAGTACATATACAAGTGTACTTGTACAAAAGTATATATACAAGTTATATAGAAAAACCAGTAATAGCTCTAAAGCTACTTGCAGCCAGGAACAAATAACATGAAAAGAAAAGTATGAAAGAGGTTTTAGACAGCATTTCTTCATCAGCAGTGCCAATGCTGTCTAAAAACCAATGGATTGTTTCCGATGAGTATGATCTATACAATAAACACACTCAGACACCGTACAATCCATGAAAAACAGAAGAAATGATTATAAATTGAATAAAGATTGAAATCTTGTAATTTTGTAATAGCAGCTTTAAAGTGTTTATAGGAATTATTAATGTTATAACTATTATTGGGTAGTTTAGCACCTCTTTTATTTCTTTTTACCTCTTTTATTTCTTTTTGAGGACTGAGTATCTTCGATTAGTTGAGGGTAAATAGGATGAGCTGACATATCAGTAAAATTAAATTTAACTATATTTTTCTGTTTATAAATTTGATTAAGGCCATATGGAAAGATAGTTTTATGCTTTTGCATATATATATTTTCATAATATAACCTTTCAGAGGGTGATTTAATTATATCAAGAATGGAGTTAACAATATTTTCAAAATTATGTTTTTCGAAGTGATCAAATTCAATGTTTAGTGCTTGACTATTTAGTGTGCTATATTTTATTTATATTAGAACGGTGTAAATTTATTCTAATATGTAGTGGATTAGAAGTTTGTCCTATATATTCCATATGACAACAACTACAAGTGATTTTGTATATGCAATTATAAGTTTTACAGAAATTTTGTTTTTGTGAATTTACTTGTATTTGTGAATTATGTGCTAGGGGACAAGCTTTACAAAGCTTATTAGTGCATTTATCAAAAACCAATGTCTTTTGCCTGACTTGATAACTTGGAGAGGGCACAGAGGAAGAGGATGAAGATAATTGGTAATTGTTTGACGATCCATTGATATCCCAATAAGTATCAATGTACCGAGCATTGACATCATTAGTATGATATGCCAATTTGCCAGTCGGTAAAATTGGTTTACTATAACTCATGATATGATAAGAAGAAATTATAAGTTCAATTGAACCAACATATTAGTTTAATTATAATTAATATATAATAAACCAAAGCATATTGCAAGTATTATAGTAGCTTAGTTAAAAGCTAAGAGAATATATAAAGAACTATTTATGTATCAAATAATACTAAACAATAGTAGAATATCTTGAGTAAAATAATTTTAAACATCAATAATGTGATTAACTATAATTAGAAAAATAATTTGTTAAACTTGCGTAAAATAATTAATGATTATACCTATATACAGTTCACAAATAATATTATCAATTCAATAAAATAATATGTTGATATACATGTAAAATAAAAAATGTATCAATAGAAGATAATGTGGAAAAATTAATATAGATTAAATGTTTAAACTCATAAACAAAATTAAAATGTAGATATTCATGAGTAAAATATAAAGTATCAACCAATAAACAATTCAAAAAGATAATGTTGAATAAGCATTATAGAATAAATAATTAGCTAATAAACAAAACAATAGTATATAATGTTGTAATTCTTGAGTAAAATATAATGTTAAAACCAATATACATAACTATAGATTATATGTTGAAATATTTTAGAGTATAAAGATTAATGTATTAACCATAGTACAATTCATAAGAAGATAATGTTAAATAAGTATTATACGTAGATTAAAATTTCAATATATTATACAAATCAATAATATATCATTTTGTAATTCTTGATTAAGTATTTTAGATTAAACGTTTCAAATACTATTCAAATCAATAGAATATAATGTTGAAATTCTAGAGTAATATAATTAATGTATAAATCAATATACAATATACAATTAACAAATTACAATATACAATTCAATAGAAGATCATGATGATAAAAAACTTGAGTAAACTAATAAATTACATAACTAGTTTAAACCAAATTAAACTAAAGAATCTCCTGTGCCATATATAAGAAAATGGCTAACTAAGTTCAGGCAAAACACATCATCAGTCCCATAACAAATGCAATAATAAAGAGGAAAACCAAAATTACTAAAGAATAGGCAAAGATTAATATTTTATATTGATTAAGTTATTCAACTATACCAAGTGTCATTCATCAACAGCATGTCATGTTACAACAAGGCAGAAATTAAACCCAGACATCAACCAAATTTTACTATTTTTTAAAAAATGTTTTAGACATTTTACAAATTTTTCATTCATTTTTTATTTTTTTTAATATATATATATATATATATATATATATATATATATATATATATATATACAGTGATTTCCGCTTATAAGAATCACGTTTGTTATTACTGTTTTTGATTCTTATAAGCGGTTGATTCTTATAACCGAAACTTCCCTTTGGACAGGCACACACACACAAATATATACTTGTACATATATATAAACACACAGGCACATATATACATAATTTACCATTAAATACTCCTTAATTTACGTTATTTATCATTTATTAAATTTATTATAATTATTTTTTATAATTTTAAAAATACTCAATTTCTAAACAAAATACTATAACTCAATTTCTAGACCTATAAGTAACAACACATGATTATAAAATCAACAAGAGACAGCTTCTCTTTGACTACACTTTGGAAGAGCATCATATCTAATTAACAAGTTCTGTTTTTCAGAAAAACTAAGAGTTTTCCTTGTTTTTATCATATTTGAATTCGACTATCAAAAAGTTCTAACACTAACTGCAATTTTGTTAGAAAACTAAAGTGAATACTAGCGACGTATGCTTATTACAGTCTCAGACGAAGATTCACTTTATAGCTTACGTTTCACGGTTTGATTCTGAATCAAACCGTGAAACGTTTGATTCAGCATCTGGTTCATCTGATTCAGCAAAATGGATCCGTTTACGTTTCACGGTTTGAAGTGCTGAATCCACTGTCCCGTTTGCGTAAGTGATGGTGGACACTTCGCGGAAGATTTATGTGTTTCAGGGTCCAGAAATCCGCAACCAGGAAGTAAGTGGTGGGAAAAAAGGAGTGCCTGTCTGGAGAAAAGTGAAATCGGACCCGGGCGGGTTAGATGCCCCTGGGTAAAGCTAATAAGACAGTGTTTAGCAAAAGCGTATAAGGAGAAACTCTTATGTTATGTCTAAAGGAATGTATTTTACGACTGTTTTCCACCCCAAAGTTTTATCAATCTTTCTTTTCAAAGACTTAAGAAAGAATTTCGTACCTTTTGAGAGTTCAAGTGGCATTTTTTGGAAAAATGAAAGGAAGGCGAAGATTGCAAACTGATTCTTATAACCGGTGGATTGATTCTTTAAAGCGGAAATTTTAACATGGAAATAATACATTTGTTTTTGTTTTTGCGATATTGATTCTTATAAACGGTTGATTCTTATAACAACTGATCACTATAAGCGGTGGTTACTGTATATATATATATATATATATATATATATATATATATATATATATATATATATATATATATATATATATATGTGAGTGTGTGTGTGTGTGTCAATAATAATAGTGTTATAGTGGAGCACTCCAAGGGTTGCTTGCGATTTTGACACTGAGACACCTGTCCCCATTATTTAGTTTAATGTTCTTTAAACTTTGCTAGCCTTGAAAATGTTTGGATACCCTGTTTTCATGGGTTTGTGTATCTTGAGGTACCAAGTGTAAAAAATTAATTAATTTTAAAAATAGTATTCCCTGTCTATCAGCTATTTGCTCTAGGACTTTGCGAGAAATGGAATGAGAAAAATAAGAATGTCTCAAGCGGGCGGGATAGATCAGCTGGTTGACTACAAGCTTCGAAGCTCATTCGTAGTCGAGAAAAATTCTGCGCTGCCCGAAAAAAAAAATAAGACAAAATTAACTAATGAAAGTTTGTTTAGGCACATATCCTCTATAGTTCCCCTAAACGAAGGGGGAAAATATGTGATTTACAGAATTCAAAAAAATCGAAGTTCCTCACAATGACAGTATAGTTCAATTAGTACAGTGGTTCAAAACCCGTAGAAGTCTGCGGACCACTAAGGCAGACACTGAACCATGAGCGGACCACCACCAACAACAACCTCCGACTTGAGGGGGAAGAACCTTCCGAGGGGTATGGGGGTTTTAGCACACCCCTCAGGCAAAAGAGATGTAGAATTAACGTACTCACATTCTAAATTATCATACTCTAATAATCAAATAATTATGTTAACCTTTTAAGAAATTTTAATTCAACACCTGATAGTCATCGGATATATTCCGCCGATCTAGTTCAGCGAATATTGCTTTCAAAATACCCATTTATTTAACAACTTTTTTTTTATATGAGATGCCGGATCACTCAAGAGTTTCTCGCGGACCATTGTTTGGGAACCACTTATGTAGTAGATTATTTTTCAATTCCCCGTCCCAGCAATTGAATTTAAGAATTAGATTAATGTAAATACGGGACTGAAATTAATATCAATCCTTCCATAAGCTAAAAAGTAAAACCCTATTGAAAGGTGGTTGGCCCATAAAAAAAATTAGACTTAAAAAACAGACCTAAAATATTGAACACTTAACATGTATAGCCTAATCACCTGCTCTCATTAAATAGAAAAAAAGGGAGTCTTACCCTAATTGGAGATTTTTCCCGTCGGAAAGCCATAAAATAACTATTTAGTTTAAGAGGAATAGTCAAGCGTGTCTTCAAATGAAAACTTCTGCAGTGTTCTCTCTTTATGAATTGAGAAATATTTAAAGTAAATATTTATCGTTAAATCCATAAATCAAGAGCACAGATATAGCTATAGGATTTGGCAAAAAAATTATTACATTTAAAATAACATTAAACTTTCAAAAATATGTAATTATGTAAACAAAAATATGTAATTTTCATACCACAAAGTTATCAGTCGTACATCAGTTTTAAATAAGAAAGCAAATCAGTTTTAAAGCAAATGCAAAAAAAAAATTCCAATTGCTATACTCTTGGGATTTCACTAACTGAAATAAGGTGGAAAAAGTCTACCTATTTCCGAAACCTGTAACCAATATAATTCCAACCCATTTACTTTTAAACCAAAGTTTACCTACAATACATTTTATAAAAATCATTTGTTTCAAAATAATGCTGTTAATGATTTTTTCTTTTAGGTCATGTAGCAAACATTAGTTTTTATACACACTATTATGAAACTTGGGTTAAATTCTTAGTCAACTGTATATAGTGTTATGATAGCTCTTAACACGTAGACTCTTAATTCATTAATCATATTTATGTACCCTCTCCTATCTGTGTCACAGAGATAGAGAAACAGATAGAGGGGAGGGATATCGTAACATCTCTAATACCGCATTGTCAGGAATCAGCATAGTTGTACTTTTATTTTGATGAAGGTACTTAGCTCAGATAAAAGAAGTCAAATGTGTCATCGTATTAAATGTCAGTCTCATTTATTATAAGATACTGTGTTCTGTTTCAAAACATGCCAGCAATTATTCTTTGAATGCTAGTAATTTATATCTTCTGAAATGACGTAAGTCAGTTTCAAAGGCAATCAAATGATTAACAGTAAATGCTTTGTTTCAAGTTGTAAGCTAAGTAATATAAGATCTTTCTCAGGGACGTTTTAATGGTAAGTTCAACCAAGTGGAAAGAAAATTAGCTCCTCGTTGAAAATTTATAATACTCAGCACGTATAGAAAGATAATGAACACGGAAATCATTTTAAAAACAAAAAATGGTTGACAACATATTTATTATTTTCTTACGGGTTTCACAGTTAAAGTTACACTCACACAATGTGGTAGTTTAAAAAGTTATTTTTTATTACCTATAATGACTACGGGTCATTTAATTTCCCTCACACGATGGTTCAATACTCAACTATGAAATAGCTAAAATAAATTGTAAAAACATATCCCTAATTTTAAACTTTAACAATGTACTTTCAAGACAGATTCATAAATTTTCAGTCACGGCATATTTTACTTGGTGTGAGAGAGAGGTACTCCTCCTTTACACTCATTTGAGAATTTTTATTGAGAAATACTTTATTGAGACAAGACTAAGAAAGGTAAATCATTAAATAATTTATCATTCAATCGTGAATAGTGGGGAAAAAACAATTTTACCCATCAATTTCAACTAAATGAATTGACAGAGTGCTTTCAGAAACTTATCCCGATCTATTAAAAAGTCTTCTAACTTAAGTGTACAGAGTAAACATCATAATACATTTAATTACTATGAAAGTTTTATGGTATGAATGGGCGAATGTCGTAAGAGACAAAGTGCCTGCCACGTTGGAAACAACATCAACAACTATGGAAGCAATTGATATGAAAATTTTTTTACTGTGGTACAATACATTACACTCTCTGCATGCGTAAATTTCAAATAGCAATTAAAGATCTAATGAAGCTTGCAAAAGACGCTACCCAAAAACACACATTTGCTTAAAATCCACAATAAAAATTCAAGCTGGTAACTAGCTTTCGACTAATAAATGTAGTTCTTCATCAAGCCATGGAGAATAATGTATTATCGTTTCTATAAACAATGCAGAAATGGGAAGATCATTACTCTTTTATGCAAACAAAGGAATAAGCAGATTTTTCCAGAACAGGGATTCATCAGTCAGAGGGATGGGAGGGTAAAATTGTGCATCCTCAACCCCTCACAAAGGATGTGAAAACGTAACAAATAAATAAACAAAGAACGGTGAAGAGAAAAGGGCATGAAAAAATAAAATCGAGAGCATGAAATTATGAAGGGGAATTTAAAGCTAAAACACATATGAATAAATGGGAATAAATGTTTGCAGGCCTATAATTTAGACGAGGGTATTTTCGAGGTTTCTAAGGAAGAGGGATAAGATATAAACAGCAGCCCCAGAGGAAAAAAAGCAGTAAAAATGTATAGAAATACCGTTATCAAAATCTACAGATCCTTTTAAACTCAGAATTAATATTTAACTGCTCCTACCTGAGATTGTATTTTTTTTCCTTAGAAAGTTTTATTTAATTTCCTAGCCTACTATTAATTAATTACGCTAAACACCTGTAGTAGAATATTCGTGAAAGAGCAAGAAAACTGTAATTAATACTTCTTTCAAATAAAAGAAAAAACGTACGATTTACTTCCGCTTTATATCAGTCTTAAATTTTCAAGCTAAGAATGAAAGATTAAAAAAATTGGATTTAAATCATTCCATAAAAGGTGCCAAAAGATAAAAAGAAATGATGCGGTGACACTACTTGGTCAGAGCATAAAATTATTCTCGAAAGAAATCTGATTCATGTAAATATCATGTAAATATTATATTTATGTATCGGTAACTTAGTCTTAAGCATTCAACAATGTTATATATATTTCTCCTCCGTTGGAATGGCATATCTTTCAGGAATAGCCTTATTTCTCTTTTTAAACGTTATTAGTTTTATTCAATATTCACTAAATGCACAGCTTGTGTTCGATCTTATTTCGTTATTTAATATGCTGTAGCATTAATTTTACTTAAACCATAAACACTGATTTAGCCACTGAACTTTTAAGCTCAGTGGCTTTTTCCACAGACCGTTACTGTTCTGAACTCAGTTTATTTAATAGAAGACTCCTCGTGCAGAATGTAGGTTAAGTTACGATACCATTGGTTGGAGCTATGGGACATAAAATTTAACTAGAGGCAAAGCCTAATAACGTTATTACTTTTATTATCAATAATGAGCCTAAAAAATGTAGAAAAAGCAAACAGTCGCAGAATACAAAAATCAGCCTACATTTGCTTCCCACTACCCGGAAAAGGAAAAATCCCTCTACGCGTCCGTGATTCTTTCCTCTTGGGACCCTTCGTTCCTCTATAGGCCCCGAATAATGGCTGAGGAAGGGTCTGTTCGCCGACGGCCCATCCAGTCCGGTTTGTGCTGGAATGCAGCCTGAATGAAAGAAAGGTCACGGTCGCCTGGACGTCAGCGCTGCATTCCTTTCCTCGCCAATCACCTGGACGAAAACGTCCCTCCGCTACCTTCTGTCAACAAAGTCGTCCTGACTTTAGCTCGCGAATTTCGACAGTCAACAATCAAAAGATAAACCAACTTTATATATAGTATTTGTTCAGACATATTTAGGAACAGAAATGTTTTAAATCGGAAGAAAATGTGCTAAATCTCAGTCATATTAAAAGTAATAATACAGTTGTGTCAAGAAAGTGCACAAATACTAAAGTCTTTAATTTTCGAAATTCTTAAAAATGTTTGTCTCCCTCAAATTAGTTTGATCTAGTGACTATGCCAACATTTTTAAAATATACTATAAAAAGCTCCCCATAATAAAGAATTAACAAACATTAAAGGAATGTATTTTTATTTTTTTTCTTTATCTAACTTATTGCATCGAAATAGTCTGTGATATACGAAGAAGGACATTGTTTATTTGCCAAATTATCAGCTAGATAGAATTCAAATAGAAATACAAATACACTCATGGACAAAAAAATTAGAGCACCAAGAAATAATTGCGGGATCGTAACGAAACTTGCAATGAAGGTACATGTCGGGGAGATATGCAAATGATTAGAAATGCAGCGTGTTTGCACATTACGTATAGTCGGTAGAGGGCGTTGAACATCGTACTCTGTGGAGTATAAAACAGGTAACCAAAGCTTGTTTGAGTGTGCTGAATCATTTACAAAGGAAGAGCTGAGATAGACATGCCTTTATGCCGTGTTCGAAGACAATATAAGTAGTTGTCGCAGTTTGAGAGGGGGAGAATCGTCGGGATGATGGAAGCTGGGTGGTCAGCTAGGCCAGTAGCTCGTCAATTAGGCCGCTCTGATAGTGTTGTGAGGAGGTGTTGGGACCAGTGGACCCGAGAGATGTCATGTACACGAAGACCAGGCTCAGGATGCCCTCGACAGACCAGTCGTCGAGAAGACCGCCACATCGTAAGAAATGCACGCGTACAGCCAACTGCTTCATCGGCCGCCATCCAGGCACAGGTAGCACCTTCACTAGGGGCCTCTGTGTCTTCTCGAACCATACGAAGGCGCCTGGCTGAAGGACAGTTGGTATCGCGGCGCCCATTATGTGTTGCCACTCATGCAAGAGCTCCCATGAGCCATTTTTCAACAAGACAATGCTCGGCCTCATACGGCAAGGGTGTCACAAGACTGTCTCCGCACTGTTACTACCCTTCCTTGGCCTGCCCGATCCCCAGATTTGTCTCCAATCGAGCATATCTGGGATCATTTGGGACGACGAGTTGGGCATCCCACGAGTTTGAACGAACTAGAGGCAAGGTTACAGCAAATATGGAACGAAATGTCTCAAGACATCATACAGAACTTGTATGACTCAATCTCTTGTAGACATCATACAGAACTTGTATGCCCGATCGTATCGCATCGTGCATTCGCGCTAGAGGGGGTCCAACGGAGTATTAACTCCTCCGTTCTTTTGCCTTTTTCTCTGAAATAAATAATCCTTTTTCTTTGATTTTCTTATCATTTACTTATATCAAAGTAGTCATTACGTATGTAAAATATCGTTTCATTTTGACGACTCCTTCTTGGTGCGCTAATTTTTTTGTCCATGAGTGTAGATTCAAATTCCTGGTCATAAAAACCCCTTTAAAAAATATGTTGAAAGTAAGTAATTAGTGTTGTATTAATGAGTAGAGAAAATTACAACAGTTAAATAAATAAATGTTTCAAATAAATATCATAACTGAGTTCACTGAAAAATTTTCAACCTTTAAATATTTCTTACATATATCATATCACAGTAATATAATAATTTTCAAAATTTATCATTCAATTATCTTAAATAAACTAAAACCAGTAATAAATATGATAGAGTAGAGTAAAAAAAATTTGACCTTATATATATATATATATATATATATATATATATATATAGAAGGGTGCGTCATTTCTGCTTTAGCGTAACTTCTAGATAGTAGCCAGTTTTTAGAGACTAAATAAAACTATTTTACGAACCTAAAACTAAAAAGAAATTGGGATAGCTTTTTAATTATTTAAAATTGAATTTAATTTGTTCCTACAAAGTAAATCTGTTGGCTTAATCATATCTCAAATTTTTTCGTTCAAAACTGTATTCAACGATTAGTACTTGAATGTGATCACCACATAATGCCAGGATACTTCTTAATAGAAAAAGCCCTCTTTATCTGAAGTATAGCATATGAAAATATATCTAGCTTCATCAGGTTTCAAAAAGCTGTGGTGATATTTAAGTACGTTATTTGGACAAGTGCACTGTACTACAGAATTTTAGGGACATGATTCATAGATACTGCAGAATCCGCGAGCGAATGGCATAATAGTCACGTACTCGACATTGGTATACAACAACAACATTTAAGCGGTACTGGTAAATGACTATTAGGACCTGTTCATATAGAATCCGTCAGTGTTAGCGTAAAACTTTTTAACCAATCATAGACCCACTTAACCAATAAGCGCCAATGGAATCTTTAACGCTGACGCTGACGGATTAGACTGAGGATAGAAAAGTTTTCCTAGGAGTTCTGCATGTAGAAACTTGTTCAATTTATTTGAAACGCAAGGGTAACCACGGAGAGATCTGGATATTCTTGTAAAAGCTATAGGTAATAAATGCTTTCTTGCTGGTACGGATGTATTTTTATTAATAGTCAAACAATAAAGATTTTTTTCGTCTAATGCGGGGGCACTTTGTCGTTATTACTCGCGATTTACTGGCTACTTTATTGCGGGATCATCATATAGGTGAGCCAACATTGCTCCCTATGAGGTGGACGACATGTAAGCGGAAAAGCCCTCTTTGGGATTTGGACCCAAGCCCACTGCTTAGCATCTCAGAACACTAACCACTATACTATGTGGACGGCGTTATGTGAAAGATTTCTATCACCCTGAATTTCAGTTATACAGAGGCTGTTCACACATTTTTTAGACGATGTATATTGTATTCACAAAACTAAATTACATAAAATTCTTGTGTTTTAAATGTTCAGTTTGACATCCCTTATTCTGAACTATCTTTCGACACCGCAATTTCCAGGATAATAATGCGTTTTGAAGTGTCAGAAGAGGTATTCTATTCCATTCCTCCTGAACAGCTTTCCAGAGTCCTGTAAGGGTTTTGGGACGACGTTTGGATAATGCAGATTTTAAAAGTCCGAAAGCACAAAAATCCATAGGTGATACATCGGGAGATTTAGTAGGGGTGTCAGTGAAGGGTATGGCCTTGATACCAGTTTTTTGTTCCATTTCTTTTAGGAAATTTACAGTGGATTTTGATGTGTGACTGCTAGCTTTGTCCTGATGGAGTCTCACAGATGGATGGCACTGTGGGTAAAGCGATGGTATTTCATTCTGAAAAATTGGCGATAAAATATGTTCCTGATAGTATTTGGAGTTAATCTTGACATTTTTTTCCACTCTCTTTATTTTTAACTTGCCATTATAAGAAAAACTGGCAACAATCATGAATCCCTTAGAAAAACTTTCTTTCGATTCTTTGAACCATGTACTTAAATTTTTTTCACCCCTTTTATGATAATAAATGGCTCTTTTTTTTTTTGTTGCAATCATTTAAATACACCCATGATTCTTCAATTGTGACAATTGTTTACCATTTTTCTTTGGATAAGTGTTTCTCATATAGAATTCTGCATCGTGTCCTGCGTTCAGCGATATGATTTGGAAGAAGACGATGCACATTGCGATTTTTCGCTTTAAGATTTAATTCAACGTTTATCATTTTCTTTACAGTGGACACCGAGCATTTTAATGATTTTGCAACTGTCCTTTGACCAGGGGGATTTTCTTTTAACATTAAACAACGTACCTTTGCAATAGTCGAAGATGTCCGTTTTTTCCTTGGATACTTGTTTGGAATTTTTGTCCCACTTGAGGCTCCAATTTGACGTTTTTTTTTCCTTTCTTGTTTACGATATTACCTATCGACGCTTTAGATATCACAAAACCATGACTCTCACATCGTTTTTGGATAACGGAGTATGCATATTTCTCTTCGGAAAGAGCATAAATGTAGCCTTCGAACCACTGCTTTGTTAAAAACGCCATTTTGAATAAAAACAAAACTTTCAAGCCGCAGACGATAATTTTGACTTTTAAAAATATAGTACAATTGCAATTATTTCTATGTATGTATATATATATATATATATATATATATATATATATATATATATATATATATATATATATATATGATATATATATATATATATATATATATATATATATATATATATATATATATATATATATATATAAATATATATATATATATATAATTTCCCATTCTAAAGAGGGAATCGGAAAAATCGGCCCCGTACACTAAAGGGTAGCAACCACTAACAAACAAAAAATGATTCTATGAAAATTGTGTCTTAAAATCTCAAAATTTTAATCGCTAGAGATAGTTCCATAAGTTCCAATAAAAAATGAATGAGATTTTTTTAAATCCTATTCCCCATACTAACTTCAAATTTATTTCTCGTGTACAATGAGATAGCCTTCGTGTTTTCAGAGCGTTCACCTGACATTCATACTTTTCATAGTTTTTATACATAATAACTAATTTTTGGAGGAAAAATATGCGCTGAATTTTTCTAATTTTGCTAATGGTTCCTCTTGCTATTATAGGAGGAGTAGCTTTGTTCAGCCTTCCTTTCAGTGTCTTTCAATAAGTCTTTCCACTCTTACGTGTTCTCACCAATTCAAAAACACGTACAATTAACTCGTTGTACGGGAGTGACTTCAACTCGTAGTTTTCTGTATGACGCAATAGAGATAGTCAGATGAAAGGAACAGAAACATACCAGTGATTCCGCCGCCCTTGGCGACTGATTGTTTCTGCGCCCAACGTTTCGCAATTCTTGTTATTTGTTTCGAAACAGCAATGAATAAACACAATTACTTTACATTTACTTAAATACCAATGTATTAATACGCTACTAATGGCTATGAGATGTCATTAAAACGTCACTCATAGTCAAGAAAAATGCGAATCTAGACAACATCAATAATGGTGATTTATTTTTATAAAGATTATAGATTTCTACTTCACATTTAAATTATCGGTATAGACATTTTCCCGTAAAATATTTATAAACTGTAATATAACTTTAAATAAGTTAAACATTTTAATTCTAATTTTTCTTAACTGTTTTTAAATCTCTTCTTGTCCCAGTTTCTGCAACCTTAGTTTACTATGTAGAAACGCATGGAAGTGATTAAACAGGATAGCCCTGAGTAGCTAAAATACTCAATAAAATCTCTCGATTTCCATTTGTAGAATTAGATAATATCAACGGGTTATTATCGCTCAAGATATATAAGGAGTACGTGAATTAAACGGTAACATTTTCCTTCTCTAGAAAATTTGACACAGTTTGTTCTGACATTTCTAAATCTTATCAGTCAGATACAGATTTACTAGTATTTCAGACTACTTGTAAGATTTTTGTTGGATCTAGAACTCCACTTATTACTACCTTGATGAAATTAAAATAAACCGATGCTACATAAATGTTAAAGGGGATTCTAAATAATGCTAACTAAACATTATTTAGAATCCCCTTTAACAGTTTTTCTTAACCTAATTTAAACTTGCAGTTCAGAGACCAAGACAAATGAACTGGACCAATAACCAACTCACATGTATATAGGTATTTATCTGTCTGCTCTTATCTGAAAACTTATCTGAAAAAATACACAGGACCAATCTTTGTCCATATTTAAAAGTATCTATTTTTAAAGCTAAATCCTCCGAAAACATGATATTGGGATTTAACAAAAAGTATTTGAAATTTTTCTAATATTAAAAATACCCTCTGTTAGTCTAAAATAAGTTATCGAATGTAGGATAACAACAACTGTACCTTTTTTATGAGAAAAGAACTTCAGAAATCGCTTTCAGTATCGTGCGGCAGCGATATCTTAAATATAATTTGCCATCACTAGCTATATGAATGTGAATTAAAGCGGTTTCATGAAATTTTAAACCGTAGCGGATGAAACAAATTAACTACAGTCTTAAACTGACGATTCCTTGAAAGTTATTCATTGATTTGAATTCACTGAATTTCTTGACTTAAACAATTAAAAATTTTACAAATTTTTCATGTCACCTGACACCCGTAGAAAATATGCCAGAAATTTATCCAGACATATGTACATGCTTAATGCTATAAAAGCCCAGTTTATGTCTATATTTATTTACTCAAATTTCAGTGCATTTTTCCAGCAAATCAATTTGTTTACATTTAACCCTTTATCTCCTCAGAATTTATTACTTTCGATGATGTTATTCTGTAAAAGTACTACTCTCTTTGAAAAGCATTAAAATTCAAAAGACAGTCTCAGTTTTTTTACGTCCTTATGCCATGACATCAGGATGATTCTTGTTGAAGATATGCTAATCATTTCTTTTCATCATTAGCGGGGAAAAACTCTACCTGACAACAGGGAAATCCCAACTGTGATCTGAATAGCGGAAATTCTTTTGATCTCACTTCTTTCTTTATACATGACGCTACAGAATCATAAATGCGTGTAAGCGTACATAATTTGTATGCAGATAAGCTTCGGAATTTGTTGTGAGAACTCATGTGTTATACATATTACATATCTTCTTCTAATTCTTAGATACCTGTTCATGAAGTTTTCTAGATAAATCATTTTTGACCCAACCCTTTACTAACTTTTCAAATATCGAGTAATTTGAGGAGTAACTTCTGGTTAAATTTGAGCTGTAAGTTTTTCCTGGATAATTAAAATAAGATACTTTGAACCTGCGATTACTTTGCTAATTAATGCAATAATTAATGCAAGATAAATCGAAAAGAAAACCGGTAATCTCAAAATGGCGACTGAATATCCAAAACGGGAACTATTCAAATGTTTTAAATGAAGGGCATACAGTAATTTAAACAGGGTTCAATCAAAATAATAAAACTGTCGTGTATTTTTATTTTATCGAAGCCTTTTTTTCATTTTTCATGAATCATATTGGCATCCTTTCGGATAATTTATATTTTGTCTAATTTTGCCCTTCTGACATGCAGGGAATATCGACAATTCAGTATATTGATCGTAAGACAAAGATTTATTTACATGTTCTCTGCTTGTTTTCTTCAAATGCTGAAAAAAAATTGGAAAATGTTGAGGTTCATTTTATCTTTTACAATAAATTTTTTCTCTATATACACTCATGGACAAAAAAATTAGCGCACCAAGAAGGAGTCGTCAAAATGAAACGAAATTTTACATACGTAATGACTACTTTAATATAAGTAAACGATAAGAAAAAGGATAATTTATTTCAGAGAAAAAGGCAAAAGAACGGAGGAGTTAATACTCCATTGGACCCCCTCTAGCGCGAATGCACGATGCGATACGATCGGGCATTGAGTCATACAAGTTCTGTATGATGTCTTGAGACATTTCGTTCCATATTTGCTGTAACCTTGCCTCTAGTTCATTCAAACTCATGGGATGCCCAACTCGTCGTCCCAAATGATCCCAGATATGCTCGATTGGAGACAAATCTGGTGATCGGGCAGGCCAAGGAAGGGTAGTAACAGTGCGGAGACAGTCTTGTGACACCCTTGCCGTATGAGGCCGAGCATTGTCTTGTTGAAAAATGGCTCTTGGGAGCCGTTGCATGAGTGGCAAAACATGTGGTTGCAGGATTTCATGAACATATCGCTGGGCTGTCATGGTGCCACGGAACAATACTAGGGGTGACCGTGTATTGTAGGCAATGGCACCCCATACCATCACACCAGCTGTGGGAGCGATGTGTCGCTGTACAGCAAAGGCAGGATTGAAGCGTTCACCACGGGCTCTCCACACACGAACACGATTGTCATCACTGCCGAGATTGAATCTGGATTCGTCGCTAAAGACGACCTGGTTCCATTCCGCTGCAGTCCAGTTTCCTCGTGCGCGGCAAAACTCCAAACGGAGGCGTCGATGGGTGGGCGTCAAGGGCAGCACACGTAATGGGCGCCGCGATACCAACTGTCCTTCAGCCAGGCGCCTTCGTATGGTTCGAGAAGACACAGAGGCCCCTAGTGAAGGTGCTACCTGTGCCTGGATGGCGGCCGATGAAGCAGTTGGCTGTACGCGTGCATTTCTTACGATGTGGCGGTCTTCTCGACGACTGGTCCGTCGAGGGCGTCCTGAGCCTGGTCTTCGTGTACATGACATCTCTCGGGTCCACTGGTCCCAACACCTCCTGACAACACAATCAGAGCGACCTAATTGACGAGCTACTCGCTTAGCTGACCACCCAGCTTCCATCATCCCGACGATTCTCTCCCTCTCAAACTGCGACAACTGCTTATATTGTCTTCGAACATGGCGTAATGGCATGTCTATCTCAGCTCTTCGTTTGTAAATGATTCAGCACACTCAAACAAGCTTTGGTTACCTGTTTTATACTCCACAGAGTACGATGTTCAACGCCCTCTACCGGCTATACGTAATGCGCAATCACGCTGCATTTCTAATCATTTGCATATCTCCCCGACATGTATCTTCATTGCAAGTTTCGTTACGATCCCGCAATTGTTTCTTGATGCGCTAATTTTTTTGTCCATGAGTGTATATTCTGGGAATCTTATGAAATTAAAAATGGTAAAAATTATGCTTTTATGTACGTAAGTAACCTTTGCCTTGAGGGGGAGACATAAGATTGGAAAATTAGAACTCAGTCTTTACCTTTTCTATATTTAACAACCTAAAGAATTTTTAATTCCCTGATAGCTCACGAAATAATGACGTCCCGTGTGAATGTGTTTACATTCTAATCCTGAACAAATACAATAGAATATAATCCCACGGTTCTGCTTATAATTCATGGTAAGGGATTTATTTATGCAACCATCTATGTGTATTTCAGTTTAAACAAAGTGAGAAGAGTATAATGAAAATTTATGATTTACCAAAATATTACTGATTAAAAACAGTTGAAAATTCCAACTACAGGAAAGAAATACACAAATAAAGGTTTTTCATGCATTTCTTTTATTTAATGGGAAGATCAGAAGGCACAGATATTACTTTTCCCGCGTCTTGGGATCATTATTTAGCACTTGCCGACCTAATATTCTGCCCTTGTTCCACAAAAAACACCTGCGCTTCTTAAAGTTTAGAAGTAACTGTTAAATTCACAACGGCAGTGGCGTTACATTATACTTACCTATATGTTTACATTTTCGATGAATATTGACAAATTCATCTTTACATCACCCCCAAATCTGAAAGATTTTTAGAATATTCTTATATAAATCTTAGAACAATGTATACCATTCAACCACGAAATTCTAATAGATGCATGTGGCTGCAGAAGATAATTACCCTCTTACCCTCATGAAACAGGTTGAGAAAGTGGTAAGGACAAATGTATTCAACTTCACTTTTTCCTATTTTTCTTTTTAATAAATAAAACTCTTGAAAACAATGAGGAACATATTGACGAGAGGACAGTTCCAATGTTTTAAGTTTGCAATGGACAGACAGATTCGTACATTTTGTGAGAGAATAATAGGATTCATTTTTGTTTTATCCATACATAAGATCTGTACCTTATAAGGGGTACCTAATAATACGTCTAACAGAAATTTCATAATGACGACCATACATCCCTATTTTTGCGTTCAAGACAATTCTCAGTTATTCTTCGTTTTTAGATACACGAATTAACATCCATCATACACATCATCAATCAAGCTTTGAGGCATTATCATTTGAACTGAATTGTCATCTGAGTCCACTGAATAGGTTTTTAGGGAATCTTGAAAAATTATCAACGGACATATTTTAGTAAAGGGGGAAAAAAGCCTTTATTGCAAACGTAAATTAAGACAGGTCAGTTCAACCCTCGTGTAGTAAAAGATGGCCGTAGCTATGCAAAAACCAACCAACCGTAAAGTGAAATGGTACATTACCGAAAAAAACAATGAGGTCCATTAAGAATTTCTCTTCCTTCTAAAACCATTCTCTTTAAAACTTTCTCGGACAAACAAGATTTTATGCATAAACTTTTAGTTTACAAATTTTACATATATTAATGTTTCGAAGGATTCACTTTTAACAACCTTTTGGATATGCATCATACAGTGTGTATAAGGACCAAAAGTGTTCCTAAATTCATACATTTTCAACCTAAAATCACTAATTCTAAAACTACTTTTTACTTTAAATTTCTAAAAAAGCTCCAAATCGATGTGAATTTCTATAGAACTCAAAATAATGACAACTTTCAATTATTTTTTTTCAACTTTTTTTTGTATTTTTTGTTCACTCTTAGAAAAAAAACTTGCCTGGCCTAGGACACAAATCCTGTACTTCTGCTCTATGAATAGATAAGCATATCATTATGCCACCAAGCTATGTCGCAGTCGATTCACATTAAGTCCATAAGTTCACATTAGAAGATTTTTAACGAGCCCCTTTACATATGAAAGTCTGCTGATATAAAATACAATTCATAAAACACGTCATAAGTAATTTTTCGTAATATTCTTCTATAATAGGGCAGAATAAAACATTTAACAGCTGAGCAAGCTAAGAATGGCCACTTTTCAAATCTTTACAAAGTTGACCGGAGCGCTCCAAACCAAATCAACCAAACCAAACCATCAAATTTTTAATTTTTATTTTATTTTTTTAATTAATATTTTTATGAAAGTAAGGTATTTTTACTATACTTTCTGTCAACCAGTGAAATCTAATTGTTAAGTAAAAAGGAAGGAAAACTCATTAAATTTGAAAATGCGTTCTGCATTTCCTAACATTCTTATTTTTATCAATCTTAGGAAAAGCTAGAAAAGTATTGCACGTTACGGAATTCAGAAGTTTTTCTTTTTTTTTCTCTTTTTTTTTTTTGAAGAATTTCCTACAATTTGCAGACTCTTAAATCACACAACCCTTTTTCATTG
The DNA here is from genome assembly GCA_907164885.2 of Dolomedes plantarius. Classification (NCBI taxonomy): domain Eukaryota; kingdom Metazoa; phylum Arthropoda; class Arachnida; order Araneae; family Dolomedidae; genus Dolomedes; species Dolomedes plantarius. The sequence goes on from OU015494.1 coordinate 46,249,938, forward strand.
AATTTTTAGTATTGAGTAACGGTTTTGAATGCTCGAATTTCGGAAAGAAATCATTAAAAACTACGATGACATGAAAATGATTGGTTTTACCTCAATTTCAAGTTTTCGCACAAGTTACTATGCAAATTGCCCCATCGAATGAAGACACAATCCTTCGGAATCAATTTCACACTTTTTTTCCCTATGGCAAACAATTTGTTTGTTTATAATCTTATATTCATAATATTAATGCTTTCCTTTCGTAACGTATTTCTGCCATGACCGAGGATCGACCTCGGATGTTCGAATCGCAAAATGGACGCTCTACCTTTATTATCACGAGCTATTATGACCTTGGTCTTAAGGGCCTGTTCACATAGGAGTTCGCTGCGGAGCGTTAAAGCATTGAAATATATTTAACCAATGACAAACCTCCTAACGATTAGCAATGAAATCTTTAACGCCTATGATTTTTTTTATTTTCGTCTCAACGTCATCTTTCCCTTAACGCTAAACAACGGACTCCTATGTGAACAACCCTTAGTCTTAGTTCCACCGTTTTTCTGCCCAGGAGGATATTGGCCGTTTATAAAGTTTTCACAATCAGTTGAGAACATTGTTACCCACCAGTCCATCAGAACTCATTCCGGGTGACACTGTAATGTATTCTTCAGTGAATTGAATCTTTATTAATTATCCTTACCGTCTCATTGCAGACGGCTCTCTGTTGAGTTATTTTGGTTTAGTGTAGTATTTTCCGTTCACTTTGCTCAAAATTTTCTGCATTATTAGAGTAACTCAGTAAATAACGCAATTTTAAATCCAAACATTTTCTTCCATTCTAAAAATAGGAATAATTATTTATTTTTACCTTTTCTACAAGCTACACTGTTATCTTAAAACTCATTTACAATTTGTTTGAAGTCAACGACCAAAACTTTATCATGTTGAAATAATCAAAAATTTCAAAATAAAATTTGTTTTCTGTGTTAAAATTTTACCTATAAGTTAATTTTTCCCGAGCTGAATCTTACATTGCAAGTTATCATAGATATAACAAAGAAAGAGTTGCAAAAGAAAAAAAATACATTTACAACTATTTCACCGTTGTTATGACAGGAAAATATAAACAATCAAGTAACATACAATTGAAATTTTCTGCTTCTTCAGCAAAATTATTTCCTACCGGTACATTCTGGTTTGCTCAAGCTCAACTTAATTTCTCAACACCGATTCATTATGAAAGCTACAGGAGATTCCTTCGAAAATCTCTTACTCTCTTTCAATGGAAACAGAAATACATTTCTGGAATAAAAAGGATGAAAATATTGGCAATGAATAAATGATGTGCATTTTACGTTTACACATATTTCCCGTGAATAAGAAAGTGAAAGCTTAGTCTACGTAAGAAATGAAAAATAGGCATCAATCTTTACACTTCGGGTTAGTCAATTCAGTTTTCCCTCTCAAAAATTCAGAGAACATATTTGGAAAATTTTAAATGTTAGATTCAATAAAATGAAATAAAATATCCCTTCAGAATAACGTATATGATATTTTAAGCGAGAAATTCATATTAATACTATTTAATACATATTTCCTCTTTAAAAATATCATTTCTAAAAAATACACAAGTAAAAGATTAGGAACAAATTACGAAATAATTTTGTTGTCTCATATGGGCTAATTCACGCATCATTTTATCGACTATCCAGTAAACAAAAGGCAACGAGAAAAATTTTACAGTATAATCTTGCGTGCAGGCTTATACGTATGAGCTATACGCCCACACGTAACAGATATCCAATATAACATCCTCTTTTAACCACGGTTCATAAGCTTAAACAATCCGCCTGAGGCAAATAGCGCTCATATTGAGTAATAGTTGATTATGAAAAGGCATGCTTCTGTGACGAGTCACGTTTCTACAGCATTCTACAAGTGTTGGGTATGAATTTGGCGTCGGCAACTTGAGACTATGAGTCCGCTCCGCCTTGTTTGATATATACAATGCAAACTGGGAGAGAGCTTGCATGGTACGGACGAAACATAACTGGGAGGAACCTTTGCCAAGCTTTGGTGAATGCTGAAATACCTAGAAATGCTAACAAATATTACGAACTGCTTTATACTTTTTCTCTGAATGGAGTTGGCATCATCTAAGACCATAGCAACGCTGGTTAATAGGCTGTTCTTCTGCACAAATGACACAAATGATGTAATAAACTTAGTTCTGAAATGCAGCATTGCATCAATTAGTCTCAAAATTACCCAGATCTCAAAACTTTAAAGCAGCTGCAGAATTCGGGAGAATTGCATATTATACGACACAATACACTGATATCTTCCATATCCAAATTATAATCAAAGTTGCATTTCACTCAAACAGCATAGTCTATATATATAAAACAGTTCCATAACTGACTGACATACAACGCACAGACCAAACCGCTGGACCTAAAGGGCTGAAATTTTGCATGGCGATTCTTCTTATAATGTAGGGGTGCACTAAGAAAGATTTTTGAAAAATTCTTCTTAGATTTTTTAAAATTAAATTTTTAAGCTGTTTTAGTAACTTCTTTTAAGTTTGCATCTAAAATAATAACTTGAGGGTTATAAAATTTATATCACGAGAAATATCATAAAATTTCCTTTAAAATGAAATCTTTTTCGAATCTTTACCTTCATTTTCTGATTTTTTGGTGAATTTTTAAAGATTAATTTTTAGACTTTAATTTGTAAAATGCTGATGACGTGATTTCTTTTTCTGGTACTTTAAATAAATTTATCGTCACGTGCATAACAACTAAATAGACAAAAAAATATTTTTTTTCTTCCTAATGCGGCAGACGATTGGACATTATCCAAAAAAATATTAAAATACAATAAAAGGTATTATGTTCCTCAAACTGTACTATATTAACTGTACCAAAGAAGTAGAAATATTGATTTTGCATTATAAATATTTTTATTCGTTCATCTCGCCCCCCCCCCCAAGCATTATAAATATTTTTATCCATTCATCTCGCCCCCCCCCCCACAAGAAAAAGTCCGGGGTGCGCCACTGCATTGTATCGATGTGTTACGTTTTTTCTTGATATTCTCAATTATTGTATTTTTATAACGTATCAATTGGAATTAAGGCATACTTTCATTTATAAATCAAAATAATCCTTCATAATTTGGTTTTTTCGTTATTTCTTTACTGAAATTTTAGACGCTTTTTATATATTAGATTGTTTTACATCATTTCTTCTGACATTTTCACTTACGTTATTTTCCTTACATAGATATAATCATATTTTTTATAAAACTGTAGGTTATTTGATCTTTGACGTTTTCAATATGTATCGTATACTTAAGTAGCATATATACTCTTTTCAAATGTTCAAAACATATATAAATGCGAAAAAAAATGTGCTTCTATTAAGTAAATTATAAAAATATAATTCTATTATCACAATTGTTCAAAATATAATATACATGATTGACTAGTTGGGGAAATCAGAACTATATTCTACTGTAATTTTAAGGAATTTTCAGTTATCAATTAACCACATACATCTCTCTCTGCTAATAAATTAATTACATGTAAATTAAATCTCGTACCATGTCTTTGAGTCAGCTTAGAATAAATGAATATATTACTAAGGATAAAACAATTATAGCAACTTCATAGAATAAATAAAAATCGTGAAATTATTTTTAAAAAATATGCTCAGAATTTTATAGAGCAATCTTTCTCTGTTAAAAGAAGAAGTGAAGTTTCCTGACATACTACATGGCATAAAGGATAAGAAATATGTGACTGTCAAGTTGCGAGACAGTTAAGCGCACTCTCGCATTTCAATAAGTTAGAAACAGGACATTTAAACGTAACAAAACTACTACCTGAGAGTAATTAATTCCAATTTTGAACACTAGTATTTAGAGGAAAATTCATGCTCTCGTTTTACGAGTTATAACTGTTGTCATCTTCTTGGACTGACTGGGAGGAATATCATTATAGGGCTAGTCATAATCACGGATATTTTTTTCCATTCCATTTTGAAAGCCCATCACTGTTAGTACAGTCCAAGACCCATAACAGAAAGAGAAAGAGATTCAGAGGTGGAGCTAGACCAAACAACCTTTTTATCCCCTAATCTCAGAAACAGTTCAAAGATAAATACCTAAATCGAATAAATCGAAATTCTTCAATTAAATTTTTATACATGATACCTTTTTAACAAGCTAGTGTCATCGCCTGAAATTTGTTTGCTTTTGTTTTTGTTTTTTTAATAGACCATAAATATTCGTAAACGGGATATTATCAATTCATCGTTTTACTATGCTTTTTAAATGAAGCAGAATTTAGGCGCATTTTGAAAAATTTATTTGATTCATTGGCATACAAATAAAGTAACAGTATTTTTTTCCCGACTTTTAGACGTTATAACAATTCCTGTACGATATATTTGTGAGTCCCCCCCCATTAAAAATGCTGCCATTTATCAGCCCCCACCCTTTTGATATTCAGAATACCCTTTAGTGTCTTCAGCCGGAGATGGCCGAATGGCTAGGGCGCTGGCCTTCAGTACCAGAGTCTGTGGGTTCGAGTCCCACAATTGGCATAGATGTTTGTAGCCGTACAGAATCGGCTTTAAGCAGTAGGTCCCACTCTAATTAGCCCTCGTGTAGCAAAAAATGACCGTAGCGCTCCAAAACCAAACCAAGCATATAGTGTCTTCAGCTGGTTATTGCCATCAGTAGAATTGTTGACACAAAGCACGAAGAAATTCCTTTGTTTGAGTACTGCAATTGAGATAATACATCTGTAATTTTACGAGAAAGCAATATGAATATCACCATGTCTTGTATTGCCATACAAGAAACAACTTATATGTAGAATGAAGTTAAAACTTGATATTATTTGTTTGTCTAAACATTTCGCTGTATGCATGGTATCTCATAAAATAGCATCAATACATTTTGAATTTGTGCTTAAATTCAATACTTAGTCTCACGTGCGTGACTGACATGTAGACAAATCAGTTGTCCTACCCTGATGCGTGTTTGAAACATCGCGTAATCACTCAACTGTAACAGGATGGAATTGTGAAACGTGAGTAAAAACCTGGAAAAGTGCACTTTTCATTAATAATAGAAAGTTATAGTCAATGCCGAGAGGAGGGGAAAGTATTCAGTCTAACTGAAGGCAGTGTCCAAAAATTTGAGTTAAAAATTATTTAAATATTAACTGTTTAAACTGTTTAACCAAGTATTTTAGCAGTCATAATTTATAGAAACTAAAATTTAATGGATGAAAAAAGAAAATCAGATGTTGCACCAGGGCTTCCCAGAGGTTGGGGGGGAGGCAACTGGGGCAGTTTGCTCCAGGTCCCCAACTGCAGGAGGGGCCCCCCAAAAAATTTTTAATTAATTTATTAGATTTCATCCGAAAGAAATTTCTGAAACTTGTACCGTAGTTCAAAATTCAAAATAATCTCCTGATAAATGCATCTCCCCCCCCCCAAAAAAAAGGGCAATGAAATATAATAATTATGTTAATCATTCATGTAATAAAATCTTAAGTATGAGTAACTTAATTTGAATGTGTGTTTTCGTCTCTTTGCATTTTTATTTGCTGGGGCCCCCAACAGAAGTTTGCCCCAGGCCCCGTAAAGTCTCTGGGTGGCCCTGTGCTGCACCAAGCATAAAATTATACATCAATAATCTGGTTTATTGTTGTTGGTGGTGTTTTCTCTTTTTTGATATTAGTTTCAATTTTTCTTTTCGAAGAAGCGTTGTTTGCACAAAATATTCTTAGCATCGCAACATCTGACTTCCAAATACAACATTTATTACTAAAAACAGATAAATGAATATTTTTGTTAACTTAGTCCCACTTTAAAAAAAATGTTTATGAGATTTCTCCCGCCAGTTATAATGTATAGCGTTTCAATTTAGCAAAGTACATTGAAAGTTTTTTTTTTTCTTTTTTCTTTTTTTTTTTTTTTTTTTTTTTTTGGGGGGGGGGGGTACATGTTATTATAGATTTTAAAAATTTTCACAGAAGAAACACTATTTCTTTTCAAATCATGAATTTGTATAAAGAAATTGGAAAGGGAATTTATTATTCTCAGTATAAATATCTTTGAATTTCCTATACTAAATTACTCAGCATATTTATATGTTCCTTTAAAAAAAAAATTCATTCCCCATTTATGTTAGGAGAAAAAGCAGCGAAATTTTTACGCAACAATTTGTGGGCGTGAATGGACTAATGAAATATGTATGTTTAGTGATAGAAAAAAAGCAAGAATAGAAAAGATGGCATGTGCTATGATTGGTGCCAAAGAAGGGGAAAATAATTCTCCGACTAACATCGAATAAGACAGGCAAGATATGAATGATAATAATATGGTTACTCTTCCAAATGTTCTATCTCTCTCTCTCTCTCTCTCTCTCTCTATATATATATATATATATATATATATATATATATATATATATATATATATATATATATATATATATATATATATATATACAGTCGAACCTCCATATATCGAAGTAGCAAAATGCCGGAAAAAAATTCGATATATAGAAATTTCGATATATAGAATTGATCTTAGTTTTATCATAATTCTCCTAAAACATTAAAATTAAAGCTAATTTTCGTATACGAAACTCCATTTCTAATTTATATGCGAATCACATTAAATGAAAGTTAATAACTAAAAAATGAATTAATATGAAACATTGAGTACTATATACCTTTAAAAAAACAATAATCCAGACAGTGGTTACAGTGATCACAATTACATTCTTTAAAAAAAAACTACGAATATATTGCTGAACAGCCAGTTTTGCGGAAAGTTCATCAAAGAAATGCTCGCATTTATTCAGTCCACTAAAACTTCATCAGGGACATTTTCCGCGGATTGAAGCCCACGAAGTATTGTTTCAAACGCCAAAAATTGGGAAATTTTATTCTAAAGTGGAATAAAATTTCTCAATAAGTCATGAAAAAAAATTTCGATATATAGAGATTTTTTCGATATATAGAAACAGTTTTTCTATGTAATGAACATGGAGATTTGCTAAGAGTTCGATATATAGAAAATTTCGATATGGGGAAGTTCGATATATGGAGGTTCGACTGAATATATATACGTTAAATCTCCATCGATAGTTCTCCGAATAATCGTTTTCCCATTTACGTCGTTTAGTTCACCCAGTCCCGAATAAACTTCATATAAAACAAGCAAAAAGAGACCGTATAGATCGTTCCTCTGTCCATAATTTTACTGCAATATTCGTTTAGAACAGTGGTCGGCAAACCGTGGCTCTTTGGCCCCTTGAGTCTGGCTCTTCCACAAAATACCACGTGCGGGCGGGCACGTACAGTGGGATTGAAGCATCGTGATGACGTTTTCTTCTTTCTATTTTTACATACTTAGTTTGTGTTTATGTGTCTTTATCTTTAGGCGAGTGATCTGAAGCGACTTAATGAGAAAACATTTCTAGAAAGATTAAATGTCAACGCGTATCGCTAAGTCGTATCTTAGAATCGTGTTTTACAATGTATTACTTCCGAGAGCGTGTCCCCGTAGAAAACACTAGACTAGTCAAAATGGTCTTCGAATATAACCAACCAGCAAGTCTAAGATCTTAAATTAGTTTCAGCTTTATCAATAGAAATTGATGAGTCTTGTGACATAAATGATACAGCGCTAGTTTCACTTTTTGTACGATTTATTTCATCTACAGATCCTAAAGAACATTTAGAATTATTGTCTCTAAAAGGTCAAACAAGCGGAGAGGATATAGCAAATGCTGTAATTGAGTGGATTGAAAAACATCATATTCTACTCGATAAAATTATCTCAATTTCAACAGATGGGGTGAAAAGTATGACCGTCGTAAGAAACGGGTTTGTTGCTATTTTTAGAGAAATTCATCTAGACGCGCTTTGTGCGCAGACATTTAATCAACTAGGACAGGGATGGCGAACCTGTGAACCGCGGGTCACACAGTGACACGCGAAGCAATTTTAGACGACACGCGAGAGATCACATTGTTTTAAGATCCATTTAATTTAACTTTTCAAATTTTGATTTTCATTCGTCGGACTGACAGATCTATAATCAAATTTGTACTAGAAATAATTTTTAAAAAAATAATTGTTTGAAATTAATTTTTTCCTCTTTTTGCCTACAGATCCTAAAGAACATTTAGAAGTCTTAAAACACTTTTCTTCAGTACTAGCGAATGCAAAAGAAATATTTGACGAAAGATTGTCCCAATATCGTGAAATGGAGAAAACTTAAATTATCCTCTTTCGATTGGCTTCAAATTGATAACTTAAAAACGGAAATGGTTGAACTTCACAACAGTGTTGTACGGAGGAATAAATTTGCAGAACTAAACGTAAACTTAGAAAAAAAAATTACAAGATATGGAAAATTGTAACGAATATATTTTAACAACAAGCACTTAAAATATTATTTTAACTGAATGGAACTCGTTGCCTAATTCGCTAATGTCGATGAAAAACTTAACAAGAGCTCCTTTGACAATGTTTGGATTAACCTACGTTTGCGAACAGTTGTTTTCGACAATCAATTTTATTAAAAGTGAGAATAGAAATCGCCCGGCATCGACTAGTCCGCTGCATGTGTACGATTAAAAGTTACAAATATCGAACCACGTATAAATAAATTATGGTCCGAAAGACAACAACAAGTGTCACATTAAGTTCCATCATTTTTGTACTTATTTTCTTCCTGATATTGATAGTTTTAAACAAATCATAATAAAAAGTTAATTTTTTTTTGTTTTAAATATATATCGTATAATTTTTTTTAATTTCCGAAGGTCTTCCAAAGACCAAAAAAAAAAATTTTAAGTGACACGCGGTTTTAATTTCTACGGTTTCAAGACATTTTTTGACACGCGTTAGAAGAAGGTTCGCCATCCCTGAACTAGGAGATGCGATGCCATTGTTCATATTAGTGTTTGTCTGTCATTGTTATGATTTAATTTTATGGATACTTTACAATTTAATTTTATCTATAAATAATATCGATATTAAGTATGATATCAAGTTTTATTCAACATACCTATAGTTTAACAAAGACATAAAACTTTAAGTACAGTTTATTAAGTTAATTTTAGGGAGTGCTGTGGAGTGAAAGAAAATGTAGTGTCGAGGATTGAGAAAGGTATGTTGAGATGGTTTGGACATACAGAGAGGATGAACGAATGGAGATAGACGAAATAAGTACATACAAAACGAGTGTGGGTGAAAGAGTTGGAAGGAGTCGACCTCAGCGCACGTACCTCATTCAGATTGAGGACGTTTTTAGCAAAGGCCAGCTTTGAAGTATCCTAATTAAATTAATAACAATGCACCTACCTATATAGTTTGAGTTTAAAAAAAGTTGGCTCTCAAAAGAAATTTCAATCGTTGTACTGTTAACATTTGGCTCTGTTGACTAATGAGTTTGCGACCACTAGTTTAGAATATCGCAGCTTTATTACTATTTTACTGGATCGATCATTTCTAAAAAATAGCAAAACCTAATATATAAACGTCTGGATTGAGCTAGAATGACGCTTTTACTATGCAATTTTGAATACAGAAATTTTGATATTTGTTGCATTTGACGATAAAGTCGCAACTTGTGAGTTGGAAACAACCGAAATGTTCTCTGACGCAAAGTAGACGGAGATAACAGAAGAGGTTGAAGATGGTATTGAAGATCAACTCTCTGTACATTCGTTTTCAGAAGCATACGTGGACTTTAAAAAATTGAAAAGATTTTTATATTCTTATACAATAACCAATGCCGAAAAGAATGCTATTTACAACAAAGAAAAAAATATTGTTTACTCGTGGAGATAAAACCGTCAAAGAACAAATGACAATAAAAGACTATTTTAATTAAAACAAGAATCTTGTTTGCCTATGTGTATTTCTTTTTTATTAATATTACTTTTGGATTTTGGTACAATTTCGTAATTTTTTTTTCAATTATGCAATAAGTATGTATGCTTTTATGTACTTGAGCAAATATTTTTGTGGGATATCAGACTTAAAGGTATATAAATATAAATATATATTTTTTTTTGTATATCCCCGCATCTATTGTGTTCCTGTATTTATCGTTCAGTTGAAAAGGTCCCTATAAAAACGATAGATAGAGGTTGCACTGTATATATGTATGAATTTTAGACTTCCATAAAATTAAGCAAATAAATTTTCGACACCAAAGTAATCGCAAATAAATTCACAAATAAGTTTCAATTTCTTTCTCTCGGTCATTTTAACAGAAAAAGTTTTACTAAATTCTATAATTTCATCTGTACAATTTTCTTTTCATAGTTCGTGCTAGCCTAAAGATTTAAAAAAAACCGACTTTACTGGGAAGTTGTTATCAAACAACACGTTGTTTGTCTAAAATAATTTGTTTAAATTCGCTTTCTGCAGTTGGATACTGAGAACCCTCGGGAAATGAGTTCATGAGAGGGAATTGTTTATGAAGAACTTCTGAACTCCAAAAACTGCATCAATGGCGAGATAGGAAGTAAACCATTTTGTGAAAAACTCTCCCATTTGGCGAGCTCCGCGTTTCTTCCACGGATCAAAAAGACGAAAGAAATCGAAATACACTGTGAAAAGTATTGCATGTTTCGCTCCCAAAATATACATATATTAGTGAGTGGCATATACAGATGGTGGACAAAATAATACGAACACCTGTGAAATAATGGAAAATCTTTATTAATAGGGGGTTGGACCACCCTTTGACTGAAGTACAGATTTAATGCGACGTGGGATAGATGAATAAAGGTCACGGACAATATTTAAAGGAATATTAAGCCATTCCTCCTGCAGAGCGGTCTCTAATTCCGAAAGTCCGGATGGAGGTGGAAATCGGGAACGAAGTTTGGACTCCAAATATTGCCATAAATGTTCAATAATAGTCAAGTCCGGAGACTGAGGGGGCCAGGCGAGATGTTCAACTGCGTCGTCATGCTCTTCGAACCATTCTTGAACACACCTAGCAGTGTGGATAGCGGCGTTGTCGTCTTGAAAAAGCGGTCGCTCTCCAGGGAGTACAGTCTGGACAAAAGGATGGACATGATCCCCTAGAACTCTTAGATAGTGATTGGATTTGATCATCCCATGCAGAATAACAAGTGGCCCAAGACCGCGCCAAGATATCGCACCCCATACCATAAGGGTCCATCTCCAGGTTCATTACATAGAAAAGCTGCTTCTATATATCGAAAAAATCTCTATATATCGAAATTTTTTTCACGACATATTGGGAGATTTTATTCCACTTTAAAATCCATTGTTTCCGATTACCCCACAGATGACGACATCATAAACTCACTTCAGGAAGAACAAACTGACATCCAAAAAGATGAAGAGACTCTAACTGAAGCAGAAATTGTTAATCCTTCGAAAAAAGAAATGCGCGCAGCATTTGATGTAATCCGTCGTGGTCATTCGCGAAAAATGTCCCGGAGGCAGTATTTAGTGGTCTTAATAAGTGTGAACACTTTTATGATGAATTTTCTTCTAAATTTATTGTGAAACAAGATATTCGAAAGTTTTTTACAAAAATGTAAATCAATTGCGTTTGTATTTAAAGGTATGTAAATTTTGTTTGATAATTAAATCTAGTATAATTAATTTATTGATATTTTTTAATCGATAACAATTTTCATTTATGAATGTACGTAATTTGTAGTAATGTGATTCATATTTAAATTTGTTGATATGAAAGTCATTTCGTATATTAGAAGAAAATGCACATTTTTCTTGCAATACAATGTATCACCAATAATTTAAGCATAACCGTTTCTATATATCGAAATTTCTATATATCGAATTTTTTCCGGGAACCGTCGACTTCGATATATGGAGGTCCAACTGTATATATATATATATACAGGGTGAATCTGAACAAGTGGGCAAAACTTTACGGGGTGATAGAACGCATCTACAAGAGCAATATTTGTCATAGAAAGTATTGGCATAACGCAAACAGCGAGGCGCTAGGTGGCGCTGTAAAAGGTACCCGCATGCTACACGTCCTCATTCGTTCCAGCGGCGGTTTTCCGTAAATGTTTCGGCAGGGTTCCTCCATGACCATTTGGTTGTCCCATACCTCCTGCCACACCGTCTGGATGGCGAATCGTATCACACATTCCTATGAGAGGTGTTGCCGGCCGGAGCTGCTGCGTCCGATTCCAACCCCCATCAGGTCGAGAATGTAGTTCCAGCACGACGGTGCGCCTGCACACTTCAGCTTGGATGTGCGGAACAATTTAGATGCAACATTCCCAGGGCGATGGATTGGTCGAGGTGGTCCCATAGCTTGGCCACCAAGATCGCCGGATCTCTCGTGTTTGGACTTTTTCCTGTGGGGACATATGAAAAGCCTAATCTTCGAGTGCCCCATTTAAACCAATATGAAACTAGTCACCAGGATCGCCGTTGTTGCCGGCGATATTCAGGAAATGTCTGGTGTCTTCGCAAAAGTGCGTCAGTCCCTATCCCGCAGGTGTGAAGCCTGTATTACAGCTGGCGGAAGCTCTTTTGAGCAATTTATTTGACCATGTAAATCAATTACATTCCTGTTAATAAAATGTTTTCTTCAATATCTCCTCTCATTCTTGTGTTAATTTTTAAATGTGACAGTGGAAAACTACCTTTTAACTTCTCACCGTTTGCGTTCCGACCATACATTCTATGACGAATATTGCTCATATAGCTGCGTTCTATCACCCCGTAAAGTTTTGGCCACTTGTTCAGATTCACCCTGTATATGTTTGTGTGTGTATTTGTATAAATGTGTGTGTATGTGTATGTAAAGAGGGAAAACAGCAAGACATATGAGTGATACTAAAGAGAGAACCAAAATTCTAATAAACTAGTGGTCAATGTTTGAGTAAATGCATCAAGAACCAAAATCTTGTAAAAGGTATTATTGAATCATTAGCCAACTCTAAAGAGTAAAAGCAAATATTAGCATTTGTTTAGTTTATTTTAACATGATTTTAAATATTTTATTTCTTTTTACTTAAAAAAATTATAATTTTTATTTTAAAGTACATTCATACTGACATCAAATTCTGTTTTAGTAGTTCCCTTACACTATGACTTAACCTTCCATTTTAAATCTAATTGTTTTCTAATGAAACACTCCCCACTTATTTGTTTTTGTACTTTTAATTGTGTTCTTATTCAGCCGTTCCTCTACAGATGGCTAATGTACTGTTTCAAAATATTGGTCGCCAGGAGTGAAACGGTGATAATTTTCACTATTAGTTCAGATTTTCCCTATGCACTAAAAGGCACAGAGAAAAAAAAGTCGGTCAGTCGCCGGAATAAGTGGGTTCTGCAACCCACTTCGCGAGGGTTATTGCGGGTGGTGAGTTAAACAAACCACTATCCGTGATTTTGAACGCGGATGTAAGTGAGTTCAAATACTACTGAGTCATCGCAACTGTGTTATCGAAACAAGTGTGTTAAATAACTTATGTTATCTGAGTTTACTGCGCTGAAAAACCAACTTTAAGTATTAGACCGTAAATGTCATGCAACTTGAAAGGCTGAAATGAAGTATTCGGGTTCAAAATTTTTTAATGTACTTAAATTTTTGTTTATTATTTTTTATAAGGAATTTAATTTTTGGAATACGATGTCTATTTTTTTAGACGAGATTAACAAAAATTCTTTTCTGATATTCTAAATCAATTTTGTGTTTATATTTAATTTTTGCCTAATGACTATTGTTCTCAACGTAGAAATTATATCTTTTATGTAGAAATGTTTTAATTTAAAAGAGTATCTTTTAAATCCAAGTTATTGAAAAATTTTGCAGATTTTTTTTATGACGTAATAAATGTACAAAGCAACTATCAGTTTCAGACAAATTTTGCAACAAAATTAACATTCTTTTACGAAAAGAAGCTGAAGTTCTTATGCGTAGGTTGTTAATATTTTACGTCTTGATCTGTAAGGCAGACGCTTAGAGGTCGAAAATAAAAGGCTGGATTCGCAGGTTTGCATTTTCATAATTTGCTCCTAAAGTTAGCTTAATAGGTTACTTACGATTCGCACGCGTCATAAGGAATACTTGTGAAAATATTTTAAAAAAGAAGTCGTTGTTATGGGACATCGCTTATTAAAAATCACGTAAAATTTATCGCTATAGAATATACCTCCATCGGACAGCTATCAAAAAGTTATGTTTACCCACCCTTACACACATATATCGGATACATTATATATATATATATATATATATATATATATATATATATATATATAATATTTATATTTATATTTATATAAACCCAAACAAAGACTATAATTATTTTCATTTTACAGACTTTGCGACACTGAAGCTTCTTATTTTAAAATGTTTACGATTTTAACTGTATATTATATTTTTCTCTAATATGTTTTTTTCACACCCTTTTTTATTATAATTTTCCGGCCAAAATCTAGCCACTACTAGCCTCTTATATTCACAGAACCTTGACGTTTATCGTTAATAATAGTTTAAAATGTATATATCGGTTTCATAACTTTTTAAATATGAAATTTATAATGCTGAAAATGATTAGTTTAACAGTTATTAGAATTGTCATTAGCAAATAGAGGTCATCTCCTTTTTTAGAATTCCATTGTCCGATTTATCCGTGGAAACTCTCTTTACATGTGCTCGCCAGAGGACACTAAATAGGTATTTTTTCTCCCGCCGAAAGTTTTTCCAATTAGGGTCTCTAGTGTCCGCCATGTGTTAGTACGTAATGGCGGTACCAGTAATAGTACCAGTGATGGCGGGAACCTCTTTATGATTTGAAGGAAAGGAGTCTTAAATTAAACTGAACTAAGATGTCGTAAACACAGGTGTGCCACCTAACAAGTGCTAAATGGGTGCATGATTGCTAAGATGTGTCTGACACACATATGTGTGTTTACACGCGGAAAGAGGAATAAATGTTCAGGGCACTGCCAGCTCGGACTCGGACTTGACTACCATGCTGTTGCAAGTTTACAATGGCTGCGCTGCCAGTATAGATTGCGGCTTTAAAATCATCCCTTTCCTGAGTTAGCCAAGGTGAGTTCAATTTCGTTATTTAATTCTTTTATTATTGAGACTATTTCTATGTCAATGAACGTAATCCTTATCTATTTTACTTTTTAAAATTTATCAGTAATATGTAATAGTAGAAATTGTATGGAAAAGCTATTGATTTTCACACATACTATATGTGCAAATATATAAAATTTTTGTGCTTTCGTCTATTTAAAAAAAAAAAAATTATTGTAGATGATCATGGTCTAAGTATTAAAGACCGATGCTCCTGAGACCTATAAATTTAATAAGTCGATGCTATCTCTGATATAGATTTGCTTTATTTTATTGGGCTCAGATATATATTTGTGGTGTCTGATTTTACATATTCTGTTTCCATATAACAAGATAACAGAATATGTAAATAATAATCTTGTTTTAACATTTTCATCTTGCATATAGTACTCAGATAATTTTTCTGTCTCTTAATTAAATTTGCTAGGCACGCTACGAAATAAGAGCTTCGGCACTTTATTATTTAACTTAAACTATAAAAGAAAGGGACATTGTAATAAATTTTGTATGTGAACATATTTTTATTCAAATGAGTTTAAAAGTGCAATTTTAAGCAATTTCTATCTTTCTACTTATCATTATCTATATCTATATCTACATCTGTGTATAGTACATCTATATCTATTTATATCCATATCTACACACACACACACACACACACACATATATATATATATATATATATATATATATATATATATATATATATATATATATATATATATATATATATATATATATATATATATGTATTGGAAGGGGAATTTAGCAATATATAATAATGAATTAATATGCTGTTTTTGTATTCAGCTGATGAAACATTTATATTCTGCTCTAAATTTTATTTTATACCTATGTAAATATTACAGTTAACATTTTCTTCTGAAGTAACAATTTCAAAAGGATTTATCAGTAATTTTATTATTCATCTGAGAATGCTGAAAATAAAACAATACAGGATATTGTGTTTCAGGCATGCATAAAGTATTAATTTTTAAATACAAAATGAGAGGTTCTCTCTCTTCAGTTCCTTTTGTTTTAGCTGAAATATTAACTGGAGGTACACACACACACATATGCATATATGTGTGTGTGTTTGATTCTTTTTTTAAATTTCAAGTACTGTAATTGGATACACACATAGCTTTTTATCAAAAACAAAACTGAATTTCATGTGTTAAAACGTCATGTTTTGTTTACATTTGTTAATTTTTGTTGTTCACATATTTCCTGTAGTATTTTAACAATTTTAAGTTCTTTATATTTTTTTCTGTGTTAAAAACTGAAAGTATACTTCAGTTTTGTCTTTGCACAAACACTGCCTAGTGTCTACTATGCATGTCATATCTTACTGGTATAATGATAGTTAGTATTCTACCTTCATATTTGAATACTATATATACAGCATATTTCGTTTCCCACTCATGCATAATTTAACTGTTCAAAAGTCACTACTCTGTGGGTAGTTTAACCCCTAATAAACCCATCTAGGTTTGTCTGTATGGATGGTAAAGTTATTGTAATTAATAAAATTTGAAAAGTTATTTTTTTATTACTAAAAATAAAATATATTGTTTTTGCTCCTGTTATTGAAAAGTTTGCTATTTAGGTTGATGAGCTTGTTGAGGATTTATTTATTAGACTGAATTCTTAAGGTTTTTTTTTTAAACTTTCATTCAAAAAAGTTTATTGTAGTACAAAACAAAATAACTAAAATTATTTAAAAGGCAAAATAATATTTTAGTTTATATGTATTTCTTCTTAATTTTATGCGAAATATGTATTCTGATTTTCAAAGAAATGTCTGTTAAAAAAGTTAAAAAATTTATGAATTTTAATTTTGGAATAAATAACATACCTTTTGTATTTTTTAAAGTTTGGCTTTATTTTAAATATAGTATGGAGAAATATAGTTGAGTTTATTAATGTTCTGAGAAAATATGGATCTGCATTCTCAAAGTAATAAAAAAATATAAATCTTGCCATAAGTTTATTAGGATTTTTGACCATTGGAAATAATGTGTTAAGACAAAGTACTTTTTTTTTCTTTTTTGAAAACAAATATCAATACAGGTTAAGAATAACATATCTATATCATTTTTACTGCAGACATAGTTAAAGATTTGTTAAAATCTTGAGGCAAAATTACTTTTATCTTTTCCCAAGCAAGTTTGTATACGTTAATGTATTATGCACTTTAACATCCTTTTATAAACAATTTAAAAAATACTTTATCATAAGTGCTGAATAGATGTGAACATGTATAAAATGTTGCTAAATAGTTACTAGTTTTTAGGATAAATTAATATTTTTTCTGTTGATTTAGCTACTTAGTCTAGATTCAGTTAGTGTAGGGAAAGAATTTCTTCATGACATCTGCACTTTTTTAAGTCTTTTTCTCCATTTTCAGATATTAGAAGCTCCATTAGACCTACATGGCTTTTCACATTTCACCAGATTCAAAAAGCATTGACTCAAGAGGGACTCAAAATGGTAACAATAAGGATCTTTTATTTCAAAATTGTCTTTTGCTGTATTTGAAACATATGTTACAGTATATGCATTTTGCATCATTTGCTAATTCTAATTCATGCATTAAAATAAATTTATCTTCAACATCATGAATTATAAAGTTTTTGTAATGCACATTTTTAAATTAATGTATTAGTAGTGCTTGTATGAGATTCATCCTTAAAATAATAATAATAATAATAGTAATAATGCACACATTAAGATTTATACTTTGGAGAGACTAGTCTATTAATGTAGCAGTTACTTTCTTGAAACATGGATAATCAGTTCTCTATGCTGCATCTGCAGTTAAAATTTTGTTATGGACTGGTAATGACAGATATATCCACTCACTCTCACGAACCTTTTTAGCTTAGTATGGAAAAAAATGTTTGCTCCTGTGTGTCATTTCTTGCTAGCTTTTATTTCAAAATTGAAAATCCTAATGAACTAATTTTTCAAACATTGCAGTAAAAATCGGGCAAAACAATGTCCATTGATGTAGAAGCTGTCAGTGGGCACTTTAAAAGTTTAATTACATGAACATTAAAATCAACTTTGATGCTGAAATGCATAACATTTATGAAGTTTATTTTATATTTCAGGTGAATAATCCTCCACATTCGAAAGAAAGCTTGACTATCTGAAGGGTTTTGAAGATTTTAATTTCAAAATAATTTTTTTTTTATAAAATTGTACCTAGTTGTTTAAAAACAAAGATATGTATATTACATGTTAATAAAGTTTCTCTGTATTTGTAATTTTGTTTGATGGGATTTATTTTTTGTTTGAAATGTGAGTTTATATTCATTCTCATTAAAGTGTGCATTTGAAACCATAAGATTTAACAAGAAGTGTCAATGCATTTTACACGAGTTATTTTATTTCTATGTAGAAAAGTATATAGTAAATATATATTAGCACAATATAAAATTTTCAGATTATGTGCACAAAGCTATTTTATTTAGAGCAACTAGGTAAGTATATTAACACATTATGAAGTTTACAAACCATGTAAGTATAAATGGGTGATTTATCGAATAGACCTAGTTTATACTCGTGAAAAAATTGTGTCTTAGAAAATAATTATCTATATTTTCTTAAATCTTTGTTGTTGCAATTTGAAATATTGTACTTGTTTCTGAACTAGTTGTGTTGGGATATGGTATCTCTACCAATTAGAAATATTTATTTCTGAAATCAATGTAATTAATTTTTTATTTCATTTAAAAAAAAATTGTTAATATCTCTCCTATGTTAAAGCTAAGATCTGAAACTTTCGTGATCAAATATTTGTATCGCAGTTTAATCAAACTAAAAGTTGTAAAGGAAAACTTTTTGACCTATGAAATTTTAAGGTTTTATACATAATATTCATAAGTTTCCTGTAAATTTTATTTCACTGGTATCTAGAAGCCCCACCACTAAATCTCAACGCATAAAATTCAGTTAAAAGTTGTTTTTTTTTAATTTGGAGGGTTGTTCCTCTCTGTTACTCCTATGAGGGAAACTGATTCAAAAAAATAATGGATGCTTGATTAACATTTTAAATTTCTGATATCTTCACAAGTTTTAGACATCCTTTCATCACTTAGGATATAAGTTTGCAGGATTTTATAACAGATATTTAGCTTTGTTTTTATGAGATTTTGAAAAAAAAACCTTAAATTTTAATGCCAATTATATTCCACATATGAGAGTATAGCGCAGGGTTTCTTTTACTTTTCACGAGAAAGAATATGAGCGAATTGAGATAACAAATACATATAACAATGAATAATGAATTACGGGAGAAAATAGTCAACCTTTCGAGTACTTTAGCGTAAACTCATTTACTTAAAAGAACTCATTACACATGGGTTTTATAACCCGAAATAAAGTAAAATATTGAACTCTAAAGAAGAGTTTGTCTTCTCATGTTGGTGTGATTTTCGACACACTTTAAAGTGAGTCGTATAACCATTTTAATGTGTTGGTGGCGAGTAAATCAACACGCTTAGGATCTGGGTTCTAGAACCCATTTTTCCACATGGGTTGTACGACTCACCAAATGCGGGTTCCCCTGCTCATGTTGGTGTGTTTTTTCGACACACTTTAAAGTGAGTCGTATAACCCATTTTAATGAGTTGGTGGTGAGTAAATCAACCCACTTGCGATCTGGGTTCTAGAACCCACTTTCCCACATGGGTTGTACGACTCACCAAAAGCGAGTTCCCCTGTGCAGTGGATTTGAACTCGGAGAAGTGGGTTCACCGAACGACTTTTTTTCTCTGTGGGGATGATGGATTTCCCTTCTAACTTCTTATTATTTTTTTATTTTTAAAACACGCAGTCTCTAGCTATAAACATAAAACCTCCTAAGAAGTCTCCTCCAAGTCTTTTTGTTTCATTTACATGTAGTGGCTACTGAAGACGATATATAAGTTAATGACACAGTTTTTTAATTGTTACTCATCTACAAGATTATGCCTATTAGCTAATGAGTCAATAATATAAATATAAACAATCCAGTTTTAACAAGATTTTGTTCTCGTAATTCTCTCAACAGTTATCATGATCATGTTAACCTTATCCTTACGGGGAGGGATAGCATGTATCCCAAGAATATGGGCCCAAGAATGAATATATATATATATATATATATATATATATATATATATATATATATATATATATAACCCCTTAATGGCCGTTTATACAAAGGGGGTATGGAATTTCCCCTTCTAAACAGGGAATCGGAAAAATGGACCCCGTAAGCTAAAGGTTAATAATAAAGCAGCAATCGAGAATCCTTATCTATAACAAAATTATTTTTACTATTTGAACTAGAACTGCTCTTTATATGTATATGAGTAGGTAGGGGAAAAAATGGTCTAATCTCAACACATAAATTCACTAGTTTACTTTGAGACGTTCACCTCGAACAAGCCAACAGGTTTTCCGGTTAATCGAACCCCCACGAAAAATTTCCGTACAACGTTTCTGCAATTTATGACGATAGATCGAATAGACTTATATTTTAAGTATAGTTTCTAAACTTCCATTTATAACTAAATTCCTCGAAATTATTCATTTTGAAGGGAATTTTTCAAATTGTTCGACAAACTTTCAAGCTGTAGAAAATTGTAGTTACGGAATCCCCAACTATGGTACGTATCATTAACATAGCTAAATCTATAATACGTGTTAAATTGTAATATTTAGGATTTTAAAAGAACTTATACAATTTAAAATATATATATCTTTTTCAAAGCAAATGTGAACTAAAATAAGAAATTAATTGGAGTGTTTTATTTTGAAATTGAAAATATACCATTAAAGTATCATACTTTAGAACAAAAAAAAAAAAGTTTTAGAAATGTTAAAATTTTGTCCAAAAAAGAAAAAAATAGATGTTAGGTACCAATTTTAAAGATACTTTATATTTCAGTTTTATATTCATTCTATTATAGAGCAAACAGAGATTTAGATTTATTGTGGTTTCAACAACTCAGCACGATATTGACCTGCCTTGACAGAAAATTTTTTCACAAGAATGCATTTCACGGGGATCAGATAAAGGAAGAGAGCCGCTTATATCTATTTATGTTTGCAGTGTAAAGAGTGTGAAGTCCAAAATCATAGTTTTGAGAAAAATGGGATTGAAAAAAAAAAGGCTTTTGTAAAGTCAGTATTCTTAAGTTTAATTCTTAATTTTTTTAAGTAATTTTTTCTAATTTTATTTTTGTTGAGTAAAGAGTGTTAAGTCCTTGATTGGGACCTAACCCCTTTAACACTTGTGTTTGTGTTTTGTTTCACATATCCCAAATTTTCCCTGATGAATAAAAATATTTAAGCCCTTTTTTGCAGTAGCCCTTTATTTTTTCAAACATGCCTGGTTTGATAACTCAATTTAGCTCATTTTGGACTAACACTCTTTGCACAACAAACACAGATATGTGCTCTATGAAATCCATTTGATTTAACTATTCGTGCTGTTTAGTATCTATATACAAAATAACAAATAAAAGTGTACAAAGAAGTGTCCTCAAGAAATACATTCTTTAATACATCCTTTTAATAAGGCACTTTAGTAAGGCGCTTACTATGCATAAAATGAAAAAATGAAGTCAAACTATGGGCATGGAAAGATTTCTCGCTTATTTGCCAAGGAAATTTTAAAGGTATGTTTATTTATTTTAAGACATAAGATGTTGCTTTAAAAAAAATATTACATAAGGTAAACAAATGCATTTGTTGGTTTCTTTTTTTTCTCTTTTTTTTTTTTTTTTTTTTTTTTTTTTTTTTTTTTGTATTCTCTTCTTTTCTTCTGTGATGAAAACGTTTTATGAAGAGAACTTAAAATTACGCAAGGACGCCAACCTTTTAACAACGGATTTCAAAGCCAGCCGCAGACCATGACATAAAAACATTGCGGTAATTGAATAAGAATTTTCAAATAGTACATCTTTCATTCTTAGGCTCATAATCCGTAGCGACTTTAATTTCTCTGGAGATTTTCCAAAGTATTTAAGATCATTTATTTCAGAAAAAAAAACTGAGTTTTTGTTGAAATTTAGTGATATTCCTGAGTATACCGTTAGACAGGGGTCGTCAACCTTTTAATATCTACCGCCCACGTTTGTATCTTTGTTGATGGTAAAATTTTCTTCCCGCCCACTGGTGCAGCAATAACATATGTCCTTAAATTTATGTTTTTATTTATACTTTATGTATGTTTATACATAGATAATTTAAATTTAATGAGTTGCTGCATTTCCAAGAAAGAAGACTGAACGATGGAAGGTTAGAGGCGTTAGACCTCATTATGCACATTAACCTCGTGCCTTTGGCTGAGGAGCTCATTATTTGCTCCACGAGTATACTTCGAGAAGTGTCCGGTGAATTCTTATCTATATTCAAAGTTTAGAGATGAAATTCAAAGGTAAGTAGCAAATTAATGTTTTAAAAAGTCAAACTCGCGACTAGTTAACAATGTATTGGATATATGGAGGAAGAACAAAATGTGTAGCAAAAGACAAAAACTCTCACCGCCCACCATGAAAACTTGAATCGCACACTAGTGGGCGTTAGGGACCAGGTTGATGACCACTACATTAAAGTGTTATAACCATACTTCTTTCTCGAAATCATAAGTATTTATGAATATAGCAGTGTCAATTTAACGAACATTTTTGCAACCAATTTGACACTTACTAGAATCCAACACAACGTTGTAGGGAATGGATGAATTAAAGAAACAGTAAAAAATTTAATAAAAATACTCATATTCAAATAGAACCCCCCCCCCCCCCGGATGACGGCTGAATGGCTAGGGCACTACCAGAGTCCATGGGTTCGAGTCCCATTGTTAGTATGGATGTTGTTTGTAGCCATTTAGAGTTGGCTTTAAGTTCTAATTATCCCTCTTGTGGCAAAAGATGACAGTAGGGCTCTCGATGGACTCAAATAAAAATCAGTTGCTTAAAAATAATAATGATACACGTCGAACAATTGTATCTAAAACCATCAGATTCCAAATTTTAAAGCCGAATTCCTTTGAAAATAAACTTCAAAGCTATAAATAGGTGTACGAAAGCTGAATGAAATCCAAGGTAAGTTCATACTTTGATTTTAATTCTGTGCTTACGTTTATCAACATTTTGGAATAAAATAAGTTAGAATGTGGAAACGAATATTTCTTGCTAAAATTCAAGGATAAATGTTATTGTTGTAGTTGCTAATGCCCCCTGGCCGGAAGTGTTCCAGACCAGGTCCATATAAGCTGTACGGGCTGAGGGCTGCGGCTCTGGTTTACAATAGCACATCAAGGGTCGAACTCTTTCTCAGTTAGGTGTCACCTCAATTTTCACCGAGCACCCCTAGAGGCGACATCGGGGAGGGGGGGAGGGGGGTGTACCCTCACCCACCATCTCTGAATTCATAGGCGGACTTTCCGATCTACAGATTTCACTTGCCTATTTCCCGCCTAGACACGAGGGTATTTAAAGGAGCTTGTCGGGATTCGAACCGAGCACTTTCGGCGCTGATATCCGACTCAGTACCACTAGGCTACCTCGGGCCCCTTGAAGAATAAATTTTCATGTTACTACTCCTACGTGTGGAAGTGAAAGAAATAGCCTTTTTCAATGATAACCAAATGGCGGTCTGGAAATGCGTTCCACGTATTCATCTTTTAGCGTAGGATTACGTTCCTCCATAACGGTCCTCCGGAAAGCAAAATTTCAGCTGTCCTGCGTCACGAGTTTGGCAGCGCGCCATACCCAGTCTGTATTGCTTGGGCAATCAGTAAACAGTTAAACGGAAAAGTATTAAAAGGCGCCAAAATTTTAACATACATAAGTACACACACTCTCACACACACACACAAACACACACACACACACACACATATATATATATATATATATATATATATATATATATATATATATATATATATATATATATATATATATACAGAGGCTGATCACACATTTTTTAGACGATGTATATTGTATTCACAAAACTAAATTACGTAAAATTCTTGTGTTTTAAATGTTCTATTTGACATCCCTTATTCTGAACTATCTTTCGACACCGCAATTTCCAGGATAATAATGCCTTTTGAAGTGTCAGAAGAGGTATTCTATCCCATTCATCCTCAACAGCTTTCCAGAGTCCTGTAAGGGTTTTGGGACGACG